>OV651826.1:5103896-5513896 GCA_927349885.1 Psylliodes chrysocephalus
ATAAAAGAGAATCAACTCCAAGTACTTTTAAACGATTACTATTCATTATTAAAGTGAAGTAAGTCAGAAGTCAGCATAATAGTGAAGTAAGTAATAATACGTATAATACAGATACGCAGGTTTGTGGTAACTCAATTTATTCAACTCAACTTTTACAGTAAGTTTACTGATAACTGATACTGATAACATTAACGTATAACGTCTATCATAAACTGAAAACTGACTTCAGGATCATGGACTTATATAGCTGCTTTCACCTTCTCGAATTGTCCAGATTTTTCTTGACGTGAAATGACATTTCTCAAATATTCCCCATTCTTCTTTTACTCGTACCTTAACTTATAACGACTGCAGCACGCTACAGGGTACTGCGTAACATTGCCCCCCTCCTCTCTAGTTTATCGGCCTGAATAACTTGATTACTGAGACCTGGTTGGAGCCAACAGGGGAGGATCTGGACCACGGTATGGCGCTAACTTTTCAATGTGAACTACCTTGGGTTTACTTCCCGCTGACAACTGTAGATCAGGTCGTTGATTTTTTTGAGGACGGTGTAGGGGCCTTCCCAATTCCGTTGCAGTTTCTGACAAAGTCCTTTTCGACGCTTGGGATCGTACAGCCATACTGGATCGCCTCTCTCAAAATGTGTCCCAGTGACATGCATGTCGATTCTAACTTTTGCTTTATCGCTATTAACTTTCAAACGTTGCCAAGTGAATTCGTATACCTTCTCTAATCTTTCTCTTAAGTTATGTATGTACGTGGGAGGTATACGGCTCTCTTCTTTACCACGAGGCTGCCTTCTAAAAAGAAGATCATGGGGAAGTTTCATCTCCCTTCCAGTAATTATCATGGATGGAGTATAACTGTTCGTTTTATGTTCAGAACTTCGGTAGGCTAGCAGAAATAGAGGAATTAAAGTGTCCCAGTCCTTTTGATTATCAGAGACGAATATTGAAAGATACTGGCATATCGTTCTATTGTGTCTTTCTACCATTCCGTCGGACTGTGGGTGGAGAGGCGTAGTTATAGGGGATATCAAAACGAACTTTTTTGGGCTGTAGATCAATCAAATGTTTTCTCCACTCCACTCTATTGAATGTAGGTATTCCGAAACCACTTATAATATGTAATATCTACTGGCCAATGGCTGTGAATATCACACCCGCATCGTAGATAGCCATGAATTTCATGATTAGTACTTTTACGCGACGTATTTATTATTTAGTTTGAATTTGCCCGAATAAAGAAAAGCGGCGTTTGTTGAGTCGGACTTAAATTCAAAAATGGGTTAATATAATGATTCTGATATGTAATTTGATAACAGTCCTCCTGAACTGATAGATTATGCAAATTATTTAAGTAAAAACTTGCCTAACATAAGATTAAACATTTCAAAGTTTCATTTTAGTATATTCAACTTGTACTGTAACTGAGGCCGTGTTAGAAAGTACATTCTGTTACTCTATTGGAATAAAAATCCGATACTCGTGGTTCTTCTAATCGTATCGAATTTTCATTCCAACTTTGTTACAGAATATAACATTAAATAATTCCAAATAATTAAATTAATTCTTCGTTCCGACATTTTTTGTTTCAATTACGTTTTTGTTGAGGAGCAATAAACATTCCAAAGCTGTCAATTTTAAGAGCACACGAAAGAGCCAGAATAAGAAACAATAATCGAAGAGACTGAGAACAACCAGGATGTAGAAATTTCAAGGGCAGCCACATTACCGACCTGGATAGAAAGAAAACAGGAAGATGAGGGACAATCAAAAATAAGGAAAAGAAGAAAGAGCACACAAGTGGATAGAGGCACCGTACTACAACCCCCACCAACAATTAGACGATCAACGAGAATAAGAAACAGAATTTACAGCACCCCAAACAAAATAAATCTAAACAGAATAAAAAGAAATAGAAAAAACAAAGAAATGGAAAAACAAGAAGAAGAAAAATTGGAAGATTGTATTCAAATATACACAGACACAGAAGACTTCAAGGATTGCAGCACCCAAGAATTCTCAGATATAGAAGATGTCAAAGATTGCGAATAAATTAAATTAAATAAACAGTTTTATTAGACATAAAAACTTAATATAAATAATAATAATAATAATATAAATAATAATACCAACACATTAGAATATTATTAAGTCCGAGAAAAAGCGAGCAGCGGAAATATAAACATTAAGAATTAGGTCATAATATAATATTTCAAAACAACAATGACCGAAAACAACGTCACATACCCTTAGCTTTGGTCATCATCACCATCCTACCAAGTGTAAGCGCAATCATAGCCTATGATTGTTCCAAAGAAGCGACCAATATCACGACAATCTCATTGAAAGATGTACAAAAATGTCCCACACCAGAGTTAACCTACGAAAGCGAAGATGTCACAGTCCAAGTTATCCAGAGAAATGAATTTCAGCAACAACACATTTGGACCTGCCTAGTAGAAGTCACCAAAATAATGTTCCACTGTGGTATGTACAGTCACACTTCCATTGTGGAAAATGGAGTATCCAAGTCAATCCATAAGCAGAGGAGTGCAGAACCATTTCGACAAACCATTGGCAACATAGCAATGAATGGCACAACCACAGCATCCATCACGCTGCAAGGACGACTATGGACCGATGTAGTAATAGTAGCAGCAGTATCAATTATGACCAGAGATTACGACACGTCAATAAGCCTAGATGAGAACGAGATACACTTACAAGGAGGCGTAACATGTCTATACATAAAAGGATATTGTTTCGACTCAACTTATGGAGAAACAATCTGGGAGCAATTCAACCCTCCATCGTGCGAAGATCACCTCAGTTCATTATACCAAGGAAAAGAAGAAAAAATAACTAATAAGATAACACGAAGAAATAATAGTAGTCGAAGAAAGTACCAAATTATTTGCATTAGCACTACAGAAAAAAGCTACACTGTGCGGCATTGAAGTATGGCAAACAGAGCACCCACGAATAATAGTCCACGTACAAGAAAATTCCAATAAAATCAACACACCAATGCTTTTACTTCCACAAAATGTAGACTTGATGAACTATATAAACAGTAAATTCTTATATAGTGAACAGACAATTAGATAAATTGTACATAGACACAGAACATAGACGTTGCCAGGCAAGGAGAGAAATATTGAAAAATCGATTTTTAATGGCTCCAATATTACCCAACGTCGTAAGCCAACTAATGCAGCATGAGCCAGGATATATAGGAAGAGTCCTTGAAGAATACTATATATCATGAAATGCACTCCGAAAATAGTTATGGTTAGACGAACAGATAAGTGTTATCACGAACTGCCAATCACGATGTCAAACCAGTCAAAGTTTATGTCACCATTAACCAGAGTAATTCAAGATTATGGAGAAGAAATTGACTGCAATAACCTGATACCTCCTCTATACTACGTAGATGGCCTAAATCCACATGCTAGAGTTGTATCACCACCAAAAGAACTAGAAGTAGAAATGGAGCCAAAAATACAGTTCAAACCCATCCAGCCAATAGGAGCAGAAGGTTCTACACACAAAAAGAGATCATTGATGCTCAAAGTACCCTCAAATTCAGTACAGAGAGAAAGGCAGTAGAGAACATCCTCATCAGACGAGCAGCAGGACTGGAAGCCAACAGCCAAGAATACTCCGTAGCAAACATTTTCAACACTAACGAGATCCAACAGCTAGCAAAATCATCCATGAAAAAGTTATGGGGATGGTTTTCCGAAATAGGAACATTCATGAGTGGACTTATCGGATTTTACGTAATTTTCCGAATGATCCACTACGCTGGCCGCGTAATACTCAACAGCATAATAATCTACCAAACTCTCGGATGCGGAGTACAACTAATAGCCAGCATAGGAACAGCAATGACGTCATGGGTACACAGGAATCAGTATCGCCAACCAAAACACGAGAACGATGACAAACAAACAATGGAAATGCAGAGCATGGAGCAGGGACAGTCTCAGCAAATGGACCAAAAACATTGGACAGAATCAAGGGAACAATTAGGAAGCAATACGAAAATGGACATGTAGAAAGGGCAGATGATGGCAGCCAACAAAGCAAAGGACGTGACGAGGAAGGAAGAAAAAGAAGCAAACTAACCATTGTAGGATGATTGAATGTAAATATTTATATGCTTAATTTTTAGGAATATATTCAGATTAGGGAGTTCGAAAAATAATTGAACATGTTAGTTCACTTTTTTTTGTCGGAGAGGGGAGTAATGTAATAATTTGGCAATTATTTTAATTAATCTAAAGATTTTACATAAAAATCTCATATAAATTTTCAAGTACTTTCCTTCATTTGACCTTAGAAATATTAATAACAGTTATTATAATATCAAAGTAAATTAAATATATAAGTTGATTAAAAATTTCAAAGAAAGCACGTCTCAACCAATATTTAAATGATTTGGAAACGAGGGGAAGAGACAGTTACTGAGTGGGCCGGGCGTTACGCAGTCCGACTACCCACCGACGCCGATAAAGCGTATCTCGGGAATTTTAAAGTAATTTTTAAAGTTGTGATTAAATAATAAATATAAGCCAACCGATTTTAAACCTAGTGAAATTGAAACTGCGTTTCGAGCAAGGTAAGCCTTCCTCTTTCACTATATTAAAATTGTGACAGTTCTCTTTTCATTTTGCCAAATTATTTAGTTACCTCTCTTCGTAGATTTTATAGGAAGTGATATAGTTTATTTTTTTGACTTTGGTAGCTACAAGATCCAACAAGATTTCTGACACTGTTTGTTATTTATTCTTACAGTAGTTATCGGTACTGTATTATCGTCGAATGATTTACCGAATCAGGCGAGAACCTCAGGGTGGATCTTGTACCTCTAAACACCTGATATTATTTGATCGTTTTTCATATTTAAAATTGTTGGGATCCGGAAAATTGATCGCCCGCAATTGACCGCCAGCAATTGACTGCTAGCAGTTTACCGCCGTAGCAATTGATCGCCTAAGCAATTTATAGCCTAAATTTATATGTTTTTTTTTAAGTTGTTGTTTAAAAATTAAGTAGTTTTAGCTAAAAATGGAAGTTACTTATATGATAAGTGTCTTGGATGGGTCTAAATAAAATTAAATTCAACTGCCATATAGTGAAAAAATCACATGTAGACAATTCCGTTTGTGCAAGATTCAAATAACAAAACAATCATCACGGTTTTATTGTTTTTAATTTAATTTACTCTGTCATAAAGACCACATAAAAGGCTATTATGCAAAAAATATAAAAATAAGTTAAAAATAATGTAAAGGAGGACGTCTTAGGGAAAAATGGGGGGGGGGGGGGGAAGAAAAAAAATCTGAAAACGCAACTTCCAAAAGATTCACTTTACATAGCAGGTATACATTTTTTGAATCGAATAATAGAGAAAAATACAAAAATGAGATAATATACAGGGTGTTCCATTGTAAAAAACATGGAGGTGGCCATGGGGGACAGAGTAGAAGTTACAACGAGTATGATTTTTGACTTTTTTTCTCATGTCTCAATTTAAAAAAAAAATATTTGAGGTTTCCTTGAAATTTCCTGTAAAATACCCAAATTTGAGATCCTGCTTTTTAATGATTTTTTTCGGCACCCACATGGATAGTGGCTTATCTGCGCACAGACTACGAAATGAAAAAGTATGCTATTGCGTTCAACAGAACGAATATATTTCATATCCATTTTAGGTAGTTAGAAAACTGCAAAAAATGAAATCCACCAATCACAGTTCATATTTTGGCCACCCAACTACTAATATTTTTAAAATTTTAAATAAGTGACAATTTTATCAAACTAATTGTCAGTATATTTATTAGTTACTAAGATTAAATATCGATTAAAATGAGTTTTTTTGTGTAAAATCGATAAATAATATTATTTTTATTTGGTCAACATTTTGAAAAAAATCTTAAACTTTAATTAAACTATATGAAACTAATTTAAAAACACGTATTGAAACTTGAAAATTTAAAACCATATAATTACAAATCTTAATGATGTCATATAATAAAGGTAATCTATTTTTTTGTGGCACAAAATTTCCAATGGCCAAACTCTTAAATAACCTAAGACATTAAAGTATTATACATGTTGCAACTAAATAACTTTAAACATATGTTTTATAAAATAATTTCGAACAATATAGCAAATTCACAATTAGCACATTAGCAAATACACCTACCTGAAAAGATAAATACAAAAAAATAATAAATTAAAAAACTCTTAATTCATTTTAAAATGACCAATATATTTCCCGGCGATAAAAAATGTTTGCGATAAATTGCTTATACGATCAATTGAAGTTGAATTTAATTTAATTTAGACCCATCCAAGACACTTAGCATATAACTTACATTTTTAGCTATAACTACTTAATTTTTAAACAACACATTCAGAAAAACCATATTTTCAATTTAAAATGATCAATAAATGTATATAAATGATTATATGTATTATATGGCGGTAAATATGCTGGCGGTCAATTGTAGACTATAAATTGCTTAGGCGATCAACTGATATGGCGGTAAGCTGCTAGCGATCAATTGCTGGCGGTCAATTGTGGGCGGTCAATTTTCCTAGACCCCTATTATTTGTTAATTCAAAATTTGTTTTGAAAATAGACGATAATTTCTCATTTTAAGAACTTATTGATATGCACCTTGCTTATGGAGCGGCAATTGTAATGGGAGAAAAGGTGCACGCCCATCATACAACCTTTAATACTAATATTTATTTGCAGTTGAAAAACAATACAATATAAAGGTATATAACACAATATTTAACAGAATAAATAAACATATTAAAGCACCAGAAGCAGTAGAAATACTGCTTATACGTGCTGTTAAATTAACAAGGAATTTTTAATCCAGTATAACTATTATACATAATTACAATTAAAAATATAAACTGAAATACTATTTATATGTCCATACCAGGAATAGAAAAAAAAAATATGGAGAGAAGGCAAAATCAGGAAAAAAGTCAAAAAAAGGGTATATTTAAAAGTCAATATCTGGGTATATAAATTTAAATTTGTTTGTTTAAAGTCATAATAGATTAAAATTAAAACTGAATTTGGTACTTTTTTTTTATTGTTTTTAGTGTAATCAATTATTAAATAAATTGTTTTCCATCTTAAATAACAATTCTTTTATTTTAGTTTTGTAAGAACTATATTTATAATAATTTTTTATTGTTTCAGGTAGAAGTGAATATAACTTAGGTGCTAAAAAACTACAATGCTTTTGCCCAATAGTATTGCAGCGTGGAGTATTGTATAATATTTGTCTTGTTTCATAGGCATGTTCTTTTTTTGAAATTTTAATATTACCTTTTCTGATTTTAAATAATATTTCGAAACAAAACAATTTCCTAGTATCAAGTACACCAGAATCGAATCTTGGTACAGACTATCACTTGAATATAAACGAGCTTTATTGTAAATAAACTTAAGTATCCATTTTTGCAATACGTTTAGATGTTCAAGATAATAATCACTCACCCCGCCCCATGCTATAATGCCATATGATAACTGTGATTGTACTAGTCCGTAATATATTGTTTTTAAATGTTTAATATCAAGATTCCTTTAGATGCCTGAATCTATACAGTAAGCCTCTTAGTTTTTGAACTATGGATGTGTTATATGTAAATCCTATCTAGGGTCTCGATCGATAACTAGACCTAAGTATCTGATTGAGGTAGATTCTGGAATTTCTATTCTACTAGACATTTTTAGTGGTCCAAAATTGCTTCCATCCATTGTCGCCTTAGAGCAGGGATTCCAAAATTATTTTGGACAAGAGACCCCTTTTCAAAAATGAACTGATACCTCAGGCCCACATAGCCAATTACTTTAAAAATCCTATCTCTAGTTTTTTCCGATTGATACAAAATACTTACCAATTTAAAATTAATTGATTAATTAATACAACTAGGCTTCGGAAAACCAAAGGCTTCAATGTTGCAAGTGGCTAAAGGGTTGAAATAAGGGCGTAAATTCTTATAGGGAAAAATCGAGATTTAACCCGATCTTTCTACAGAAGCCCATCGAATGTGTGAAAACGTATATCGTCACCAGTCCGAAAAACATATTTTCTTGAATGACCCGAATGTATAAATGCATTTTGGGGTCAGAAAATTTTTATGATAAGAAAAATCTAATTTTCCATGTGTTATCCCCAACGTAAATTTTCTTTTATTCTACTCAACATCGATGTACATTTCAACCCTCTTCAAAGCTTGTATGCGAAAATAGGGCACCTAAATCGGTCACTATCTGACGGTCTATATATCTTGAAATAAATTAGTAGATGAGTATATTATCATTCAATCTCCAACGAATTTCAAAACGCAAATGGACTTTCAACCTAAGTGCAAGCTTGTTATATAGTAAAATATCAGGAGCATGTTTGAACTTGAACTTGTTCATGATTTCGTTCGTGTTAAATCGCGTATATGGGTCAAATACAGAGCAAGTCAAACGTCCCTGTACGCTCAAAATGATTATCTTGTACGAACTTGTCCAAGCTTATTGACTTGCTGAGTTTTTCATCTTGAACGAACTTGTGCACGCTTATCGTCTTGTTGAGTTTTTTTAAAAGTATACAACAATGATACTTCCTACTAAAATATTAGTCATTCTTATACCAAGTTGTACACGTAACACAACTTTTACAGTATCTAGAAAGTTTCAAATAAGAACTTGTGTTAATTAATTGGGGTCGATTTTTAGACGTCGTCGACCCCAAAAACAGTTTTCGTTTATGCCGACCCATGGGAAACCTATTTCGACCCCAAAGGGAATTCCTGCCTTAGTGAAAGGGTGAATATAAAGCGTTCTGGTGGTGATGACTTCGAAGGAAGCAAAGCAATATGTTTTTAAAAGTATTTTCCGAAAATAATAACACCTCATAAAATTTATTATTTTTAAAAAATACGAGGTGCTCTGTTATAATTTAAAAAAAAAGCAATTTTTTAATAAAGTTTTATAGCATTTTAGTAGCCTAAAAAGAGCCTAAAAATGTAGCACAACTAGTAGTTTTTAGAAAAAGAATTAATATACCGAGGTATTCTGCTGATTTTGTTCCAAAAAAGCTCCCTGTATTAATTAAAAATAGCAATTTTTTAGAAAAGTTTTATAATATTGTAAGAGCCTAAAGATAGCCTAAAAATGTGGTGTGGTTTTTCGGAAAAAGTTTTAAAAAACGCGGTGCTCGGTTGGCTTCGTTTGAAGCTAGTAAAACACCCTGTATTTTTTAAAAGTAACAATGTTTCATAATATTTTAAGAGCACAAAAGTCTAAAAATATGGTGTTGCTTTTAGAAAAAACTTTAAAAACTGAGATGCTCTGCTGACTTCGTTCGAAACTAGCAGAGCACCTTGATTTTTACGAAAAACAAGGAGCATACAATTTTTGAATAGGGTATAAAAAATAGCTTAAAATAGCCTAAAAATATGGCATAGGTTTCAACTCAAATTTTCTTTGCTGCCTTCTTTGGCATGTTTTAACTTACACAAGACTGATTTTGAAACCTTCATATTATTTTCAAAATAGTTATTCACCGAACCAATCGGTAATATTATTATGTATATTAATTTTGCAGTTTTCTCAATTGGCATGAAAAATACCTGATTAATTTTGGACACTAATATACAATACTATTACAATTATATTTGTAAGTGGTCATCTCTAGATACAAATAAATTGAGAAATTTTAATAGCTGGAATGTTTTTATTGGAATTCATTACGAACATCTAAATCCGGACCTGATGTTTATTATAGTCGGAGAGCTAGTAACACAAATTTCATTAAGTGTTTGATGCACTTTGAAATTTTGTAATTTGAAATCATTTGGATGGAAAAACAGATATACCTGTGTTGGCTAGACCCACCCCGCGACACCATGTACTGCGCATAATAGAAAGGGGTAGTAAAATATGACCCAAAAAAAGTGTTTGATTCATAGGCCAACAAACAACAATTGAAAGTTTAGGTAATTCTTAAAATACTAGTAATTTAGGCAGACACTTTTGAGAGGGTTTATAATTAATAAATCAACCCCAAAGTTGATTTTTTTTAAATATGATTTGAAGTGTTTGATTCACACTGAAATTTTAATAGCGTCTTAATTAAATATAAAAAGAAATAATTTCAAAAAGGCACTTTTCCGGGGTTTAATTGCCGGCCAACATAAAAATAAGTCTTATTTACTATAGAAAAAGATAGGCTGCGTATGGCTGTAGGTGTGAGTGAGAGCTCTGATCACCGCCCTTACTACAGTCTTTCTACAGCTGTATCGGCCGTTCATCTCAATAGAAGACTTCTATACAAGGGAAGTGCAACCACTTGACAAAATAAAATTGATACTAATGTCATAAGAAATCGGGTCACATAAAGAGGCTGAGATACAGATGCTAAGAGTCCTTAATTAGCACCTTGCTTATTGAAAAAAATATATTTCCTAAATGTTTATCTTTTTGAATTTAAATAAACGGAGTCTCCACTGGTAGCTTGCATTTTTAAAATTAGATGAACTCAAATGAACCTCGTTATGCGCCACTATGCATTGAATAAGTATATACTTTTTAAAAACTAAACATTTTAAATTACCAAAACTGTGAAATAATAAAACAATAATATTTTTCCTTTTTTTTTTAAGAAAAAAAAAACAAAAGAAAACAAAAAAAAAAAAAAACTAAAAGTTTCGGAGCTCGAACCACCAACTTGATATCCACACTATCCATATTTTGACCACTGTACGCTCCGCGCCACCGAACATCTTGAAAGAAGTTTGGATCGTTTATAATAATATATAACAATTTATTACAAATATTTACGAATTATTACTTTTTAATTGAACAAAAATAAATTGGAAACAAAATTTTATCATGTCAAATGATACCGATATTGTAATTTAATGGAGTCACATAAATATATGATTTAAAAACTATAAAAGTATCATTATTACTTAATTGTATTAATTTTTAATCTTGAAAGATTAAAAGTTTAAACATAAGTCATCTAAATAAATGCATTTTTTTATTATACTCCGAAATATGAATTTAAAATATACAGCTGTAAATAGACACATGACCAATAGCCAATGGGAGCGTAGAGAAAGACTGTAGTAACGGCGGTGATCAGCGCTCTCACTCACACCCATACGCCATACGCAGCCTATTTCTATAGTAAATAAGACTAATTTTTATGTTGGCCGGCAATTAAACCCCGGAAAAAGTGTCTGCCTTTTTGGAATTAATTTTTTTTATATTTAATTAAGACGCTATTCAAATTTCAGCGTGAATCAAACACTTCAAATCATATTTAAAAAAAATTAACTTTGGGGTTGATTTATTAATTATAAACTCTCTCAAAAGTGTCTGCCTAAATTACTAGTATTTTTTGAATTACCTAAACTTTCAATTGTTGTTTGTTGGCCACTGAATCAAACACTTTTTTTGGGTCATATTTTACGACCCCTTTCTATTATGCGCGGTACCTGGTGTCCCGGGGTGGGTCTAGCAAACACAAGTATATCTGATTTTCCATCCAAATGATTTCAAATTACAAAATTTCAAAGTGCATCAAACACTTAATGAAATTTGTGTTACTAGCTCTTGGACTATTAAGAGAATACTCGATTTTCGTTTTAATGTCATATTGATATATTATATTGTATTGTCGTTCAAGTTATGTTTTATGTAAAATAGAAACCTATTTTTAATCTCAAAACTTTATTATAACAATTGGTAGCACAGCGTGGTTATATAATTGAGATTAAAAAAATGGCTAGTTCAACAGATCGAATCGAACTTCTTGGGATAGAAAATTTCGATACATGGAGTGTGCAGGCATAAGCAGTTTTAATAAAAAATGGATTATGGAAATATGTAACGGGTGCAAAACCAAAACCAGATGGTGATATTAAAGCAATAGCAAAATATGAGCAAGAAGAACTAATGGCACGCTCAGAATTACTTTTACTTATGTCCCTGTTACATATTGTAATAATAGTTGGTAGCAATGTATTATTATACATGATAATAATAGGTTGGTACCACGACAAGAGCAGTTAAGGATGTCAGCATGAGCATGTCAGATTTACAATAAAGAAGGTTATGAAGATTCCGGCTTTTATTTAAATCAAGTTAATTCCTGAATCATCTTCAAAGATAAATATGAAACATGGTGTCAGAAGTAAAAAAGAGGAGCCCGTAAATAGCTGAGATACATTATTGGAGAAATCTACAAACGATAAAAGAAGTGAGGTTAAAAAGAAAAAAAAATGGATTTCAAACAGCCAAGTCCAATAGTATTTGACCAAAATTTAAGTAAAAACTATGAAAAGTTTAAACAAAAGTTCGAGATATACATAGTAGCGGCCGGTCTTGAGAGCAAGACGGACGAGCGCAAGGTTGCAATATTCCTTAACTGTGCAGGAGAAGAAGCCCTAGATGTTTTTAATACGCTAAACTTAAGCGAAGAAGACAAAAAACAATATCGAAAAGTAGTGGAAGCATTTGATAGTTATTGTAAGCCAAGGTCAAATGAAACATATAATAGGTATGTGTTTTTCTCGAAGGCACAAGCAGAAGGAGAAAGCATTGAAAGTTATATAAAAACATTAAAAGTTTTGGTAAAGAATTGCAACTTCGGAGAGCAACAAGAGTCACTAATTAGAGATCGTTTGGTACTAGGAGTTAATGATGATCAGTTGCAAGCAAAGTTGCTAAGTAAAACTAATTTAAATCTAGAAATGGCTGAACAAATTTGTTTGAGCACAGAAGCGAATAAAAGGCAGCTGAAAGAAGTAATAAAACGAGAAGAAGTATGTGCAATAAAGAAAGAAACAGCCAAAAATACAATGAATGAGAAGTGGGCTGAAAGAAGAACTCAAAGTTGGAACAGAAGAGAAAATAATGAATCATTTGACTGTTGGAGATGTGGAAGAAGACACACCAGGGGAAGATGTTATGCGTATGGCAAAAAGTGTAATAAATGTGGGGAACTCGGTCATTTTGCACTTGCATGTAATAATAATAGAGGTAGTCAAAGACAGATAGTAAGAAGGTCAGTAAATGAAATCATTGATGAAGATGAAAATGAACTTTTTATTGAAACAATTTCTTTAGATAAGTTAGAGAGTAATAACAGTAAGTTAAATGAGTGGGAACAAATAGTTGTTATAGAGAATGAAATAATAGCATTTAAGATAGATACAGGGGCACAGTGCAATGTATTACCTTTAAAGTATGTTAAACAGCTTAACAAAGAAAATGAAATAATAAGAACCAGTCAAAAAATAGTAGGGTATGGGGGAAACAAGATAGTTGCGCTAGGGTATATTATTTTGAAGTGTTTTGTTAAGTTAGTTGAGGTTAAGTTGAAATTTGTAGTTGTAAACCTTGAAAGCAAGCCCATTTTAGGTTTAAATACTTGTAGTAAGTTAAATCTAGTAGTGAGAGTTAGTGAGGTAGTCACAGATGAAAAACATATACTGAATGAGGCTGAAAAACATAAATTCAAGTTCATTAGTACGAATAAAGATATTTTTCAGGGGGAAGGAAATATTCCATTTAAATATAATATCAAACTAAAACCTAATTATCAGCCAGTTGTAAGTAGTTGTAGAAGATTACCAGATACAGTTAAGTCAAAGTTACAGGTAACATTAGATAGTTTAGTCAAAAGAAATATAATTGAAAAAGTACATGAACCGACAGAATGGGTTAACAATATTGTATGCATAGAAAAACCTAATGGGTCACTGCGACTTTGTCTTGATCCAATGCATCTAAACCAAAATATTTGTTTAGACAGACACCCTATTCCAACTGCTGAGGAAATAGGGCTAAAATTACAAGGAAAAAATATCTTCACAGTACTAGATATGAAGGATGGGTTTTATCACATAAATTTAAACAGAGAAAGTAGTAAAATTTGTACATTTATAACTCCATTCGGGAAGTTTTGTTTCAAGAGGTTACCTTTCGGGTTGGCTTCCAGTCCTGAAGTTTTTCAGCGTACAAATGAGCAAATATTTGGAGACATAGATGTACAAATTTATTTTGATGATATCATTATTCCGGCAAAGAGTGAGAGGGAGCATGATGAGTTATTGGCAAAGGTTTTACAACGGGCTAGACAGTTGGTACCACGACAAGAGCAGTTAAGGATGTCAGCATGAGCATGTCAGATTTACAATAAAGAAGGTTATGAAGATTCCGGCTTTTATTTAAATCAAGTTAATTCCTGAATCATCTTCAAAGATAAATATGAAACAGTCCCCGCCAGAACTAATACAAGTTAAAAACTGTAAGATAGCTAAAATGTCTGGGATGTGTTAAAATCAACATATCAAAGTCAAGGACCTGCTAGAAAAGCAACTCTACTCAAGCAACTAATTTTAAAAATCTGATGTGACTTTCCTATCTAGTTATTATAGGCTTTTTCTGGTTATTTTGTATAATCTATTGCAGCACCTCTATAAATGTTTAGAGGATAAACTAAATATATACATTTTCCACATACATCTACCTCGAAACATTTTTTTATAGATATTCATTGAAAACGTAAATACTAAAAAATTTAAATTTAGCACTTTTCCTACAATTTTTCCATTACGGTCCATTTTAGAAAAAATCATGTGTAAACAAAAATTATAGAGATCCATATCGCAAACAACTTTTAGTTCAACAATTTTCATAAATATTAGAATTTTGCACATTTTGTCAAATTTCTCGAATACGGACCATTTCAGGAAATTTTGACATAAAGCAAAAATTATAGATAATAATATTAGAAGTAACTTTTATTTGAACAATTTTCTTTTCCAAACATAAATAACAGATATATTCCATAAAATATAAAAACGGCCTCCCATAAAGTACTCCCCCAGATGTTCCGACTTTGTCCAAAATTTCATTTCACGTCAGGCCGAAATATAACTTAAGTTTAAAATTTAATGTTTTTTTCTTCATCCGTTGAGTTTTCTTCAAAATTCCAAATTTACACATTTTCTTAAATATCTCGAATACGGTCCATTTTAGAGAAATTATGTATAGAATAAAAATTATAGAGAATTATATTACAAACAACTTGTATTTGAAATTTTTTTATAAAAAAATATTTTTTACATTTTGTCAAATTTCTCGAATACGGACCATTTTAGGAAAATTTTGTATAGAGCAAAAATTATAGATAATAATATTAGAAGTAACTTTTATTTAAAAAAATTTCTTCTCCAAATGTAAATAACATATATGTTCCGACTCTGCCCAAAATATAATCAGTTCATTGGGCGCTGGAATAAAGCTTAAGTTTAAAATTTGGTGTTTTTCTGTGTATCGGTTCATGAGTTATGGTGGATACAGACACACACACACAAACATCATCGCGAAAATAGTCAAAACGGATTCAGGGGACCTCAAAACGTAAAAATCCGTCGAAAACTCGAGGTCGAAAAAATCATGATTCCTATACTTTCCTTATATGTGTATACATATAGGAAAGTAAAAAGGATGACCGAATTCGAAGATGTTCGAGAACACCTGAACAATTTTCTAGATATAGTTGATAAATTACACGATTTGGCAGTTGATATTAATCCCAATTACTCAGCATAATGATATTATATAGTTTGCCATCAAATTTTGAAAATTTTCGAATTGCAATCGAAACGAGGGATGTTTTGCCAAAGCCACAAGATTTAAAGGTTAAAATCATAGAAGAGTCGGAAGCAAGAAAAAATAATCATAGTGACAATAGATAAGAAGGTGCTTTTTATAGCGAAAACAGAAAATTTAAAAATAGACCTCAAGGTTTTAGATTCAAATGTAATAAGTGCAAAAAAAGGGGCCATAAAGCAGCCGATTGTTGGCAAACAAGAGAAAATGAAGATAAAAATTAGCAAAACGATAATAATTATGCAAAGAATTTAAGAATTTCAACGTCCAGCCTACTTTTTCAACTTCCATGCCCATCCTCAATAATAATTAGTGGTGCTTGGATAGTGGATGCACTTCCCATATGAGTGGACAAAGAGAAAATTTTAGCAATGTGAGTAGTGACAATGGTGTATTAAAGTTAGCATCTGATGCTCACACTGCAGATGTAAAGGATAGGTGAATAATAAGTTTATTTTCGAAAAATGATAATTTTAACTTAAGAGAAACCCTATACGTACCCAAACATTCGACAAATTTGATGTCAGTTGGAAAAATCACATACAATAACCACATTGTATTATTCACAAAGAACAAAGCTTTTATAAAGGAAAAGACTGGTAAAACAATACTACAAGCAAAACGAGAAAATGGATTATATTATGTAAAATTTAATAAAATTCAAGAAAATGCTAACAATATTCAAGAAAAGAATGAAATAATGAAGTGGCATCAAAAAATTCGTCACATAAATGAAACCGATTTGGAAAATACACTGAATAATGAGCTTCTGAAGGGGCTAAATTTTGATAAAAATAAAAAATTAAATGATTGTGAAATATGTATAAGAGGAAAAATGTCCCGTCTACCATTTTCTAAAGAAAATTATATGAAATCGAAAGAACCATTAGAAATAATACATACAGATATTTGCGGGCCGATGGAAGTTGAAACATTGGGTGGTTCAAAATATTTCGTCACGTTTATAGATGATTACACTAGATACTGTGAAATATATTTCTTAAAGCGAAAGAACGAAGTTTTTGAAAAGTTTAAAGAATACAAGAATGAAATGGAAAATTTTACGCAAAGAAAAATTCAAAATCTACAATCTGATAATGGTTCAGAATACTGTAATAAAGAATTCGATCAGTATTTGAAAGAAAATGGTATCAGAAGAAGATTGTCTGCTCCATATACACCTCAGCAAAATGGCATTTATGAAAGAAAGAATAGATCATTGCTTGATAAAGCTAGGTGTATGATGATTGAATCTAACGTTCCAAACAAATTGTGGACAGAAGCTATATTCACTGCAAATTATTTAATGAATAGAAGTCCGTCCAGCGCATTAAAAATGCGAGATTTCATACAAAAAATGGGTTTGTCGTATTCCGTCTGTAAATCATCTACATATTTTTGGTTCAAAGGCATTTATCCTTAATAAAAGAAGAAGAAATAAATTTACCCCAAAAGCAATAGAAGGAGTATTTATAGGATATGCTCAACGCTCTAAAGTTTACAGAACATATGTACCAAGCAAAAATCAGATTATAAGTAGAAACATAAAAGTTATTGAATGAATGTTTTATAAACGAATAAAAGAAGGAAACGATGATGCTAATGATGGAAAAACGTTTAACCATGCAATACCATTTTCATATTTTCCTAATTCGAGTCATCTTAATCTAGATAATATTCCTACTGATGCAGAACAAGATAATGCTACTGTAATATCAGAAGAATTTCAAGAGACAGATATGTTAGAAGAAGATATCCAAGAAGATGTACCTCCAAATACATCATGAATAAGTTATTCAGGATAAAAAAATAAAATGCATTTTATTCAACTGAAGGTTCAATCAACTTTCATTTGATACCACACAAGCCATTTTTTGATGTAAACTCTAATTTTTGAAATCCCTCCTTTGTGCGCTACTGGCTTAAAAAAATAAAATAAATTTTATTCAACTGCAGGCTCAATTACCTTTCATTTGATACCACACAAGCCATGTTTTGATCTAAACTCTAATTTTTGAAATCTACCCCCCACCCTTTTTTGGGCTTATGTCTGATGGATTTTTTAAGTTTTTAAAAATTAAAACAAAAATTAAAACACTTACCTTCACAGAAGCCAAACGCACTGGATAATTTGCACAAGCACTTTTTTAAAGCTTTTTTGCACTAACAATTTAAACAAACTATTTTATTTCGCGCCAAATAATGAATTGTTTTAAGTCTACTTCCTTTTTATATGCAGTTAAAAAGGGGTGTTAGATCTTGTTTCGCTTGGATTCAAAATTGTTGTTTCCTGTACAGTCGTGTTGCCACGGGCCGAAAAACTGGTCAATTCTTGAAAGGCGGTGGTTGAGTGGTTTTGTCATGTTGAATTGAATTCAACTAGATTTTGCCTTAATGTTTAAATATATTATTATTTGAATTATGTGCTTAGAAATAAAAATGATAAATTCCGCCTGCCTCCTCTTAATCTTGTCAACTATCAGTCAAATCTTGCAACGCGTTTGTGAGAAAATTCCCGTGAACAGATTTCAATGAAATTTAGTATACTTACAAGGGTCCGATGACAATGCAATATTATGAAAAATAATTTATTGATCGCCCTACCTTGGGGCCGGCCCTGTTCAAGTATGCAAACAGCTGTATTAGTTGGGAAGCAAAGAAGCAAAGTTCCGTTGCCTTATCAAGTGCAGAAGCAGAACACGTTTTTCATTAAAAAGAAGCTGCAAAAGAGGCAATACATATAAAATCATTATTAAAATACGATTACTATATTCAACGATAACCAGTCAGCTCAAAAATTAAGTAACAACCCAGTAGTTAGTAAAAAATCAAAACATTTCGACATGAAAATGCATTTTATAAGAGAATGTGTAGAGAAGGGAACCATTAGCATTGAATATATTATGTCATCAACTGCCGAAATGGAAGCGGATCTATTTACAAAAGGTTTACCAGCGCCAAAACTTTCAGAATTAAGAAAGTGTCTTGGATTCTTTTATATGTTTGTTCTTGAGGAGGAGTATTGGAATTCATTACGAACATCTAAATCCGGACCTGATTACTTGATTTTCGTTTTAATGTCATATTGATATATTATATTGTATTGTCGATCAAGTTATGTTTTATGTAAAATAAAAACCTATTTTTAATCTCAAAACTTTATCATAACAGTTTTAATGAAAAAGTACTAAGTCACGTGGTCTAATTGCGAGAAATATCATAATAAAAATATTTACACTAATCGTATACGTCATAATTTTGTTCTGTTAATAGCTTAGACGAAATATATATAAAACAGTGAATTGTTTTTCACGGTGACCTTATATGATGCCATTGTTGAACCCATATTACATGGATTTAATGTCTGAAAAGAAGCCGTATTTGTATTTTGTATGCGTTTTAAAATACAGTGCATTCATATTTGTATTTTATAGGGCTTCATCTAGGTCACCGCCGCCGTCAATATACCGAAAAATTGCATTTCCTGGTTAAATATTGATGTTATTGACAAATCTGAATAATTCAACTAAAATGAAATAGAACCTTTGATGTAATAAATGATAAAAATTCATCGACCCGATTTTGTAGAACCATAAGATACAATTTGTATCCACTGGAAGATATTAAGAATGAAAATCTTAGGTAAAAGTTGATAAAACTTTTTTTTGTTTATAAGGCGGCAATTTACTGAAGCTCCTCGCATGTAAGTACAGGGTGTCCAGTAATGAATTTAATATTTCGAATCATTCTGACACCGGCCCTGCACTAAGTAGGAGGATGGGAGATTGTAGACATGTAGCGTAACCATGCGGATTTCAGTTACGATGGCACCGTGGCCTGCAGAACAACGAGCGTTCATGATTGAATCATTTTTTAAATCAAACGATTGGTACGGTGTGGTGCGTCTACGTTTTTGTGTACGTTTTGATATTCGACGTATAGCCGATGCACCGTCGGCAGCTTTAGTGCACAGTTGGGTTAGACCCTACCACAGTTCCCTGGCTATGATAACAACGGCACGTGGTTTCAACAAGATGGCGCCGCGGCACATACTGCAGCGATATCCATAAATGCAGTGACTGAAGTGTTTCCTGGCACGATAATTTCCATCAATGGCGATATTCCATTTCCTCCACGCTCACCAAATATAACGCTTCTGGATTTTTTCCTATGGGGCTACTTGAAAAGTGTCGTCTACACGGAACCAATGCCACAAACCATCCAGCAGCTAAAGAACCGCATCACCAATGCTATACGTGGCATACCCGTGGCGATGTGTCAGAACGTTTTCCGCAGCTTACGCTCCAGATTAACAGCTTGCTACGAAGAAGACGGTCGGCATTTAAACGATATTCTGTTTAAACACTAAATCCGCATATTTACTCTGTCTAATAATGCTAATAAACCTCGTATATCATGTTCTGGGGGTAAATTTTATTGCGTTAAACCCTTAAATTCATTACCGGACACCCTATATTTCTTGTTCCAAAGGTGAGCCCAACCTTACTTATTAAAAAACTGTAATGTAACTGTCAACAAATCAAAATGTAAATCGAAGAAATCCAATAAAAATCTCACAGTTAAGATATACAGTATACATATATCATACGACATCAGATTATAAATGTCCAATTTACCATGCATCGGCAAGATTTAGGTATGTTGCTTAGCAACCATCGAACACTCTGAAGACCTTCGATAGAATAAACCTCCAATCGAATAATATATCATATTATTAGCAGGATCTGATTTGATAGATTGTGAATAGTGTATCTTTTATATTATCAAAAGATTTGGATGTCATTTCTTTAAAGAAAACAAGGTTAGAAGTAGTAGATATCGATAATGATGATTTAAATAATGAGGGTTAATGAATAGATATAGAAAATATATACCTATATTGTTATGTTTATTTATGTGAATTTGTAACAATGAATTGTGACCATCAGACTACTTACTGCACCGAATTGAACATGAAAACATTGTCTGCAAGATGAGTACCACAAATGTTAACGGATGCATAAAAGCAAATTGGAAAAGATATTTGTGCGTCTTTTAACGCGGTATATGAAGGACAAATAAAATTTTCTTACAAGATAAGTGACAATGGATGAGTCCTGGATCCATCACTAGGATCTAGAGACAAAAATATAAAGTAAGAAGTGGACACATTGAGGTTCACCAACGCCGAAAAAATTCAAGATGTAACCTTCAGCAGGAAGGTAATGCTAACCGGATTCTGAAGGCGTAATTTTAGTAGATTTCCTGCTAAAGGGAGCCAAAATTACAGGTGTTTATTATGCCAGTTTAATTCCAAAATTTTGTGACGCGATAAAAGAAAAATGTTGGGGAAAGTTGGCAAATGTATTTTCTTGTATTAAAATAATTCACCCAGTCACAGGTCCGCCATTGTAACAGCTGCAATCGCTCAAGCCGGCGTCGAATTAGTTCAGCATCTGTCATATTGGCCAGATTTGGCCCACAGCGATTATCGACTTCAAAATTTAAAGAACACTTGC
Source organism: Psylliodes chrysocephalus (assembly GCA_927349885.1). Lineage (NCBI taxonomy): Eukaryota > Metazoa > Arthropoda > Insecta > Coleoptera > Chrysomelidae > Psylliodes > Psylliodes chrysocephalus. Next base: position 5,125,148 of record OV651826.1, read on the forward strand.
GTGGTAAACGATTTTCTTCAGATGATGTCATATGTGCGGTAAATCAGTGGCTTGCAGAGGTCGAAAAATCTTTCTTTTGAGAAGAATTAGAAATGCTAGAACCGAATGGTGAACTACTCCCGAAATACTGGTAGGTTTTCACTCGAAATATCTACAAATTTTCCCGAAATTTCCAAAATCATCATCGAAAATCATGGTCGAAATCATCACCGAAATCAATTCGTCGCTGAAAAATGTAAATGCAGCAGCTTGTTGTTCAAAAAACAAGGGAATAAAAAAAAGGGCATCGTATAAAATTAAGGGTGATATAAAGAGGAAATCAGCGAAATCATATAAAATAATTTTAGGTAATGACCGAAATACGGGAACGTTTTGATCTCGGCTAGAACATAAATGGACAAAATGGAGACTACGTTGAAAAATAAAAGTGAGATATTTGCCAATATTTTTATAGTAAGTGGGTCAACGGTGGAGCAAAGTGATCAGCCCTCGAATTCTTTTCTTGCTGATTACTTTTAAATACTAATTTTTGCAAACCTTTATGATATTTGTAAAATCTTTGGTTTTCTGGAGTAGTTTTGTTTTTAATTAGAAGTTTAAATTGTTTTGTTACACTGTGAATTGAATCACTAACAAAATTACGATCAAATTGATGTTCCATTTGAACCCCTTCCCATAAGGGTAACATCTAAACCTCCTAGGGGGTTGAACCATGAGGGCTAAAGTTATTCATTGAAAATAAAATTGACTTGTCTTTCCGATATTTCATATTAATTACTGGAAGGAAGCTATTAAGGGGAAGTTTTCAAATGCACAACCCTGTACATGCTATTCCTAAGGATCACAAACAAAACTTTTAAGTGACAAATTAAGTAGATAGGTTCACTAGAACTAACCTATTCATGTTATTATAAACAGAGTTTATTGCCACGAGACATATTACTTAATACAAGGAATTAAAAAATATATAAGTAGTGTATAACTTTGACTAAAATTTGACCATTGTACCTACTTCCGTAACCGCATAAACCTTCGAGACCACAGTTTGTGACACACTATATCAACCAAGGTGTAGAAATCCGGACATAAACTCAACATTACAAAACTATTGCCATCTACTTTGATAGCCAAGCAGCTCTAAAGGCAATTCTCTCACCAGAAATCAATCACGACTGGTGAAAGACTGCCTAGAAGACCTGACCGAGCTAAGTAGTCAAAACAAAGTGACCTTGTCTGGATACCAGACAAGGATATCAGAGCAATAAAAATACCGACAAACTAGCCCGAGAAGGCTCAGATTAGGGCATGACAGGCTCCGAATACCTCTGTGGAGTTGCTAAAGCATTGTCCGAGGCATCTATCAAACAGTGGATGGAAAAAGAGTCTCAGGAACAACTATCTAGGTTTAAGACTGACCAAAGAGTTTATTAAGGAAATGTTGGCCAAGTTCAAGAAAGACCTAAAGGATAAAAAAAACGACAAATCGTTAGGATAATAGTAGGTCTTCTTGCCAGATACTTACGCCTACGAAGGCACAAGAGTGTCATCAATCCAGTAAAAAAGGCAACACTGTGCAGGTTCTGTGAAGAAGAAAAAGGAGAAAAATAAATCCACATAAATCCATCCAGGACACCAGTGTGAAGGCCTGGCTAAATTGAAGAAAGTGGCTAAGTGAAGAAAAGTCAGAAGCATGTAAATACATACGGGACCACTGTCAAAGCTATTAAGTCTAATAAAAACGACCCTAGACGACATAAGTACTCTAAATAACAAAAACACAATAGATCTGAAAAGGTCGCGATGGACAAGGTCAAATAACTCCTTTTGAAATCTAATCTAATCATTACAAATAAACAATCGCGTTTTAAAGTTTTTCTAAATTATGTCTACATAAGTAAGGAGAAAGGGAAAAAAGCTTAATTAATAAAACAATACTCATAATTCCGGAATCACTAAAGCTGACGCCGTGCACCCTTACTTGAAAACCCTTCATTGCTAATAAATAATAAATCAGTATTTACCCGTTTTCATAAATTTGTCCCTAAACGGTTGAAAATAGAAGCTGATAATTTAAATGCCTATCAAACAAATGTTTAACAAATTTTAAACAAATTTTAAACAAATTTTAAACAAATTTTCAACAAATTTTCAACAAATTTTAAACAAATTTTAAACAAATTTTAAACAAATTTTAAACAAATTTTAAACAAATTTTAAACAAATTTTAAACAAATTTTAAACAAATTTTAAACAAATTTTAAACAAATAATAAAATATAGCGTTAACCAATAGTTTTTGAAATCATACAAGTGCATTTGGCTGATAAACAAAAAAGATATGAAAGTACCCTGACAATCATTCCCTCACTATGTCCAACTGCTAAATTCGAAGATAATTATTAACTTAAAACGTAAAATTCCTTATTAATTGTTTGTTATCTTATTTTTTTTACTAATATAATATAATGTACCTACATGAGTTCATAGTTTTTATATACATATAATTCAAAATTTGTCTTTGAAAAATCTATCATTCCCTCACCGATTTGAAACAATGTGATTGGAGTGAAATTAAAAGGCCTACCAAGCCCCACTTCAAGTTTTTTTTTGTAGTTGGCAACATTGGCCTCGATAACATACAGTAGAGCGCAGAGCTGGGTAATTCCTAGTGAAAAAGTAATTAATAATTACAATTGCTTTTTTCATGTAATTTGTAATTGTATTTAAGTGCTTTTTTCTCAAAGTAATTTGGAATTGTAATTGCAGCAAAATCTGTGGAGGAATTGTACTTTGTAATTATATTAATTTATATTATTTAAATTGTCTAAATACAATTACTTGTCATAAGTACAATTACTTCTCCAATTACAATTACATTTATAAGTACAATTACATATTTTAATTACAATTACTTTTAAATGCGTGTTTACGAGATGCACGTGATATAAAAACAAGAAATTTCCTATTCGAACCGGTCACTTTAGCTCGGACTCACATCCATATCATTGGTTTGAATGCATTTGAGGAAAATAATATTATTTTGTATTGATGTTATTATAAACATAATTTATATTGTATAAACATTTTAAACTAAGGAAATATAGTATGAAGTGGTGCAAATAGCAGTTTTTATGGGGTAAATATTTAAAAATACTTATTTACGTTGCGTAGGTATTTCTAGTTATTATTCTAGTTTCCTACATTAAAACGAAGGATTAACTATTTTAATAAACGTTACTTTAGCGTGACACGTATTTGATTTTAACATAGAAAATACAATATTTTAATTAAATTAATAGCACTTTTAACGGAATATAAATATATTTTTTCTACTACCGTGCGTAAAGTACGTACTTTACGCACTCCACGAAGTGTGTAAAGTTGTACTTTTTTTCACTAGTGCGTAAAGTAAAACTCTTTACGCACTAGTTAAAAAAAGTAAAATTTGACAAAATTTGTACATAACAACAAAATATAACGTTTTATTTTATATTAACATTTTTTGCTATCTCCTTCTAAGACAAATAAATAATTTTTGCTTATATCTATTTAGTGTCCAACAAATTATCAACAGTTTATTTTAATTATAATTTTCTCTAAATGTCATCGGTTAAATTAAAAGTAAACATACAGTGGATGTCGATTTTGGTAAAAGTAAGTTGGCCGTGGCTGTGTGGATTAGAAGAACTGTCAATCTCTAAACTTTTAATTAGTACCTACCTTATAACAGAACACGACAAAAGTATACTTAAGTTCAAGATTAGATTCTAAAGCCAATTTAGCATTTTTTTAAACTCAATCAAGTTTGAGAAGGTAAAAAGTTTTACTTTTTAATGTTTGTTTACTTAAATTCAAATTTTATTTGCAGTTTATTATATCTGTCATAATCGATATGGATTCAAATTTATTTAGCGATAGCGAATTTGATAATACTCCCCCAGATATCTTATGCAGTGCACAAAAGGCCACTGACAATTTATTGCCAGAAAAATCTGCATATATTTATCAGCAAAAATACAATGCATTTATAGAATGGTGTAGGAAGAATAAGGTGACAAAATATTCGGAAAACATTACTTTAGCATATTTCTCTGATGAATTGAAGAATTGCAAAGCTTCTACCCTATGGTCGATTTATTCTATGCTTAAAAGCACCTTAAAATATAAAAACAACGTTGATATTTCGAAATTCAACAAGTTAATAAATAATAATAATAGTTTATTTTGCATTTACGGTGTACAATAGAATTACATCAATAAAAAAAAATTATTAAAAATAATTACGCAAATACAAAAAGAGAACGTCCAGACAGTTAAAACGGATACAAAGTGGACGCCCTCGGTTATGGTTTTGTTCGCCAGTCGCCAACCCCGGATAGACCCAAGAATTAACAAAAGTATTAAAATATTAAAATCGTTTTAAGTACTTATATCCTCTCTACTTGAAGACTATCCGAAGACGGCGGCAAACGTAGAAACTAAACAAGGGTTTTTATACCTATAAGTTACAATGTTTGAATTGTAAGAGATAAAAATAAAAATATATAAAAAATATAAAAAATATATATTTCACTCGCTCGACACACACCAGGTCCCAAATTCCAAAATTATATTTTGTTTAAAGGAGGATGAGTACATAAATGCTAAGCGGTTTATAGTCTAATGAATTAATCACCTATACGACTTTTTAAAGGCTGATAAATTTAATAATTTAATAATTTAATAGCGTTTCTCAAACAAAAAAGTAAAGGTTATAAACCAAAAAATCCAAAATTTTTGAACGAGAAGATCTAATTAATTTTCTGTTGAAAGCTCCAGATTCCAAGTTTTTAATGATCAAAGTAAGTAAATGCCTCAGTAAATGCTTGAATGCTCAGTATAAAATTAAAATATTCTGTAAAGTTTTGCAACGAGATGTGTGTTCGTATGGTGTGTTGCCTAACAAAAACAGTTGCTGTCCTAACAGGCCACCGGGGTTGTTAGGCAGCACATTATACCTAAAACTTTTATATTTTTTACAATAGCATTTATTTGGAGTTTTACATGCGCAACGTCAAGATATTTCCTAATGTTTAATAAATTATTTGTAACATTACAATATGTTATTTTTTAGGTAGCTTTTATAATTGGAATTGCGGGAGCTTGTCGCCGGGAAGAATTATGTAAAATGACAATTAACGATGTGGAAGATAAACAAACAGTGTATATTGTCAAAGTATCAGAAACCAAAAATGGAATAGAACGCATTTTTACGATTTTAAATCCAAATAATTCTGCAGTTGATTATTTATCTTTCATAAAAAAATATACCTCATTAAGACCATCAAATATAAATTGTAACAGATTTTTTTTAAAATTCTCAAATGGAAAATATTCTAAACAGCCTGTAGGGATAAATACTTTTGGTAAAATGCCAAGTGTTATAGCAACGTATCTAAACTTGCCCAATCCAACGGCTTTTACAGGACACTGCTTTAGGAGGTCTTCAGCCACTATGCTGGTAAATTCTGGAGGAGACCTTCTAACGGTCAAAAAACATGGAGGATGGAAATCATTTGCTGTTGCAGAAGGCTACGTAGACAGCACAATAACACAAAAAAATAAAATTTCTAATAAAATTTTGATGGATGACAGTATGCCATCCACTTCCAAACAAAGCTACAATTTTACCGTTGACAACTCTAATGAAGAATTAGTGGAACCACTCGACAGTGAAACTAGAGTTACACAAAATATTTCAACCTCTTTACTTGAAAAGGCCAAATCCATACCACTCGAAGCTCAAAATAGGGTTACAGAAGTAATATCACAACATTTTTCAAACTCTGTGCTGGAAAAGGCCAAAACCTTAAGTTTTGGTAATTGCAATAATTGCACATTCAATATTAATATTCATAAGAGTTAAAAACCTATTTTTTTAAATATTTCTTCATTTGTTAGTCATTTTGTTCTGTAAGAATTATAAATTTGTGAAGTTCCAATAAATTTATTTTTGTTGCTGTGTACAATTTTTGGCACATTTTACTTTTTTTCACTAGTGCGTAAAGTAAAGTACTTTTTTTCACTAGTGAAAAAAGTAACTTTTATATTTCTAATATTAGTGGATTATGTGTACGGTAGTAGAAAAAATATTGTATACCACTCGTGTGTAAAGTCCCTTTTTTGGCTCATGTGATTCACATTCGTCACAAAAGGGTAACTTTATACACTTGTTGCATAAATAACTATTTCTTACATTCTGTGGTCTACTCTTGTTAAAAAATATGTTTCAAGGGTATGATATTTGAAAAATTAGTTTTAAACTTTTAAAGTATCCCAAGCTTAAACGACAAAAATAAAAATGTATCACATAATTTTTGACAAGAGTTAATTACCGCACCGAATGTAAATAAAATGTTTAGTGTTAATTATTTTATATTAAACGGCCCCAGACTAATGATGCCCGATTTGTATGGTATCAGCTCATTTAAAAAGTTGCGTAAGAAATAACCGAGGAAATAACCCTCTAAGTTTATGTTTTTAATTTGCAGATCCCATTTCAGATGCCTATCTGGGCCAACCTATGTACTTACTCAAACAAACATGTTTTTTAGGATAAATTCTCTGTTACTACTACTGTTATTAAACCGTTAATTTTATTTTCTATGTACACATGTTATTTTTAAGTAGGGTCGTGGCACTACTTATGGCCACTACCCTACTTATGGCCACTACCCTACTTATGGCCACTACCCTACTTATGGCCATTTGTTACTTTAAAATCTAAAAATAAGCGTTTGTCAACAATGTGAACTAAGTGGTGGTTAGCGGGTGTAAATGAGCATGTAGCAATATGATTGGACAGGTTTGCAATTAATTATCTAAGGCCAATGTAAAACAGTAAAATACATAGTTAACATGTGCAATATATGCAAGCATTATTCGTTGTTTTGGCTAAGAATTTATCTGCACACATCAGAACAAAAATTGGATTTATTAAGAATATTCTTGAATATGCAATTTTCAGAGGTAAGTAGATAGATATTAACACCCAATGTATTTTGTTTTCAACATCATATATTTTTTAAAATTAGAAATAAATATCAGTGGCCATTACTAACGACTAAAAATTAAGAATTCGTGAGTTATGGCCACACTGGTGGCCAAAAGTAAAACCTCATATTTGACTTATAGCCACCGCAGTTATTGTGTGTGTTGAGGGGTAGATAGTAATCGAGTTATTTTGTATTCTTTCTTTAACGGGATATTAATATGCTCTAAAAAAAAGAAGAGGTCATAATTGGGAAGGTGCTGAAACAGCATCTGAATTGTATAAAATTTTGCTATAAATTACATTCCTCATACCCAAAACACTACTAATGAAGATAACAAATATGCATTACGAGTCTGAGGCAGAATTACATCATGATTGAGAAATTGTTCCTACACCATCTTGAATTTCTTCTTTAGGATCCCTGTACCTTACACAGCTAAAGATGCACAATCACCCTCCCAGATAGCACACGACGTCTGATAGACGTCTTTTTTGTGTCTTGGTTTGGTCTCAATGTCCTAGGACGTTATTAAGACGTCTTATAAGACATCTGTCAAAAGCCATAATTTAGACGTATTAATGTGAGAGCTCAAAGACGTTTTTAAGACGTCTTAAAGACGTCTTTCCAAATCCAAATATTAAAGACGTCTTACAAACGTCTTTCAGTCGGACGGAAACTTGCACGGTTTAAATTTAAAAGAAGAATCAAATGAAGTGAAGTTTGACGTTTGACTTAACACTACATTCAAGCCCAAGCTTATTGTGAATTATTGATTATTCTATTGCGTACGCGATTATAGCCGCCAAAAGTGTGTTTGGGCTACTTTGTGCATTTGTGTTTGGTCTCTTTTTACTTAAATAATATGAGACTAAAACCAGAGAAGGAAGAATAGTGGAGTTTCTGTTACCGATGTATCACGTTCCTGGAATACTTTCTACAGGTAATAAATGAATATTTGTTTATATACATAAACATTAATATCCTGTTCCTTCTAAATAAGAATAATTAAATGAATTAAAAAGTAGACATCTTAATATAAGATTTAATTCAGTTATTCGTCAATTTCCTTTTTTTAATTTTATGGAGATTTCGAGAACTATTGATATCAAAAGCCACATATTAGATAGCCATTTTGAGTGAAGTTAAAGTAAAATTGTCAAAATAGGCGATTAAGTATAATTAGGCATTCCAAACTGAATGACTACCAGTGGGTTTTGACAGGTTATGATGTGGCAAAGTTATGGCAACTCTGTAGGCCTAGTGAAATAGATAGTTACATAGATTGATCATTCCTATTTTTTAAAATAAACATAAGCTTATGCCTTGAAGTAAAAATATAAGCAATTATTTTTTTTAAATATCTAAAGTCTGAAAATTGGTTTTAAAACACATTTTTGCTAAACTGATTCAAATTAATAAATATTTGCCAGGCAATATGGCTGCTCGCAAACGACCAGCTTTGATCAATGTATATAACATATATGTATCATTGACCCTGTTAATGACAACATGACAACAGGGTTGCCATATCTAAACTGTCAGTACCCACTGGTAGCCATTTGGACAGGTCGTTGGAATGCCTAATAGCTCATCTTGTCTTAAATGATTTGTTATAAAAATTGATTTAAAATTGTAACAAATTAATTTTTTGTTTTGTTTCATAATAAAATTGTTCTTTCGGTTTTTACTAACTCTTACAAAGTATAACTTCCTGTGACTATAATGCTCTTACCTAAATTTCTTTTTAGGAGCGACTATATAAAGGCAACTTCAAATCAAAAAGAAAGAAAAAAATCAATCCAGTTATGGCTAAAGAGGAGTGATCGAATGCGCTACAAAGAAAATAACTCTTAGTGACCTGTGATTAATAGATATTTTATCAATAAATATTTTTAATTCTATTTTTTGCATTCTTTATAACCTGCAAGGTTATTCTACTAATTTTAATAACCAAGATGCACGATGATACGCATTTTTAAATTTTTTTATATTATTATAAACAGGTTATAGAATTAGCAGAATAAAAATAATGAACGTGTTATTTATGGCTTATTTAAGTTTAACCAGACCTTTATAAGCCATTAATAAGTCGTCTTAAAGACGTCTTATTTATGGCTTATTTAAAGCTTCACAAGAACATTATAAGCCATGAATAAGACGTTTTAAAGACGTCTTATTTATGGCTTATTTAAGACTTCATAAGACCATTATAAACTATTAATGAGCCGTCTTAAAGACGTCTTATTGATGTCTTATTTAAGGCTCCACAAGACCATTACAAGCTATTAATAAGTCGTCTTGAAGACGTCTTATTTATGGCTTATTTTAAGCTCTACAGACCAATATAAGCCATTAATAAGACGTCTTAAAGACGTCGCTTTTTGTAACATCAAACGTCTTCTAAGACGTCTTTCAGGAAATATCAGACGTCTTAAAGACGTCTCGAATGTCTTATGCTAGACGTCTTTAAGACGACTTTGTGCTATCTGGGGCTTACCTAGCTCATCTACCCTTACCTGGCTCATCTACCCTTACCTGGCTCATCTACATCAAACCCTCAAAAATTAGTGGCCATAAGTAAAGAACTAGTGGCGGACTGATGGCCAAAAGTAAGGAATTTCTTCCAACTTATGAAAAAAAATGCAATAAAGAATTACATGCTATTAACACAATAGATGCATATATTCTTGAAAGTTACATACTTCAACCTATCAAATGCTATTTTTATTTATTTTTTTCTGTTAAAATATGATTCATAAACAGGCCCAACAAAAGCATTTTTGTCTTAAGGTGGCCATAAGTAGTGCCACAACCCTATTCACAAAGCACAATATGCAGTGGTATAGTAAGGGCACAGCTTATACAATACAGCTAAAACACTCTCTTGGCGGCAACGGTTTGCGTCGATTTCGTCGCGCATCGCTTAAGCTCCGCCTTCGAAGGGAAAAGACGGTTTTGGCGTTCAGAAGTGTACTTAGGTAAGGTGTTGAGTCGTGCGTATAATTTCGTTGATTGTATAATTTCGTGGAGCCTATAATTTCGTAGATTTTGTTTGAGTTAAAGGTACTGTTATTATTTTGGTGACTCTTTAGCTGTGAGTAGAATGAATGAAAAAAAGACATCATTCTGTTTGTGCAGTCAAAAGCTGTTTTAATAAGGGTTATACCTGCAAGAAAACATTCTTTAGTTTTCCCAAGGACCCAAACCGATAAGTACCACATTATAAGAAACTTTCATTGTTAAAAATATAATTTATACAGGGTGTCCCATTAGTGCGTTATTGTTCATTATTTTGTTGTAGACACGCAAGAAAGTTTTAAATAAAAGTTATATGGATTTGAAAAATACCTACATATTTTAAAAATATCTTTGGATATACAGGGTGTCACGTTTTTGCCTGGCAAATTAAAATGTATGTTTTTTAAATGGAACACCTTGTATTTTATTTTATGATGAAATTATTAACACCCTAAATTATTGTAAAGACGAATTGCTACAGAAAATTTTTATCAGGTATGTGTGTGGTTACCTTTTAATAAAAGCCTTGCGGATCCACTCCTGCGATACCTGTCTTAAATATAACAAAGATCACGTTGAAATAGATGATTTTTCTTTTTATTGCTTTTTAAAGGCATATGATAACGCCAATTCAGATACATTTGGAAATCTGCAACTGTCAAATGATGAATTTGTAGAACTAATATTCAATATTGAAAAGATATTTCAAAATAATTTTGAAGAATTGGCTACAAAAAATAACATTTGTACCACACTTTTAGAATTAATTAACCCAATACCCTTTAGTCATCCATGCTAACGTTTTCCAAAAGAATAACTTATTTTATTGTATGTTTAATCTCAATAACTAAAAAATATACTGACAATTAGTTTGACAGAATTGTCACTTATTTAAAATTTTAAAAATAATAGCAGTCGGTTGATCAAAATATGAACGGTGATTGGCGAATTTATTTTTTTTGCAGTGTTCTCACTACCTAGAATGGATATGAAATATATTCGTTCAATTGAAGGCAATAAATAGCATACTTTTTTGTTTTGTAATCTGTGCATGGATATTAGCCAATCTACGCACATACTACAAAACGAAAAAGTATGTTATTGTGTTCAACTACGAATATATTTCATATCCATTTTAGGTAGTAAGAACACTTTAACAAAATTAAATCTACAAATCACAGTTCATATTTTGGTCACCCAACTCCTATTATTTAAATTTTTTTAAATAAGTGACAATTCTGTTAAACTAATTGTCAATATATATTTTAGTTATTGATATTAAATATACATTAAAATTTTTGTGCAGACTCGATAAATAATAGCATTTTTGTTTCTATTGTGTCCACATTTAAAAAAAAATAAATTTTAATTAAACTACATGATACTAATTTAATTACGAGTATTAAAACTAAAGTCCTGAAAGTTTCGGTGAAGATGAAGACAGAGCATCTGCCTTCCACGCGAAAAGTCCGGGATCGAATCTAGGCCGAGGACTAATTAATTTTTCATGTTTATTTTATTTTATAAATTAGTCAACTTCGTAAATTATTTTAAAATTAGTTATTTTGTCTAAACAACCTAAAATAATTTTTTAAATTTGTAGATTTTCGTTAGTGGGTCGTAGAAAAAATATACTGACCATATCGAGTAGATTGTTCATATCACAATCAGACGATTGAGTTCTCCGCCTACGACGTCGTGCTCAAACTTCGTCTTTGTGTGATATGGCTATCATATCCACCCTTGTTGAACAAACTACAATTTATTTGTTTTCTTGGTTTAAGTTTTACATCAGAAATAGGAATTAAATTAATTTACTTTTCAAGTTTTCTTGTAAAAATCGATATTACTTTCTCCAAGTACAAATTTAGTACCTACCTAAAATAAGTACTAATTATGTTATATCTTGTAATATTGTAATTCAAATTTCACATTACTATAAAGTTTTAAAATTTCCTACTTCGGTATGGTCAGATAAAAATTGAATATATTATATTAATAAAAACTGTCAAAGTATAACTTCTACAAATCTGTATTTCAAATAATAAGAATACATCTAAATATAACCAATATTGTTAAAACAAAAGCACACATTCTTTATAATTCCAAAATACCATAGAGTTCCCAGACCTCAGTCGAAGCATTCGTTTATCTAGGTATAAACCCTTTGCGCGAAGAGTAACACTTGCCAGAGACACGGGGGTACCACTTGATTTGCATCCACGAGCGTGACACAATTCTTTAACAATTGAAGCCCTTGGTGTAAAATGGATCCAAGCCACAATTTGTCGTGAAGTGACTGTTTTAGCTCAAAACATTTGTTAACGAGGATTTTACTAGCCATATATAAATTATTTTACCTCTAATCCGAAAGATGTGCTATTTTTCGTAATATTTATATTTAAATAATTTTTTTAATTATATTTGAAAGATTTAAAACAAATTAAAAATGTAATTTCCCAAAACTTACTTAATATGGCATGTGACCAACCTTATTACGCCAAGGTTTTCAATTTTTTCAATAATAAAAAAATTGTTTAATCCGGGCCCGGCTTTTCCCTTGAATCTAACAGAGATAGCACCAATCCGTCTTGCTTGGTTCTCGACCGCCAGATCAAAGACGCCGACACGGAGTTGTGGAGCTGTATTGTATAAGCTGTGGTAAGGGTATGGTCAGTTATTACCCGAGATATCGGTTCCTCGGTCCAAAACAAACCGCTCTGCTTGACATTCCTGAAAAATCGGTTAAATTAGGGACGCGGAAACCTGAAAATGGTGACTCAAACGTAAATTCACTAACAGCTATATTTTTACGGTTACTATTAAGTCGAATATCAATCTGTCACAAAAGTGACGTAAATCTCGGCCATGGTCCGAAAGTAACCAACAAATTAGTTTTTTCTGGAACCGCTGTCAAAAAATCCTCGTTACTTGCGGTTAATAACGGACCATACCCTAAAAGATAGAAGTCAAAGAGACATCCGTTTTTCCTGTTTCTTACAGGATATGAGTTTATCAACTAAACTATATCTTGATTAACTACACAATGTGGCTAGCACACCACTGAATTTTATTGAGCATTGTTTATCGCCATCTGCTGAACTTTCTAGTTAAAAGCAAATTGACATTTAAATGGAATCAAATATATTAATTAAAACGACACCAATTTTTGTTATCGATCAATAAAAAGCTTATATGTTTAGTGTCGCATTTAGTCTCGAATTTTCACTGACAGATATTTACAAAGTTTACATTAATTTTTCAATATCCTATTTAAACTCTTAAACTATTTAAACTATAATATTTGCTAAACGTGGATATTGTGAATAACACAGAGATAACAGGTATAACCACAGTATTATCTATTTCATTAGAAAACAGATGTAGTATTTCAGTGGCGTCCTGTTTTAAACTGAATTTCATTGTCTAAAAAAGTAGGGGGGTTAAAGGGGTGCGGAACCTATAGAAGTGAAACAATTTTAAACGCCATCAACTCCAATTTATTAGTCATAAAAATATGTTAAGGTAGTTCACTCGCGACAGTCGTACATAAAAATATCGCGTAATGGTGAATACCAAAAGTTCGAGATTCTCAATGCTAATCAATTTTATTTTTGTAAGAGACTGTACAAAACACATGTATATAAACACATATGGACATGTTATAATTTTAATCAAATTCATCCGGCCATCTCGCAAATATTTAAACGATATGGTATAGAAATTTGTGACTTCCTCATACTAATTTTAAGGGTTTGTATTGGTTCAAACAGAACTGCTGATTCCAGTTCTCAAACACAGTAGACGAATTAATTTTTAAAGAACACGTCGCGAGTTTATAACAACCTCTTAGCTGATCAAGTGTTACTTTGTTACGTGAAGTGGCTACAATGTTGCCAAGTTGTAATAATTTTACGAAACTACTCGTCAACTGCTTTAAAAATATTTTTATTTTAAAAATCTATATCTTTTTACTAAGACGGTCAAAAAATTCAGCGATTATTAATAAAATTTTATAACTTCTTGATTTATTTAACATTAGTTATTAAAAAATAACCGTTTTCGAGATATCTTGAAATAAATGCATTGCTTGTGTACATGAGTGTTAATTATGCACATTTTGGTTGTTAATATCTCGTTTCACAGAAGGTCAAAAAATCTTAATTTTTTTTTAGTTACGTAAACGACACTTTCATAAACCTTATATTTAAATTTTATTGAGTTCTTAAGAAAAGCCGTTTTACGAGTGAACTACCTTAAGCCGTTTTAGAGTAACAGCAAAAAATGGCTTAACATTTCTACTTTAAGTTTTTTACTCTCCATTTTTTATATAAGCAAGTTAGCTTAAATCGACCTATTTTCGACCCCAGAAACTTTGTTTAAATTTACTGTACATCTTTTTGTTACCCAATAATGATATCATTGTAATGTGTTGTAAAACAAGTGAGTTTTTCATCAAATATTAGAGAGATATTGCAAGTTTACTTAAGTCAGTCAGCGCTGCTCTTATTTTGACATCTGAGCGAGCCGTAAACATAAGTGTAGAAGGTGTGAATATAAGAGGCTTGGTTGCCAGGGGATGTCCACGGGGAGGGTTGCTATCACCTCCACTGCGAAACATGGTCCTCGACACCCTCATCAGCCGCCTCAATAATGACAGTCACTACACACTAGCGTATGCAGATGACCTGTTATTTCTGCAAACATGGAACTCACACTTAAAAAACAGAGTCAAAACATTGCTTATGAACAATGCCGCCAAACCGTGGATCGCACCTGGGGTTTCTCCCCCAGAGTCGTTGCATAAACTTACACGGCCATCATAAAACCTATGCTAACATACGGTGCAGTTGTCTATATACCTCAAGCCCAAAAATTTACAGCTATCCGGAAACTAGAACAAATTCAAAGAAAAGCATATCTCAACATAACAGGAACCATGAAAACCACACCGACCAGAGCCATGGAAAGCATTCTTAGTCTAACTCCCCTTGATATTTACATCAAGGAGGTTGATCTGATTACAATGACACGCCTCCGCATAGTTGGAATAGAACATGATGTAAGATCTGGTGAGGCGAGATGTTGCATTTGGCAGGAGGCGCTCGATACGCTCCCACTGCTTCAAGTGAACATGGACTCCATCTCACCGAGATAAGTCTTCCATAAGCCATATAAAGTTATTTATAACAAAACAAATAGAAGAGCCGAAAATGGGCTGTAGTGCCAGTGTAGTTCAAACCGAGCTCACGGGGATTCTCATAACAGCAAATGAAATCACCAGAAATAATATCACTGGAAGAAACATGCTCATCTATACAGATAGCAGACAAGCACTACTCACCCTGGACAGAACACGAATTTATTTAAGGTTAGTACTAGAATATCACAGCTTTGGCCGAAGTATTCATCAACAATGTGGTCAACTTAAGATGGATCAAAGGTCACGTCACATCGAAAGGTAACCGTCATGCTGATTCGTCAAGAAGGCAGTCAACCAAATACTTTTTGGACCTGGCCCTTCTATTGGACTGACATCATCAGTAGTGACAGGCCTAATTTAGAAACATTCCCTTGTGAAATTGAAGAAAAGATGGGATGAAACAAGAAGCTGCAGACTTGCCAGGGAGCTTTTAAGTTATCTTGACAACACTAGAGCAAACAAATATATACTTGACTATGACTAGTTAGAATATGCGCCTGATCACAGGCATTCTGACTGGGCATTCCCAACTCTGGGGCTGTCAGAATCTGCACTCTGCAGGGCGTGCGAACAAGAAGATGAGGCCATCGAGCATATCCTCTACGATTGCCCGACGCTCTCATTTATTAGAAAATTTGTGTTCGGCAAGAATTGGCTAACACCGCCCGATATAAGAAAAGCGCCTCTTGGCGACGTTGTCAACTACATTAAATCTGTAGGTGCCTATATACTTAGGAGGATGCACAATGGGCCTAGTAAGGCCTAAGTGCTGTAGGTTTATCCACCCTCCACACGTTACAGATGCGCAGATCGTTTCTAGAACTAACTTTATTAAAGATAGTACTGTCCTTAATTGTGAATGTTTAAGGACAGCAAATAGTGGCGACTTTATTAGCTTTCGGGTGCGCTCGCCAACATTCGTACTGGTTTGAAGTTTTTAATAATAAATATTTTTTAATATTATCAACATTTAAAATAGCCATTTTTAACGCCTCTTTGATATTTACTATTATAGACAACAACAAAGATGAACTATATTCAAAGTTTTTAAAATGAGGTTACAAATTTGTAAGGACAAGGACTCTAATGTTTCATTTTAGCATGTAATTTATTTACTTTTAATTACGTTGTCACTATTAGTGGCTGACGTTATATGTCTCTAATAGGAATAGGCCAAGGTCCTTTATTTGGGTTACCGATTCAAAATCCAATGAATTAATAATACTTTCTTGCTTTTAATGATATTATTGTAATGTGTTGTGAAAAAGTAAGTTTTTCATCAAATATGCCAAGGTTCTATATTTGGGTCATCAATTCAAGCTATGAACTGAGACAATAAGTACAGTCTATAATAGCATGACACCTGTTAAAATTAATATAAAATATTTATACTTAAATTCAAATAGGCAATATACATTACTTATTGTTTCGTGTTAGGCATACGACTAGCATATATGTTAATAAAATGGCAACAGGACAATAGCCAGCCGTCGACTAGAATTAGAAGATATGGTGGTGGGATATTATCCGAACCAAATGTCAGTCACAGAGCCAGTGAGCATAGCGATAGCGGGGATATCGTAATTGCCACATGGCTGTGAAAGCACAGCAGACCACAATGCGATTCTTGAGGACCACCAGATAATACTTCAATCAAATAACAAATGTGATTCCCAATTTTGACCCAGTGATACCTACCAATTAAAATACTACATATCCAATTTAAAAGTTTACCATTGGTACCATATGAGACCCTGCTAGAGTGAAGTGTACTAAAAATCTGATATACAGAGTCTACCTTAGTACCATGGGAGGCTAAGCTTCCCCCAGACCCCCTTATGCCGTCAAAGTATGAGCTTAACAATTCATGGTTAACTCTATCGAATGCTCAATATTTCATTTTGATAACTTAACAAGGCAGTTACTGTAGATTTTTCTTATAAAAAAACCAAGTTATTGATCAATAATCAGCCCATTACACTCCCATAATAAATATTCTGTAATTAGTATAAATGTAACTTTTTAGTATTTCTTTTTTATTGTTTTTATCATTTTAGTTAGGTTTTATATTATACAGGGAGTGATGCATGTTTTTTATCAGGTATTATCAAGTATTGTCTCGGTAGCGCAATGTATCTAACGGCCGGTATACATTTACGTGCTTTATAGTGGTTCAGCGACACTCGGCCTCAGATCCAAGACCAAACCAAGGCCAAATCATTGTTAATTTATAATTAATTTGTATTGTTCGTTGTAGGATTTGATGTGTGCAGTATTAGCAGTAATTTAATTTCTGATTACAAATCTACAAATCACAATGGGTTACCGTTAAAATAAAATGGCTATAAGATTAAATATTATCAATATTTTAGTTTACGATGGAAGAAACACCTCGATGTTTCAGACATACCATGTAGCACGTCTGTGCTATATATTAATATCAATAAATAATAATAAATGTATTCACTCAAAAGTACATGCATTTTTTACATAGTTTTTTATATATTTGTAAGCAAGAAAAACACTCAGTTCTAAACATGCCTAGACAGCTCTGCCCGTTTGCATGTTAAAAATGAGGCTTCCCCAACTACATAGTATGTACCTAAAAATCATATCGGTGAAAAAGTGTAGAACTCTATAAACAGATTATTTTTTTTTTCTGAGTATTAATACCAAAATAACATATATCCAGAAAAACAAAGGAGTAAATAGTAGATAAGAAAAAAGAAGAAAGATTTACCATAAAGGAAAGTATGATAAAGAGTATTAAGATATTTTTTTTATTCGAAGTTTCATATTTTAATAAAAATTTTACCATTTTCTTGCATAAATCTTTTTAATTCATATTTAAATTTGTTTAGTTTGATTCTCGGTTTGATTATATTTTTAATTTCAAGTGGGATTGGAGTAAAACTTTGGGCCAAAAAATAAGAATGTTCTTTGTGTTGATATAATAGTCTTTATTTATAGTTTATCTAGTTGATAAGATTTTGTTATAGTTATAACTATTTTTGTTATTGGGAACTCAGGCCATACACTGGTAAACATAAATTAAATTAATTTAAAAAATGTTCGTTTCATTATAAAGAAGTTTTGTGGGATAGAGTTTGTTTTTAATTGTATTCTGTGAAACTTCCAGAGCATTTATATTGCTATTAAAACCACCACCCGATACTATAGGTACCATATCTTAAAGTAGACTCAATTAGCGAGTGATAGGTATACGAGGTCTGTAAATTAAGTAATGAGACTGGCAACGTTGCGTTTGATCTGGCAACACTGGAAGCGCGGGGCTTAGTGGTACGGCAGAGGAACATGTGATCCACCTTCAGTACGAGTTTGACCTCGCTCGAATCATTTGGTTGTGCGTAGCAATTGTTTTTGTGAAACAGTGTTTTCTATTGTGTTCTAAAAATGAACGACATCAATTTCGAGCAACGGTGTGCTGTCAGGTTTTGCTTCAGACTTAGGCACAGTGCAACGGAAACTCTTCTGAAACTTCAGCAGGCCTACGGAGATAGTGTTTTGTCAAGGGCCCAGGTTTTTCGGTGGTTTAAGGCATTTTCAGAAGGAAGAGAGTCGATTGAAGATAAACCACGAAGCGGAAGGCCTTCATCTTCAAAGAGTTTGTACCCCAAGGTCAAACGGTCAATCAACACTTTTACCGAGAGGTTCTTGAAAAACTTCAAAAAAGGGTCATTCGTGTGAGACCAAACATCAAGAACAAGTTGGTGTTGCATCACGATAATGCTCCTTGTCACACAGCAATTTCAATAAACAAGTTTTTGGCCAGTAAAAACATTCCTGTGGCTCCTCAGCCTCCTTATTCGTCTTTGTGACTTCTTTCTCTTCCCAAAGTTGAAAAGTCACCTCAAGGGAAATCATTTTGGGACAGTCGAAAAAATTCAAACGGCTGTAACCGACCAGCTGAAGGTCATTTCAGTATCGGAGTTCCAGCACTGCTATGAGGAGTAAAAGAAACGTCTCCAGCGCTATGTGACCTCAGAAGGAAGTTATTTTGAAGGTGACAATATTGAATTGTAATTCTTTTTGTATAAAAATTTTTAAAAAAATCAGTCTCATTACTTAATTTACAGACCTCGTAGGCATTATTAAGTTTCTCTTGGCAGTATATCCCTCAAAATGTAAAATCTGTGCATAAGAGCTCTTAAATGTTTGTTTACATTCGTGATATGTTATATCCAGTGTATATGCTGATCTAAGATGACTATACCTAAATATTTGATGAAAAATACTTTTTCTAATTTTGGACATAAACAAGTACGAGGGTAAATCAAATATAAACGGTAATTTTACTATTTCGTTTAGCACGTAATTCCGACCTAGATGATGCGATGCGCGATTGATGGGTTGGTTTATCAGGAGTGGGGAGCCGGCTTGTTTAGCGGCCGCGCTCGGTTCCAGTGTTGCCACTTGTAACATAATTATGGAATTGTAACATAATTTTTACATCAAATTAGGTTAAACGATAATGTGTAACATAATCGATAATTGTAACATAATTTTTTAGTCTAGAAATTTTTTAACTTTAATTTTATTCTTATTGCACGAAAACAGTTTAACAAACCAATTAAAATTATTTTATTTAATCAGTGCTGGCCCCTTTTAGCAATTAAAAAAAGCTACGCATCATCATAAAGTTTTTAACCAACGAAGGCGTTAAACCGTCCGAAATTTTTACTCGTTTAAAGTTTGGGGATGATACACTATCTCAGAACCGAGTGTATACGTGAGCCAGAGAATTTAAGGGTGGGCGAGAACGTGTCGAAAGTCAAAGTCACGATCGACGGCCAAGGACAAGTCTAACAGATGACAACATCCATGCCGTTCGAGAGCTTGTTGAAGGCGATCGCCGGTTAACAGTTGAAGAAATTTCGTCAGAAGTGGGTATCAGCTATGGGAGTGCTCAATCCATTATCACTGATCATCTTGGCTTCAGAAAAATTAGTGCTTGATGGGTTCCAAGGTTACTGACCGAAAATCAAAAACAGGTCAGGTCGGAGATCAGTGAAAGACTTCTGAATCGATTTCGACAAGAAGGGGAGGATTTTCTGAGACTCATCGTCACATGTGATGAGATATGGGTCCACCATTACACTCCCGAGTCAAAAATAGCGAGTAAGGAGTGGCGAAGAAAGGATGAAGGCTGCCCAGTGAAGGCCAAAACCCGTCTCTCAGCCGGAAAAGTTCTTGCGACGGTTTTCTTTGACTCGAGGGGAGTTTTGCTCGTTGATTTTCTTCACGATCAACGAACAGTGAATGCGGCTTACTATTGCCAGTTGTTAGAGTCGACAAAAATCGCCTATCGAAACTAAAGACGGGGTATGCCCATTAGAGAGGTCATCCTTCTTCACGACAACGCGAGACCTCACACCGCGGTTTTGACAAGGAATAAACTGGAAGTACTGCGCTGGGAAACCCTCGAACACCCTCCCTATAGTCCAGACTTGTCCCCCTGTGATTATTTTTTGTTTGGACCCTTGAAAGAATCACTCGAAGGAAAAAGATTTGAAAGCAATGAAGAAGTCGAGCAGTACGTGCGTAATTGGCTGACAACTCGCCCTCAAACTTTTTACGAAGAAGGAATATTCAAACTCCCAAAACGGTGGCAAAAGTGTGTAGAGCATGGAGGTAACTACGTTGAGAAATGTTAAATGTTTTGTTTGTGTATAACATTAATCAATAAATGTATTTAAAAAAATTACCGTTAATATTTGATTCACCCTCGTATTTAGGTTTTTTTAGAGTAAGTAGGTTGTGATCTAACCATATTTGAATTTCTGCCGCAGTTTTTAAGGCATCCGTTTGTTTCGGAAAGCAACAATACTATGTCATCAGCATGTATATTTTACCTATGCTATATTAGTGTATATTAGAAATAGTGTTAAACCTAACACTATTTTACTGTTTTTACTTGTAATTTTATTTATTTATTTATTTATTCATTTTCTATTTTTATTACTTGTACTCTATTTTCAAGGTAATTTTTAAGTAAATGTAATGCTGTACCTCGAATTCCGTAGTTTTTAGCTTTTTAATCAAAATTTTATGTGAGACGGTTTTAAAAGCTTTGGCGAGATCAATAAAAATCGCAAGGCATTTTGATGATTCGTCTAGAGTTTTTACTTTAAAAAATCTGCTATGGCATTTTCGGTATTTGAACCTTAAATAAAACGTATTGTTTATCTGTGATTATGTTATGAGTGTTAAAAAAGTTCTAATTCTATTTTTTAGAGCCTGTTCAAATATTTTAGCTAGTTATTGATGACAGATATGGGCCAGTTGCGTTGTATCCCCCCGTTTTAAATATGGGGGTTACGACAGATTGTTTCTTTTGTGAAGGAATTTTAGAGATTTTGAAAGAAAGGTTTTAAATATAATTAATATAATTGTGAATGTGTTTTATAGTTTTATCTGAAATTTTATCAGTTCCAGGTGCGCAATTATTTTTTAATTGAGATATTAAATTTATAATTTTATTTTCTGTAACTGGTTGTAAGAATGTTGAAGAATCGCTTTGGTTTGATATGTGCGATATATAGATTTATACAGAGTGTTTTCAAAGTTGAGTCATTTATTTTAACAGCTTGTAGAACTCGTCAAAAGAAATCGATATACCAAAAATCACCTAAATAAAAGTTGCATATTAAAAGAAATAAAAAGGAATTTCAAAATTTTAAAACTAAAACAAATACAAACTATTTATCCGCATATTTTAATATTCCTGACCACTGCCAAGTAAAAACTTATCGTTGTTTGTTTACTACGACAATTTTACTTATCTAGGTATGGCTATTTTTTTTGTTTTACGGTTTTGAGAACGATATTCGGTTAGTTATTGGTATCAAGCGTTTAGTTCGTATCACTTTAATTTTTTTGATATTTTGTACGGAAAAATTGCCCACGTTTATGGAAACAATGAACAAGTGGACATAATACTAACATACGGAAAGTGCCAACAAAATGCAGCATGTCGCCTTTACGCGGAAAGGTTTCCATTAAGAAATCATCCGGCTCCAGGGATGTTTGTAAAATTAGTTATTCGACTCCGTCAGACAGGATACTTGAAAGAACAACGAAGGGGTTACGCTGGAAGACCTGCTCCACCTGAAATGGTAGAAATTGAGCAAAATATTTTGGAAATGGTGGAAGATGACCCAACAATACCAGAGCCATAGCAACTCAAGTCGATGTTTCCCATAGTAAAGTGTGGAAAACAATACGACAGGAACAATATTATCCTTATCATTACCAACGGGTACAAGCATTACAACCTGAAGATCATCCTAGAAGAGTTGAATTTTGACAGTGGTTTTTACAACAGTTGAACAGAAATGAAGATTTTACGAAAATAATTTTAGCTACAGACGAATCCACATTTACACGAAATGGGATATTCAATTTTCACAACAATCATGTTTGAGCAGTAGAAAATAAGCATGCCGTAAGAAGATCTAATTTCCAATATAGATTTTCATTAAATGTTTGGGCTGGTGTAGTAAATGGCATGCTTATTGGACCATACTTTTTCCACCTCGGCTAACCGGTGACATTTATTTAGATTTTCTTCGACACCATCTGCCAGAATTATTAGAAGATGTTCCACTGAATGTTAGGCAGGATATGTGGTTTCTACATGACGAAGCTCCACCGCATTTCAGAAAAGGAGTTCGTGAATATTTGAATGAACAGTTTCCGAATAGATGGATAGGGAGGAATGGACCCGTTTCTTGGCCTGCACGCTCCTCGGACCTAATGCCTTGTGATTTTTTTCTGTGGGGTTATTTAAAACAGTTGGTGTATCATGATGGAGAAGTAAATACTGTGGAAGAACTTCAAGACCGCATTGTAAATGCTTGTGATGTTATTCGCGGACATCCGGATTTTATTTTTGAGACCTGTCAGGAGTCGTGGGTACGCCGAGCAAGACTATGCATTAATCGGACAAATGGTGACAATTTTGAACAATTTTTGTAAAAATGGAATACATTTTACATTTTACCGATAATGAATGTTTTTAATTTTAAAAAACCTATAACTCCCTTATTATGCAACTTTTATTTAGGTGATATTTGGTATATCGGCTTCTTTTGACGAGTTCTACAAGCTGTTAAAATAAATGACTCAACACCCTGTATAAGACAAATATTTTAAAAGTAACTTTTTCTCATAAACTTAAGATCCAGAGAGACAAGTTTTAAATACGGATCTATTTCGTTTCGAAATAATCAATCATTTTGGCCCGAGATTATGTAAAAAATGTTTCATATTGTTACTAGATCCAGCCATCGACTAGAATTTTCATCGATCGACTGAATAATTCTAATTTACTTAGTTATCGATGTGATTGGAGGATTTACCTGTCTTGCAGTGAATTTAAACGTTTATTCATTATTTTTGAAAATTTAATTTTCATGAATATGGCTCACGTTTATGACAAGGGATGTAAATAAAAATTAAGTAATTGCTTTTACTTAAAAATTAGTAATAAATAGTGCTTATTTATCAATACATTAAATTTATGACTTAATGTATCTAATGAAAAGGTTTATCGAATAATTCGTGATTCCCAATTCAAACTAAAAATAATGTTATAAGTGTACCGAAAATATGTATATGCAGCTGCTTCAATTACGAATAGGTATGTACTTCGAATTTTCTATAAGACAAAAAAGGAAAAGTAAGAAATTACATTTTTTACCAACGTTTTAAATTGTCAAATCTGATTTAGTACACGGAAAAAAATGTGACTAGAAAATTTTACTACAATGTTGTAGTAGTAGACTTGTAGAAAAATACTTAACTTTTTGTAGAAAATTTTACTACAATTTATAGTTAAAAACTATTCAATATTGTAGCAATTGAATTGTCGAATAAAATTCTACAACAATAGGAAAAAAGACCACAATGTTTAGTATATTTTACTATTGTTTGTAGAAGTAGAAATTTATTACAATTATCGTAATTACTACTACTAACTTCTGTAAAAATTTGTACAAATATTAATAATTATCTCTACAAAAAATAGTAATTTTCTCTACAAAAAATAGTAATACTTTACATCCCTTCTTATGAAAAAAATTCAATTTTGTTCAAAAATATTCTATAATATTGTAGAAATTTTAAGTCATGTGAATAAAACAGAATTCTGCTATTGGCCAACGTCGATCATAAATGGCCAGACAGCAGTAGCCGTTCGCCATGTTCACACAACAAAGCATGGTACATATACGAGTATAACACATTATTATATTATAAGTACCGATGCGTTTGAGAAAATTTTAATAATAACTTCTATTAGTGGTAAGTACATTTATTATTGTTTATAAGGTTATTTAAATTAGTTATCTAAAGGTAAATTCTTCAGAAACAATAATAAATGTACTTACCACTAATAGAAGTTATTATTAAAATTTTCTCAAACGCATCGGTACTTATAATATAATAATGTGTTATACTCGTATATGTACCATGCTTTGTTGTGTGAACATGGCGAACGGCTACTGCTGTCTGGCCATTTATGATCGACGTCAGAAAACGTTGGCCAATAGCAGAATTCTGTTTTATTCACATGACTTAAAATTTCTACAATATTATAGAATATTTTTGAACAAAATTGAATTTTTTTCATAAGAAGGGATGTAAAGTATTACTATTTTTTGTAGAGAAAATTACTATTTTTTGTAAAGATAATTATTAATATTTGTACAAATTTTTACAGAAGTTAGTAGTAGTAATTACGATAATTGTAATAAATTTCTACTTCTACAAACAATAGTAAAATATACTAAACATTGTGGTATTTTTTCCTATTGTTGTAGAATTTTATTCGACAATTCAATTGCTACAATAATGAATAGTTTTTAACTATAAATTGTAGTAAAATTTTCTACAAAAAGTTAAGTATTTTTCTACAAGTCTACTACTACAACATTGTAGTAAAATTTTCTAGTCACATTTTTTTCCATGTGTACATGCTTCGGTAACGTGTTTAGTGTTTTAAAATTTAAAGATAGTAAACACGTTAAAAACATGTGGACAAATATCGTATAAATGTGCTACCGGCCTAAAGCATAAAATTCCAGTACACTACTGAACATTTATTCAGGTTTTAATGTCGTAGAATAAAGAGCTCCTTAAATTGAAAAATCCAAGGGTTATAGCTGCGCTGACATCAAGGCAGTGGCGGCTCGTCGGGGTGTTCTGCAAGATTCTGCTTCCCTCCCCAAACAGCAATTATTTACAATTATTTAACAGCTTTTATTCACCTACTTTTTATATATTAATTCTATTCTGCGGTCCTTTTTAACGGTAATGTATACTCATACGCGTATTTAAAAACCTCGTTTCATTTATTAACTCATAAACTACATCCATGCCTTTCATGTACAATGGAAACGCACACTAGAGAATTAACACGGCCACAATCTACATCTAGAAAACCGAAATTGAATCACATATGCGAATTGAATCAAAGCTCGCCGATCTAGCAAAAATACAGCCCAAACACTACGTGTCTCGGCTTTACTTTTAGAGAACCTCAGGAGGTGAGGCAATGGGTGCGGGCGGCTCAAGCAGTGCACAGACCGTCGCGAAGCGACCCAGCTAAGAGACTTGACGAATTTTTGTTTAGTCTTCCTCTGGTCCGCTCTATACTTACTCTCAGCTATGAACTGACACCAGGATACGTTCGGGGCGCTATGGATAATATTTAATAATTAAAATTAAATTTAAAATAATGAGAATATCCATAAAAAACTTTACGTATATTTTTGGGAAGTTCTGCAGCTCTACAGCATTTATGCACTAGCCGCCACTGCATCACGGACATAATAGTAGAATGCTTGGCTTAATGTCCGACAGGAAAATAGTCTCTTTGGGTTCTAAAATGGCTGTATAATTTCCAATAACATTCGGATAATAGCAGGTGTAAAGTATCGCCGATACTTTATTTTGTATCGGCCCGCAATAGTTCTGTAAATGTGTAGATAACAAAGTTTTATGGGACACTATAGTAGCAGTAAACTTTGATATTGAAATATAAGGGCTTTTCTTACTATTACCGCCGACCGTGAGAAACAAGGTAGTGAGAAAGATTGAGGACGGGAAGTAAATTTTAAGAAAATACTTTAAACAATTCAAATAGAGAAAAAAATTGATAGATAAAAATATATCATCCAATAGAAAAAAATTCGCATCAAGTATACATGCTAAAGGGTTTTCTCCGCTGCTTTTCTGGATAAGAGGAACATGTCCACATCAACATTATCAAAATAACCCTTCCTCCCTATTCTCCTACAATGGTCTAGGAAGACTAGAAATCACCAGGCTAAAGAAGATATAATTGTCCTACTACATGATAAAAAGTGGGGTATTATTATTATGCATCGATAAGACTGAGAATAAAAGCCTAAAAACAAAATAGAAAATTAGAACTAAGTAAACAAGTGAGACAAAAAGAAGAAAAACTAAAAAGTTAAACAAAAATGTTAAACAAACACTCGTCCAAGTTACTTTTAAAGACGTTAACTGTTGTGGCATCAATAACTTTGTCGCTGAGGGCATTCCATACATTAAATACACGGTTGGGAAGAAATTACTGTCGGTACTTCGTTTTCACTATTAATTCAGGGTTTTAACGAACTTTTGCGATACTACATATTTGGAAGAATGTTTGTTATTTCATTAATGGTGAATAGAAAAATGTTCCACATGACATTTACGACATTATTGAACTATTTTAAAATATAATCGAAGTTGATAGCTTCTAAGTTCATTTTGACATCGTTGTAGTTGGTCTTCCTATATAAATTATGTTATATGTTCTCTTAAGAGGCACGAAACCTAAGGGGAAGCGTCGCCGATGAAAATGGCAGAGACCTTAAAGAAGGCGGACAAGAACTTCAGTTCGCTGAACTGAAGACAATCAAGGTTCTTCAGGTAAAGCTTCATTGTGCGAATGTATCCACCACTACAGTATGTAGGAGGTTAAAAAAAGACGATTTAAATTTGGCCTTCTTTCAAGAAGCTCGATTACATGGCGGAAGGGTAGCCGCATAAACAACAACTATGTTCATCCTCGGCTGGAGTACTACGGTCCAGTGTGATGTTCCACATTAATCTCGAATCAGAACAGACTGGAAAATGTGCAGCGACTAGCGACAAGGTTTTGGTTTGGTAGAAGAAGGTCCTCGTATTAAACAGTGCCTGCTTACAAGGCTAATTTGACACTTTTCGAACAATTACCCTAATAGCACAGTATTGTTACACGAACGTTCCAGAAACATGCACTTGGGACATTAGAAACTTCTCTGTCATGTTTCTTATCCTCCCTCAAACGTACCTGGAATGTTTCTGGCAATGACCATGTCATCATCTGTAACGTATTAGAGACGTTTCACAGAGACGTTTGTGGAACATCCTGCGATGTTGCTCAAACGTCATAGGTAAGTTTTTTACACTATTGCTGGAACGTTCCAGAAATGACTTAAACGGTTTTTAGTAGAATAATCAAATCTATAACTTTTTTCATAAACTTATTTAAAAAAAAAAATTTTTGACGCAAAAATAAAAAATGTTAATTATTACGTTCTGATTCATTGCGTCTATTTCTTTCCGGAGTCCTTCACAACCAGTCCCCTATTTTAATTTCCATTTCCTTTTTGTTTATCAATTTAATGTATCTGAAAATGTTTCAATTAAATGACAATATAAACAATTGATATTAAGTTAAAATAATTACCCATAATGGCTTTAGCTATTTTTAACTTTGCGTCTTCTTTTTTTTCCAATGAAAGAAAACAACCTACACAACTCGTTCCTTGAGGGGAGCTATGCATCTTCTAATAAATTCACACACATCATTGCTATCTAAACTAGTTGTTCTTAAAGTTAACAAATAAAGAAATATTGACTAGAATGTATAAAAGACACGTGTTAAAGGAAATTAAGTTACCTTCTTCATTTTGGCTTAAATATCTTGCACGTAAAACGATTGTTTATTACTTTTAAACTTTTCCAAACTTTATTATAAGCGAGGCGAAACATCTTTTCATTTTTAACTGTCAATACTAATGAACTGTCTGTCATATGTCAATATTGTCATTGGATACGGTAGACGTGTTCGGTTAATACTCCGCGAGCAAAACAAATATGAGGTCTATTCCTTTTCATCGAAAATATCGTTCCATCTATACAATTTGTTTAAATGGAACGATATTTTCATAAGTACTGTAGCTCAGTGCTACACTCTCAATGCAAACAAATAGATTCCATCAAGAGGGCTTCTGTGAATAGTGTATTTTTTAGCTCGCGGAGAATTAACCGAACTCTCCTAGTGAGTCAGAAGGAAGGGTATATTCATCTCTGTCGGATTTGTTTTGCACTCTTTTTTGAAGGAAGTAATAAAGATAAATTTGACCTGTAGCAGTAGCAGTTATCTTGTGAAATAAAAATATTGTACAAAATGTTCAAATTTAATATAGGAGTTTGATATTATTGTAGATTTCTGGCGATTGCAGTAATTTTATAATTTATTGTTATATCAAAATAATATTTAAAACGAAAATAGAATACCTATACATAATTACGATGTTTCTAAAACGTTCTTGAGAAATCATTCCAGAAACGTTTCTTTAGAGACATCGTAGGGACGTACCATTTATGTCAGAAACATAGAAACATACATGAAACCCAAATGGGATGTTTCTGACAGATCGGTGTTAGTAGGGAAAGCTATATGTTCGTTGTTGATCTCTCAGACATATTTAATTTTTTTTTTTTTTTTAAATAGTGTTTTGACTGTTTGGAACAATTTACTTTCTTTTATTTAGGCTAAACAATTGCTTATATTATTTGTACAGGCATCTACTTTAATGTTAATTTTTCTTCTTGTGACAATTATTTATTTATAGTTCTATTTCTGGATAAATATGAGCTTCAAACTTTCAAAGGACTTCAGTTAACAGCTCTCAATTAATGTTAATAATTTCGACCCGTGCATAACACACCACTTGCTTTTCTCCACTTCAATTATCGTCTTTATTTAAGTTTTGTTTTTTTTTTAATGGATACCAAATACTATTCGCATTTGCCACCTATTGTTTCTGCAATTCCATAATTACCGGAAATGTAGTAAACAAAATATTAAAAAAAAATTACTAATAAGATTAATTCAATTAAACAGCGATGTTTTGCAATCTTCAAAAGTAAACCTTATCCATTTAAACTATAAACAAAATAATGAAAGTGACTAATTTTCCAGTGTTACTGAGTTATCTCAGTTTTATTACATTTTAAAAATATAAACAAATTTTATTTGGTACGTAGGTAGGAAATATTCAAGTGAATCTTACTGCATGCACTGTTCTCTTTAATTTAATGATAGCAATCTATAATTGCGCGTATTACATGTTTCCTGTTGGGGTTCCAACCCTCCTGTGTTGTACATAAAAAGGGGCTGAAAACCGGCTTTCTTGGCGATAAAACAACTCGAGTGTATTTATTTTTTATTTCATACTTTTTCAAATAGGTATTACGCGATAGATAACCATAGTGCTTTTTTTAATCCTCTCACCTGTATCAGGAGTTTGAACAATCCTTGCATTGTCGCTAGGTGGTAGTAATTTTTCTCTCACCCTATCTTCATTCAAGTCACTAAATTTATAATTGCTGTCTTCGGACCGCGATATTTTGAAACGGCGCTCAGACATTTTCAAAAACTTTTCACATATGATTAAAAAAGTTACTTATACAAGTCTAAAAATCTTATCACTCTTAATTAACTGTACTTACATACGAGTATGATCGAAAAGCCGAGTTTTTAATAATTGGAAAGATAGTTTTGATATGAGTTTAACATTTATACAGCCCGCACAAATTTTGTTTAGATATTGACACCTGTCACGAACATGAGGTTTCCTTTGTATGCGACATCTACACAACACTTATCAGTACAATTTCGGTAAGTAAATGCGAACATCTTCTCGTCTGATTGTTTTCATCATTGTTATACCTTTGACTTCCATCTACAGGCGAATAGCAAAACTTCACTGCATTTTACATGTAAAAACCACCCGATTTGTCTATACCGGGAAGAGCAAAAACTCGTTTTTTAACCGCGATACTCATAAAAATTTCGCGTTGTATTGGGTAAATTATATTTCCAGGCACTCGGATATCGACTGACGGAAACGTGAGTATGTCTGGTGTTTCGGAGTCTAACAGAACCGGGTTAGCCGCATTTCTTATCAGAATTTTACGTTGATGGTGTACCTACAAAAAAATCTATTACTACGCGTCGACGTCGTCCCTAATCAATCGCTTAAAATGATTTATGTGTCTCTATGATAATGCCACTGATAAAGCATGGACGTTGAGTACATGAGGGTTTAGGGCGCACTACCTAGGTTCATCTACGATTAGTATAACTAATAAACATGCCAATTTTTTGTTTTTTTATAATAAAAATTATTAGAATTATTATTGAAACTAGAATGATGATATAATGTTTGGCATTCTATATTATACTTACTCTTCAAAGTTTAACAGCCCATACAGCACAGATTATTTCAGAAGTGTTTCAGACCTATTTCAAACGTTTCAAACATATAACACATTTCAAGCACAAGTTTCTGAAATATTTCAGAAATATTTTAGTTAAATATTTCACTGAAAATGTTTCTGAAACATGTTATAAATGTTACATGAAAGATTAAACAACGGGTTATGTTTTATGTTGTAATAGGCCAAGATTTAATGAAAAATTTCTTATTTGTAAGAAAAAAATAGGCGTTATGTGTCCCTATGATAATGACACTGATAAAGCATGGACGTTGAGTACATGAGGGCGTAGAGCTCACTACCTAGGTTCATCTACGATTAGTATAACTAATAAACCTACCAAATTTTTGCTTTTTTTTATAATAAAAATTATTAGAATTATTATTGTAACTAGAATGAAGATATAATGTTTAGCATTCTATATTATACCTACTCTTCGGAGTTTAACAGCACATACAACACACATTATTTCAGAAGTGTTTCAGACATATTTCAAACATTTCAAACATATAACATTTCAAACACATGTTTCTGAAATATTTGAGTTAAATATTTCACTGAAGATGTTTCTGGAACATGTTTTAAATGTTACACGAAAGGTTACAAAACAGTTATGTTTTATGTTGTAAAAGACCAAGATTTAATGAAAAATTTCTCATTTGTAAGAATAAAAATTAATTAGAAGTTTGCGTTTGTTGGCGGTTTTTACCATTTTTGTTGTTGCACTGTTGTATGGGAATCAGAATATGTCTTTAGTGATTGAGGTAACTTTACTACAGAAATATAAAGCTTGTAAAGTAGGTTAGATTAGGTTAATTTCCTTTATCTCATTCACTGTGACGAGTGACGCCATTTCGTTTATCAAATTTGCAGTTTGTATCATTTTAATCAAAATATAACCTACATTTGTTATCCTTCCCCTAGTTTTATTTATTAGTTGTACAGCTCTGATTGAAAAGCGAGGAGCTTCTCATTATGTTTTGTTTCGTCATGAGTATTTTCTTTTAATATAGTTAATGTAAAGCAATATTCATTAAAATACTGTTAATCAAATAATGTGTTTCAGGTTAGTGCATTTAAAGGAATTGGTGGAAATAAAACGATTATATTTTATGTTTGTTTAAGAATCAATGTTTCTGTTTTGTGTATTTTAAATAAACATGTATTTTTTTAAACGTCTTTTTCTAGTCTAATAAAAAATATTGCAGTGTAATATCGTATTTATTTTGCATTGAGATTCCACAAATATTTTAGAAACGTTTTTACAACTTTTCATAATATTTATGAAACAAAACTAGAGTAAATTTCTGAAATATTACTGTTTAATATTCCTGAAAGATATCAAATTTTTAATTCAAAAATATTACTGTGAAATATTACATTTCCAGCACATTTTTACGTTTCAGGAACATTTCAGAAATGTTTCTGGGACGTCTCGTAATATTTATACAACATTAAAAATATTTCAATGTAATTTTTTTGAAATATTTTCGAAATGTCTTTGTTCTGTATTGGAGACCTTATACTTAACCCCTCATTTTTAATCAGATTTTTGCGGAATCAGTAGGCTTCATCCCCTTAAGCAACTTGATTTTTCCTGAAGATTTCAAGTGGATATCATTTTTTTGTTTCTGAGTTGGGATTTTGTTTTTTAATATTTCAACCCCCACTTAACCCCTCATTTTTTTTCAAATGTTTTTATCAGAATCAATAGGCTTTATCCACTAATAGAGCTTGATTTTTACTAAAAATTTCATGTTGATATCGCTCTTTATTTAAACCCCCTTTAACCCCCCTTTCTATTCATAGGCTTCGTCACTTTAAATAGCTTGATTTTTCTTCAAAATTTCGAGTTGATATCGTTTTTCGTTTTTGATTTATGATTTTTTTTAAATATCTTCCCCCCTTAATGTCCTTTATTTTCAATTAGATTTTTTCAAAATCATTTGGCTTCGTCCTTTATAGAACTCGATTTTTGCTAAAAAATTTCGAGATGATATCATTTTTCGGTTTTGACTCATCGTGTGGAAAAGTCGTCCCCGCCATAGCACCATTTATATAAAATGATGTAGGTTCCCGATGTTTTCACCAAATTCCATGACAAAATGGCTCCTTCGCTATAAGTTGTAGTTTAGTATCATCGAACATTCTACTGTGTTCCAGTTTATTCCAGACTGAGCACCGACAGTGGCCAGAGTCGTCCTATTTCCATAGTTGGCACATTAGGGTCGGTATCGGGGAGTTAACTTATTTCTTTAAATATTTTTGGTAATCGGACAAATGGTGGCTGAAATAAAGTAGGGAGGATCTAAGAGATTAGAGCATTACCGTACTGGTCAAAAATGGCTGCATTACAGTACTTTATTTGAATAAAAGCAAGTACTAATGAATGAAAATCTGAAATTTTTCTAAATGATATTGATGCAAGGGTCTGTATTCACGATCGAAGTATAATATAAAGATTACAGATTCGGAAAAATATCTACAGTATCTACGAGAGAGCAAAGAACTGCAAAGACTTTTGGCTGAAACACTCTTGCTAGTAGTTAAAAATTAAATTTAAGAATTAGCAGTACTATTACCTTGTTTCTAATTAATAAAGGTATACAGATTAACTTTCCAAAAAATGGTTAACTGATTAAAATATAAAACCACACCATTATGACACACCTCTAAGTGGCAGATAATGATATATATTCCACTTATAAAAAGAAATAAAAACGCCAAATACCCATTAAAATACTATAAATTCAACTACTCAGGAAAGCACAAAAAAGTTTTTACAAACTTATTCTATTTCTCAAACAATAAAAAGGGCAAATTTGTTAAAAGATAAAATATAAATATTAAGCTTAGAACAAAAATGATAGTACTGTTTAAATACTATGTTTGACATAAGTCAAAAACAATGGTTATCAATATACATATACAGGGTGTTAACTTCAAAACTTTTCATTGGCTATAGCTATGAATATTAAATTTTGTTTAAAAAAACACAAAACCATTTCGACAGAATGGAAGGGGAAGCAGTTTTTTGAATTGTCTCTTTGGTGTGGTAACTACCAGAACTTCAAAATTTCAAATTGCAATCCCTATCATGTGATACAAAAAAATATTTATGATGAAACATTTTAAATGTTTTTTAAAGTTATAGCATGTTTTATCTCCTAAAAAATACCAGCCCGATCATTGATTTTTTGAGGATATTGAAGGGGATCCTCTCGTACAATAGGCGGAAGTTGAATTTCGACTATGGTGAACATTTCGAACAGTTTCTCTGAATATATATATTTTTTAAATATTTCATTTTGTTGTAACTAACATTGGAACCCGTTTATCAACAAAATTATTGGTGTTTTATGCTCAAAATACACATACTACACAGTGCACAGTTATAACATTTTTTCCTTATGAAAAGTATCGAAATGACACAAAAAATTAAAATTATTCAGAAAACATAAAAAGTTGCAACGCAAATAACTGCAAATGACCTATAACGACATAGGTACTTATTTTATCTCACAATTTTATATGATATAACAATTTTTTTTTTGTGAAAAAAAAACCCAACAGGGGCATTTATTGATATTACAATCTGATTCAAGAGTTGATCAATGAGTAATTTTGTTATAACCTAACTTAACTAGGGTTGCAATCTTAAAAACTAAAGTTCTACTCGCTAGTATACCTTAGAGTCTGATAACTTAATTACACTAAACTAACGTGTAACACTAAACCGCACAATGCTTTGCTTTGTTATTATCACAATCACTTGGATAACTCAAAAGGTTTCACTCTCTTGAGTCTTCTTGTCAGGTTCGTGTTGTCAAGAAGCTGGATCGCCTCAACGTTCACATGTTGGTTGAGCCGTTGTTCGTGACTCCTAGCGAATCTGGTGATAGTCTGGTCAACAGTGTCCATCTGAAGGTCTCGATGAAGGTCGCTGTTTCTAATGTACCAAGGAGCATCGACAATGTTCCTCAATACTTTGTTCTGGAATCTCTAGATTATTAGAATATTACTGTAGCTAACACAACCCCAGAGCTGAATGCCATAGGTCCAAATTGGTTTGAGAACTTGTTTATATAATAGAATTTTGTTATGTGTAGATAAGCTGGATTACCTAACAATTAACTTCAGATAGTTTAGAACAGGTATGGGCAACCTTTGCTTAGTTGAGGGCGTAATCTCGGGACTTAAATTAGGTCGCGGGCCGTAGGCAAGAAATAAGTAGGTAGTAGTGAATAAAAAAGTGACAAAAATTCATACATTTTTTTATTTATTAATTAAAATAGCATAATGATTATGCTCAAACAAACATATAAGAAGTAAGTTAACAAAAAAAAGATAGACAAATCAAATTAAAATTAATGAGAGACTTTAGTTTGAAGCTGAGAAACAAAATGATCAATATTGGGGTCAATATCACTAAGGCGCAAAGTGTTTTCTAATGTAACATCTGTAAGCCGAGTACGATGCTTATTTTCATGATTCAAAAAAGCTGCTCACATTTATACGTGCTTCCAAATGTGCAAATTATTTTTTGTGCGAAAACTCTCAGCTGTGAATACTTTTCTTTGGAAAAGTATGTTCTGTAAAATTCGCTTAGTTTCACATCATCAAAAGAGCATATTCCACATTACACTTACAAGGATTTGCAAAAATATTTAAAAGTGCTATCCATATTCTTAAAATCGAAAAATCGATCTGTAAATTGCTCGGACAGTAGTTTCAATTCTTCAGTATAACGACCGTATTGAATGTATTCGTGACTGGATAATGTTTAAAAATTAAAATAGTTTTTCTTCTCATTTGTGTTTCCCACAACAGAATTTTCCTTTGAAAAGCTATAAGATGACTGTACAGCTGATTTGCCAATTGCCCTTGTTTTTGAAGCTAAAATTAGCAATTTATTTTATCAGGACACAAAATCTTTTTAACATTTTACTTTTGCTTAGCTACCTTACTTCATACAAAAATGCTTTAAACTGCCGATGGTTAAGACCGCGGGATCTAATGAAATTAATGGTATTTACTACCACATCCATAACATTCTTCAATTGAATGGACTTAGAGCACAAATCTTGTGTGTGAATAATGCAATGCAGAATTATTAAATCACATTCTTGCACATTCATAGCGGTTGCTCTTTCTTTCAGAATTCCGACCAAACCTTTTCGTGAACCTACCATTGAAGGCGCACCATACGTGCACACTCCAACTAATTTACACCACTGCAAACCATATTGCTCAAAAGTACTTTGCACCTCGGCAAAAATATGTTTTTCAGTAGTGGTCCCTTGTAGCGGCCATAAATCAGATAAATCTGTACTCTCTTTCAAAGCAATCGAAAATGCTTGAAAACCAGCTAATGTATCAGGCAATAATTTTTTTGATATCACTAGCCATCATACCTTTA
Source organism: Psylliodes chrysocephalus (assembly GCA_927349885.1). Lineage (NCBI taxonomy): Eukaryota > Metazoa > Arthropoda > Insecta > Coleoptera > Chrysomelidae > Psylliodes > Psylliodes chrysocephalus. The sequence continues at coordinate 5,161,403 of OV651826.1, forward strand.
CGTCGAACAACACTATGTCGCGATAAGCTCACTTTCTCAAACTCTTCCTTCTTTTCTGGGCACAACAGTTCTACTAGACACTCTTTAACAAGGGACCAGAAAATGACTTCGACGTTTTCGCTATTTTAGAACTAATTATAAAACTAGCTTCAACAACACTGTCTAGATTTGATCTTTGTGGAACATTTGTTGCGGTTTCCCTAAATCGGTTAATTTTATCCTTTCTTATATATACATAGTTGAATAAACATAGATGAAGAGCCTTTTATTTAATACACTTATAATTTTCATAGACTCATGAGAGAATCGATCCAATTGGCCCCCCTATATCTACGTCACTGGCTAGTCCGAACGCCCTATAGTGTGTCCCCAAAAAGTTACGGGATGTGTAGCTGGTTTTATTTCAGATAGGTGACCCCGATTTTAAAAAGAAATTAATTTTTTTGAAATAACATTGTAATAAATGATAAATCAACAAAAAAACAAAGTAGTTTTTAATTGAAACTTTTGAATGTACTAGTGGATAGGCAACACAACATACATTTAATTTTAATTTAAAAATAAAGCTGTAGCATACATACACTAGAGTAAAAAATAACTATAATTGAGCTAAATAATGTTTTAAATTCCCTTTAATTTAATTACGTTTTGCCTTTGAACTCTTAACATTTAATAGTAAATTTTCACTTTGTATGTTGGTAGTATTGAAATGACACGCGATGATTTTGCGTAGTCCGAAATGTAGATTTATTTTGACAGTTACAGCACTGCAAAATATGGTGTCCTGTCAAGAAAGATAATAAAGTTTTAGATAAGATAAAAAAAAGTTGTATTTGTGCCTGTGAAATTAATTAGGAAAATAATAACAAAATGTCTGGCTTCGAAGAAAATCCCTTCGGCGAACCTACCATAGATAATCCCTTTGCGGTATGTTTATTTTTCTTGATATTTTAATCAGATGTCAGTTTAATTCCATAAAAATTATTAATAATAAAAAACAAAGGTGTTTAATTGTGAAGTATGGATTAGTCCATTTAAATATTATCTTTATTCTAGGATCCTTCTGTTCAACAAGTTGCTAGGAACACCAATGCCCAACTTAGAGTGGATGACTACAATCCCTTTGATAAACAACCTCAGAACCAAAAACCGGTATGTACAGGTCTAATATTAGTCCCATTGTACAAGGTGATCACATCAAATTGTTTTCAGTCCCTTTATGAAATAGTAACACCAATTTGTCGTCTAAATAGTTCATTCTTGTGCAATTGTTAGGATGTTCAGCTATATCATTCAAAACCATTACAATTCTTAAAGGTTTATTTGAAAATAGTCATCCAGAATAAACATTTTAGTTATAGTAGTTAACAATATAGTTATTTAAATTTTGGGTAAATATCTAGTTTGAGCTCATAATGATTAGAGAAAAACTAAGCATACATTGTAGGTATCGCTATTATAAACAAAATACCTAAGTTCCATATCTAATGCAAATGAATAATAAGGACACAAATATTTTTTAACATGTTCATGTTTCCTGCTAGGGTGACCCACCAGTGGGATGCTAGACTAATATTGACTAGGCATAGTGATCCACCAGTGGATCGTCTAGGTCCTTTCTTATTGGACATAGTGACCCACCGGTGTACATTTTATTTTATTGGGTTAAGAATTAAACGCCTAACAGTAAGGTTTAAACCAAAAGTTACCCGCTCTGCAAACTTGTTGATATCATCACATACATATGCTTGATCAGGATTGTGATCTTTATTTATTTTTATATAAATTATGATAGGTATAGAAATAAAATGAAGGCATGAACAAATGTGTTTATTTTCACAACAAATAAAAATGATTAAGACTATTCTATTTATGTTGAACATTTTTTGAAACAATCTCAACAAAAAAATGGTGTGTTTTCGCAATCCTAACAAAATACAACTTTCTTTTCCTCTTTTGTAGATATAGTTTTGTAGCATTCTTTGCATCTTTTGCTAGTTTTTTCTTGCCTAACCTTCAATCTTTGGAAATGATGAACTTTCATAGAACTTTATACTTTTTGGGCATTGTTTCTTTTAGAAGGCTACTCTGTGATGTGCTCTCGAAAGTGTGGCATTGTCATTTTTTTTTTTTTAGATAATTTACTCTGAATTACCTACCCATGCATTAAATAACATGGTACCAAACATAATTAATTTCCATAGCAGCTTTCTTATACCATTTTGTTTTTCTCAAGCTACTATAATATGATGCCATCTGGTCTGATATATCATTTCCTTTCTGTGAATAGTTATAAATAATAACTGCATGATTTTTGTACAGTTTTACAAATGAAAAAACTATATATTTTATAGCACACAGAACGTAAATAAATTTCTAGGTAATAAACTGAGAGATTACTAAAATTTTAAAGTAAATGGCCTGTTACCCACTGTTCGATGCTCTGCCCAGGGACCAACAATATTCCTGTATGGCGGGGCAACACTCCAGTGGTTCACTATCTAATTTGGCAAAAAAATGTGTAAATGTAAAGTTTTGTAATAGGGGTATATAAATGCTCATCTTTTGACCAAATAATAAAAGATATAGTGACCGGTAATACGTGATTTTCTCGAATTAGCATATACGTTCATTGAAAAATATGGCTTAAAACTGACCCAGCTGGAATGTGTTAAAAAAATATGCCGTTTTTAATATGATCAATCTTGATTTGAGACAATTTATGAAATATTTTTAGTTTAAAAAATTGTCATTATTAATTTGCACTAGATAAATATGGAACTAAGATTTTTTGTTTACAATTTTATTCTTAGGTTTTTCACAAGTGAAAAGAGTTCAAACTAGATAAGGACCAAATTTTGGATACTAGCATTAATTAAGTTTTATTCTCTATATTCTTTTTACACCTTGATCATCAAACTTTATTGTTTATTTCACCATTGTGCTAAATGTATTTTCTGCTTGGAAAACACGTATTTAATATTTATAATTTCTGACTATTATTGTTATCTCTTGGGCATTTAATATCTTGAACACTGTTGAAAATACTTGTATTTAATTTTACTCTTTCTTTATCCAGCCATTAATGACAATATAACAAAATTTACTGATATACTTTTAAATAAATTTCTCACTGCAATAAATGATACACATATTTCACTTTAATAATACATTTTATAAACAGACAGATGGGTTAGCCATCCGTGGGTGCATCAATCTCTAGTATCATAGCCCAATTAGTAATGGAAGACCTAGAACTTTATATTTTAGATATGTAACATGATCCATACCACCCTAAACTTCAATTTACTGTAGATGCAAATAATAATAGTGGTTATATTATAAAAAAGAAGAATTTCTTTCTTTATAAAAATATGCATATACTTAAAATGTTTAAAATTCATAATTATTGCTTAACTTAGCACTATATCATATCATATTTAAGATCTTTGTCTCAGATGTACATTATAATATTTCAATTTGAGGTAGGGTATATATTGTGCGAAGCCGACCCTGTCCTCTACACGAAGTAAAGTCTACCATTGGCAATCGCTGCTGTCTACCACAAAGACTCGAGACATTGATAGGTACTCGAATTTTCGCTGTATCGCAGTCTGACAGGTGGAGGATAATTTTCAGAACTTCTAGACTGGGCTTCTAGTCAGAGTTGGTTCTTTCTAGACTGTTTTATTTGTGTATAAATAGCGCGACTTTGTCGGTAGATGTTACGTTTCAATATAAGTGTTGTATAGTAAAGGTAAATTGTAATAAATAAATTATAATTGTGAGTTACAATAGTGCCTAAGTAATAAATTAATTAGTACATTATAAATAAACTATTTTTAATCAAATCAGGTCTGAGATGTACGTAATACAGTGTACAGCTGACATCTGTTCTAACATGTCTGGTTCAATCACTGAACTGTAACCGTTACAATGGAAGGCTATTTCTAAGTTCTAAAAGCGCGTCATTTTGATTTCGCGCATAACGTCACTTCCGGGTTGATACTCATGCGCAGTAAAGAGCTGCCACAGCTGAGTAGCGCAACTGTTACATTATGGTCAGGTCAGGCTTTATTAAATTAATTTGCATATTTTGATGTACATCTAATATAAAAAAATTTAAAATTAAATTTTTCAAATTTGAATTTTTTTTTCGATATACACGTTTCATATCTATGAGAGCATATAAGTTAATTTGAAATTTTAAATAATTATAATAATGAATTTAATACGTCATATTTTATTTCTTAACGTCAGGGATGGAAATGCCATTCATGTGTGAATAACAATAACATATATTTATATATCATATGCAACATGTTACACAAAATTAATTTTATTTAAAATTATTAAATTACTGATGCTAAAACAGTATAAGTGTTAAACAAATTTTAAGTCTTTACTCAGTAGGTACTTTTACTTACCTATTTTCTCCGTGTGGGTTTTGGCAACTGAATAGAATCTTGTTTTCACAGAGATTTATTCAGCCATTTTTTAAATTTTTATTTTATGATTATTCAATATAGAAAAATCATAAATGTCTAAGAAACTAAATAAATTTTGTTGATATTATTGACTGGATACTTTATGCAGAAATACAGGGAAAAAGTTTGTTTCACTTGGTAGTTTGCCATCATTTAAATTTAAAAGAAACCTTACTTTTCTTTCACAAAATGTACATATTTTGATAAGATGACTGTTTAAGTAAAACCTCCATGATTTTTTTCTAGTTAAGAGTATGATGTCACAGTCAATTCGGATATTTAATTAAATTTTGATTTTATTTAAACAAAAGCTGCAATATAGGTGACAACATTTTCTGTTAGTAATATCTAAAATATCAGTGTTGTATTTTTTAATGAGGACTATATCATCATGAAGTTATATTCAGAATATTTTTTTGTCCTATAATCCTCGATACATTTTCCTTTCATTCCTTTTAAATCAAGCCGCTCCCTTTATTTGTGGAAAAACTGAAAAGCAGTGGATAATTGTTCTAACCATTTTTAGATCTAAAAGTAAGTAAGTTTTATACATTATATAGTATAAGTGAAATGTAGGTTACATTTCGTAGCAACTAAAGTACCTAATCAAGTTAAAAATAAGCAAACATCTAGTTACCTAACACAACCAAAAAAGCTGTAAATGATCTTGACTAAATTTATAATTTAATATTTATTTTAAGGGAGAACCACAAATAAAACGCTAAATGGTCTAAGATCCGAAGTAAGGTCAACCTTCACCCATCTGTTTAATGAATGAAAGTTTCTTTTTATTAAATAAAATATGTTTATGGGTTGCCTAAGAAAATACGGTCCAGACTATTTATTTTCTTGAAGTAAAAAAATGACGCCCTGTAAAGTATTCCTCAGATGCTTCGACTATGCCCAAACTTTAATCAGCTCACCACAGAATGGATTAAAGCTTAAGTTTCAAGTTTGGTGTTTTTCTCTTCATCCGTTTTTGAGTTATCTTCAAAATTCGAAATTTGCACTTTTCCTCAAATATCTCAAATTAGGTCCATTTTAGGGAAATCATTTATAGGGTCAAAATAATAGAGAATGACATCATAAGCAACTTTTATCATGATTCATATACTTTCTTTATTTGTACACAGAAAGGAAAGTAAAAAATGGCCGTGGCCGTATTTTCTTAGGCAACCCATTTGTGGTTTATTTAAAAACATATTTTATTTAATAAAACAAAACTTTTATCCATTAAACAGATGGGTGAAGGTCGACCTTACTTACGGATCCTGGACTAAAAGTTGGTGTTGGCTTTTTGGCTAAAGTTCTCCAACATCATGGCAACCATGTAAGCCATACGCACGCGCAGGAACCCAGTGATACAGCACTTTCAAAATAAATATCTTCCATTCGTCGCTGCATGGATGGCTTAAAATTTCTACCTGCATGTATACAGATTGACTTCATGTCTCGCTATGACGTTCGTCATAAATGCTTCCGCTACTGTCGTCGCTTTCTGATTGAAAAATAGTCCATAACAACTATCAAGTATTTGTTTCCCCTTCTTTTAAAGATATTGTTTTGGGCCCTTCTCTGCCATTACATAGATCACATTTCTTACACCAATCTTCTACATCCCGTCGGCAATTGACCCAATAAAATCTTTGACTACAAACTTTTAGCTGGCTTTGGAATACCTGTTTCAAATAATTTGTCTTTGAAGCTTGGACGATAGATGAATAACTGTGTTCTTCTTGGGGAAGTTACTGTAAAACGGTTGCTGTCTGTCCTCGCACAGACACTATCAATGAAGCCGCCATCTCTTTCTCGGCCCAGCCGTTGGCTCTAGCTGCAGCTTCAAATTGGAGTCGATATGTTTCTGATGTTGTCTGACTGTCAAACGTGGGTGGCTTAAGGGTCTTGCTACTATGGTTTTGTAAGACTGGGGTTCGAATATGGCTTGGGTCGCTTATAGATGAAGACGAGGTAGTATTTTCAGCTTCAATGTTGCTTACTGCAGCTTGGCTATGAATTCTTTCTAACTCGGCAGTTTCAGTTCTAATTTGCCTTTCCAACTTTACACTAGACTGTTCTTGTTGTTCTAAATTAGCTTTCAAATTCTCTTGCTGTTGCTCTAAATTAGTTTTCAAATTCTCTTGCTGTTGCTCTAAATTAGCTTTCAAATTATCTTGCTGTTGCTCTAAATTAGCTTTTACATTCCTTTGTTAATGTTCTAAATTAGTCTTTAAATTTTCTTGTTGCTCTAAATTAGTTTTTAAATTCTCTTGTTGTTGCTCTAAATTAGTTTTTAAATTCTCTTGTTCTAAATTCGTTTTTAAATTCTCTAAATTAGTATTTAGATTATCTTGCTGTTGTTCTAAATGTTTTTTTACATTATCTTGTTGTTGTGCTAAGAGATCTACTCGACTGTTTAGAGCTGACCTACCTATTCCTTAAGGTATTCTTAAATTTGCAGCAAACCATTCATAATTTCTACCTCAGCTTTTCTACGCCTTTCTTCCTTTTCTTTGTCCTCGTCCTTCTTACGCCTTTCCTTTTCCTCCTCTTCTTCCTTCCTGCGCATTTTCTCTTCCTTCCTGCGCCTTTCCTCTTCCTTCCTGCGCCTTTCCTCTTCCTTCCTGCGCCTTTCCTCCTCCTTCCTGCGCCTTTCCTCTTCCTTCCTGCGCCTTTCCTTTTCCTCCTCTTTTTCCTTCCTGCGCTTTTGGACATTTCTAGAGTTTTCTATCTTCTTCTTTTACTCGTACTTTTACTTATGACGATCGCAGCATACTGTAGGATGATAGGTGACATTACACTTCTTTTTTTATTCGTACGTTTCCTATAACAGCCGTAGGCTACTGCAGGGTGCAGGGTAACAATATTTTTATTTATTTTCGAGGATTCGTATTTTAGTTTGTTTTATTTAAATTTTACGAAGATTCGTTTTTATTTTTGTTTTGTATAAATTTTACCACGATACGTATTTTATTTTTACAGCGGTATATATAATTTATTTTTACAATTATTTATAAGAGGGTGGTATGTAGTTAATGGTCCATAGAATAACGGTATATACTTGTTTTAATGAAATATTAAATAATAAAAAAGTTTTAAATTAGATTTTTTTTTGTTTTCTGGGTAGTAATTTCACTTTTTTTTTAAACACTTCGTGACTCTTAAATGTTTGCATTTTTAGTTTTTATATTCTTTCTGAATCCTCTGGTATTCACTTTCAGCACTTTAATTTAAATTCGTAAGTTTATAATCGTGATAAACTTTATTTCATTCTACAATAATTTATCCCTAATTTCTTTTTGTTTATCCATTTTCTTCCTTTCTTATGTGCCGCCGCTGTTTATTTTAACCTGCTTGATATCTTATCGACGTTGTTCTGATAGCTCTACGTTCCCCGGGTCGACCTCTCGGAGGTCACAAATCTTTTTATACAGTGTGTCTCTAAATTAATAGGTCGCTTAATATATGAGATAAAAGGTTGGTTAAATGGGGAACGTTTTAGAGAATTTGTTGCTGATCTCGGATCCGGTTACAAAATTATGAAAAGTATTATAGTTTTTGAATTATTTCAAAATACTAAGTTTCCGAATTTTTAAGAAATACTCTTAAATTAATTTAAAAGAACTAATAATTTCCTCGATTTAGTAACACCGCATCCATCTAAAATAGCATGTGGTACACGACATTTATTAGTTCTCTACGGCAAATAATAATAGTCGTCCTTGCCCCGGACAAGCTCAGTCAGCTTCACTCGTAAGGGGGTGAATTATAGGGAGAGTATTATTATTATTATTATTATACTCTTCACACAGTAGTTTGTGAAGAGTATCTTCTCAATAGAACTCACATAGTCAAAGTAAAACGTCATTATTCTGAAGTTTCCCAAGGTTCCTATCTGGGACACCTTGTTTTTAATTTATTTGTCAACGATGTTTTTGGCACAGTAATTTCTTACTTTTTGCAGATTACCTTAAACTTTTCCAAATGTTTAACAACTTTGTAATGCTATTGATTTACAGTCTGATATTAATCATTATTTATCCGATTGGTGCAAATACAACGGCATGGAGGCGTGTTAATCTACATCAAAAATGAACTTAAGGTAAAGCTACTGCCAATAAATAACTTATCAGTTGACTCTCACTGCGAGTTTACAGGAATCAAAATTTTAAATTTAAATGTTACTATTATATGTATGTATAGATGCCCTTCAGGTAATGTAAATCTGTTTTTTGAAATTTTAAGTTCTTAAACATGTGTATTGTCAAAAAAATGTTTTTATCTTAGGTGACTTCAATATTGATATTTTAGTTGATAGTAACTTAAAAAATGATTTCATTAACTTACTGAGATCTTATAATTTTAACTATTTAGTGTCGGAACCTACCAGAATTACAAAAAAATCAAAATCTTGTTTAGATAATTGTTTAGCAAACATCCCTCCAGCGGATTGTAAAATAGATGTTGAAGATTTTTACCTTTCAGATCATAAATGTATCATAAAAACGATTAACTTACCTCAAAATCATTGCTTAGATAATCAGACCAGCATCATAAAATTCAGACCACTAAACGAAACAAGAATAATCGACTGCATTGATTACTTAAAAAACCATGACTGGACTTTACTTAAAGATTCAGATAGTGTAGATAATATGTGCCATATATTTCTAGAAACATTCCGACATGCCGTTGAAGAATATTTACCAATAAAAACCAAAAACGTTCATACACGAAATAAAAATAAAAAATGGTATAATTATGAACTAAAACTTATCAGACAACAGCTAAACGATTTGCACCAACTAACAAAAGTTATAAAAGATGATAATTTAGAATTAGAAATTAAAAATCTAAAACTTACATATAAAAATAAAATTCGGGAACAAAAACAAAACTATTTCACAAATAAAATTAATTCATCCAAGAATAGGTCCAGAAGTATATGGCAACTCATAAAACCAAATAAAAAAGATAAAAAAAAATCAAATAACACTAAACTTAACCCTAGTGATCTTAATAATTTTTACCTCAATGTCTCGAATAATATCACAAATTTGTTACAGGCACCTATCTCAAATAGGGAGCCCTTAGACTCACTGAAAAAGCATGTTTGGAATAACAATATTCTTTTTCTATATCCGGTAAATAGGGAGGAATTAAAAGATATTGTTAATGAATTATTCAATAGCACAACATTGGATGTGTTTGGTATTAGCAATAAAATTCTTAAATTATTAGCAGACGGTATATATGATCCACTCATCGTGAGTATAAATAAATGTTTTACTGACGGCACATTTCCTCAGGATTTAAAGACTCCTATATAAAAAAAAGGAAATGAAAACCTTCCAGAAAACTACAGGCCTATATCAATAGTACCTATACTATCAAAGCCTATTGAAAAAGCTTTTAACAATAGACTTTTTGCATACCTTAACAAATTTAATCTTCTGAGTGACCAACAATTTGGTTTTAAAAAGAAGTCCTCAACAATAAATGCTATCACAAAGCTGGTGACTGATATTGTCAGTGCTTTTGAGGATACACAGATGCTTTCAGCAAGTTTCTGTGACCTCTCAAAGGCATTTGATTGTGTTAGCCACAGCAAACTATTGGATAAACTCCCATACTATGGTATAAGAGGTAAAGGTCTTGATCTCCTAACCCAGTACTTAAAAGACCGTTGTCAATTTGTACAAATTGGAAACAATACTTCAGAAACTCAAAAAGTTCATGCTGGAGTACCCCAAGGCTCAATTCTTGGGCCAACCCTCTTTACGTGAATGACCTACTATCTGAAGCCTACTTTTTCCGTTCAGTATGCAGACGACACTACTTATTATCACTGTAACAAGGACAAAGACGAGCTAGAAACTCTTGATGCTGGAGCTCTTGCCTTGTCTAACTTATGGTTCTCTAGTAATAATCTTTTACTGAATACTGACAAAACAGTCAAAATGTTGTTTACACTTAGAGATATACCTCAGCAAACTAAATCAACAAAATTCTTAGGTTTAACATTAGATAATAAACTTGATTGGAAACAGCATATAGAGAGTCTATCAAAAAAACTATCTAGCACGCTATTTTTAATCAGAAAATTATCATGGTACACTACAAACGAAGTCTGTATTTTTAATATTGATCCAAATTTAAAAATTTTTGTACCAAACTTCTCCTTAGTTTTAAACAACTCTTAAAAATGTCAGTCCTATGTCACGTTTTGGTTCGCACGATAAATCAAAACCAAAACTTGAAATTTTCAGGAAAACCCAGGCTCTATAAGGGAACAAAGCCTATTGATTTTGAAAAAAATCTGATTAAAAATGGGGGATTGAAATTTAAAAAAATTAATCAGAAATCAAAAAGCGAAAAGAGATGTCAACATTAAATTTTTAGTAAATATCAAAATCTAGAAGGAAATGAAGCCTATTAATTCTGAAAAAAAAATCTGATCATGAAAATGGGAAGTTAAGTAGGGTTGAAATATAAGAAAAAGAATCCTAGCTCAAAAACTGAAGTTAAGGGGGTCTGTTAAACTGATGAGTATAATATAGAATACCAAGAATTATATACCTTCATTCTAGTTCTAATTTGTTCTTCAATATTTTATATTTAATTTCAAAAAATATTTGATACATGCTTTATAATTTATAAATCCCATTTTTAGTGCTCCGTGTTCCGTTTAATAGAGGTATAACTACTGAATAAAGAACACTCTTAGTTTAGAGTCATACAAACATTTTAAGAGCAATTAAACTAATTTTCGTCTTTTGGTTCCGATTTTATACCCATTTCAAGGTAACATTTTTTTGCATATCAACCTTTTCGCCGACACAAAAAATGCAATATATATTTGCAATATCATATTGGATTCAGAAAAACGGCGTTTAAGCTATATCCCGAATTTCTTTAAACAACGTAAATATCCGGTCACATGGCTGAAATCCCTACACCGGAAGTAGCAAAGGATTTTTTTATTGTTATATACATCTGGAATTATATAATTCATTGCCTACAAAAAACGAAAAAAAAAATCAATAAACAACTTTACTTTCAATTGCACAGGTCACATGACCGCTATCACCACCGGGACATAGTACATGTTCACCCCCTCCCATATTGCCAATTACAAATAGCAAGCAAAAACACGACGTGCCAATTTTTGCAATCAGATGAGGGATTATTAATAGTACTCTGGGTGCAGATACCTTTACGAAGAAATTCTACTCGTATAATCAAGAATAATATATGATTATGAATTTTTTATATATCTATCCAAAAATAAAGTTAAGCAATTTATCGGCATCATTTAAATATTTCACAATACTTTTTACTGATTAGAAAAGTCAGTTGTTTATATCTTAGAATTTTCTTTAATCTAAGGTTTATGTATTATTCCATTATCAGTTAGATAGTGTCCTTGAACTATTTATAAATTAAGAGATATTGGAGTCATCTTTTGTTTCTAAGATAATTATCTCTAACCCTATATATTTATAAATTTAAAAATGTGTTTTAATAAATAATGCTCATTTGATCAATAACAATATGTTTTCTATATTTAGAAAATTACCAAATTTTAAACCCAAAGTTAAAATAAACAAACAGCTATTAAAAATTATAAAACAAATTTACTTGTCTAATAAAATAATAAAAACAGATTTACTATCCCTAATGAATAATTAATGTTCTATATGTATAGTCTTAATGCATTAAAAAACATATGAATTTAATTTATTTATTTAAAAAAGAATTGTTAACATAAATAGGTAGTAGTTATAAGCTCTAGATACTTTGAGATAACAAAAAAATTACTTGAAAGAATATCGTTTTTTTAAGAGTATTCACCATTTATGGTTCTCCCAATAAGTAATCTCCTAATTTCTGATGTTCCAGCTCCTATTTCATATAATTTAGCATCCTTGAGAAATCTTCCTGTAGGATAATCATTAATATACCCGTTTCCCCCCAAAATCTGTATAGCATCCAAAGCAACTTGAGTAGCTTTTTCGGCACAGTACAATATAACACCAGCACAATCTTTTTTATTAGCTTTTTTATTATCACAAGACCTAGCTACGTTATAAATGTAACTTCTACACGCACTTAAAGTCGTATACATATCGGCTAACTTAGCTTGGATAAGCTGAAAATGTCCTATAGGTTGATTAAATTGTTTCCTAACATGAGCATAAGAAAAAGCTACATCACAACAAGCTTGCATTATACCCACAGGCCCTGCCGCTAGTACAAGCCTTTCAAAATCTAGTCCACTCATTAAAACGTAGACACCCTTATTTTCACTACCGAGTAAATTTTCTTTAGGAACCTTGCAATCTTCAAAAATAAGTTCACCAGTAGGAGAGCCTCGCATTCCTAGTTTATCTAGTTTTGGACCTGTTTTGAACCCAGCAAAATCCCTTTCTATGACGAAAGCTGATATACCATGTTGTGCTCTTTTAGCTGAAGAGTCTGTTTTTGCATAAACTACTAGCACATCTGCATTTGGTCCATTTGTTATCCAACATTTGTTGCCATTTAAAATATAATGGTCGCCGTTCTTCTGGGCTTTTAGTTTCATTGATACTACGTCAGATCCTGATCCAGGTTCTGACATTGCTAGAGCTCCAACGTATTCCCCAGAACATAATTTAGGTAGATACTTTTGTTTTAAATACTCACTGCCATTTCTGTGGATTTGGTTAACACATAGATTAGAATGGGCTCCATAGGATAAAGCTATAGCACCAGAGGCACGGGATAATTCTTCCATAATAATGCAGTGATCCAAATACGATCCCCCGGTACCACCGTATTCAGGGTTAACAGTGATTCCTAACGCTCCTAACTGTCCAAGTTTTTTCCAAAAATTTCTAAAATCATCGAAATTGTTTTTTTTGTCAATTTCGTTGGCCACTGGCGAAAGCTCTTTCTGTGCGAAATTAAAAATACTTTCCCTCAACTGTATTTCTTCATCTTTGAGTCCGAAAATATGTTCATCGATGGGATAATATTGAGATACCTGCCTCACTTGCGTTGGTTTTATTTTAGAAACGGTTCTTAACAATTTTTGGACATTCATGGCCATGTTTAAATGATACTGGCGACACTAGATATTATACAAGTACGAAAACAACGAGATTTGTTTAGAACATTTTAATCACTCACTATTTCATTATATTGCCTTATCTTCTTGATAACTCGCTGAATTCTGTACACACAGCGGATTGGGTTTTAAAAGAAAATTAATTCGAACTTGAACTGTCGAGTAGACCAACATAGCAGTGGCGCACCAATGTGGCGGCAACGCGTTATAAATATTAATTCAATCAACAATAAAAATTATCTACTTGATTGAATTATTAATTTGTATATTTATAAACGATAAATTTCATTGATGCGGTGACGGGTTAAAAGGAATTTTATTTTTAAATCTTCTATGTGACAATATAAATTGGTAATATTCTGCGGCTTTCCTTGTAGGTTCAAATTTAATTCGTTAAGGTGAGATGTCAGGTTTGTTAAAAATTCAAAGTGATAGAAATATTGCATCTACAATTTAAAAATTTATCATTTTACTCAAACCGGTATTAGATGTTCGACCTTATTTTAATATGTAAAATCGATGAAAAAATCACAAATGGTATACATTAATTATTATTTTAATAATTTATAACTTTAATCACACTTCTGTACAATGGAATTGCCATAGGCTATCAATATTTTACAAAATCTAAAATTAGAGAAGTAACCTGTTTTGATTTCTTCTGATCTTTAATTTTAAAAGTGAAATAATAATAGAGATAAGAGATATATCATATATAAGAGATATATTAATAAACATTCTTTTACCAAGAAGTACCGCAGAAATCCGTTAAAACCCTGGATAAATAGTGATGTCGTATCCTTAATTCATCATAAACGGCGACTTTGGAGAAAGTACAATATTTCTAAAAATATACAGGACTTCCGTTCTCACAGAAATTTCTCTAATTTCTTAAAACTAAATATTCGCTCAGCGAGAAGAGACTATGAAGAAAATATTGTAAACTCAGAAAATCACAAAAAATTATACAAATATGTGCGTTCAAATTTATGTTCCAAAGTAAGTGTACCTTTATTGCGTTGCCCAGATGGTACTTTATGTTCTACAGATTTCGATACTGCGGAAATTCTGGCAAACACTTTCACTTCTGTATTTACAAACGAACCTGCCACTACCGCACTACCATATATAATAACCACGAGGATACATAATAGTCTGATTGATGTGCAGTTTAATCCCGAAAAGGTTAGAAATAAATTACTTAAGTTGAAGAACCATTCTTCACCTGGTATTGATGGATTAAGTTCTTTATTTTTAAAAAAGTATGCAAACACACTGTCCGACCCGCTTTCCACAATCATGACAATATCTTTTAAAACATCTACTCTACCCGACTTATGGAAAATTGCGTCAGTCACAGCTATTTTTAAGAAGGGTGACAAAATGGATGCTTCAAATTACAGACCTATAAGCCTTTTGTCTATCCCATCAAAAATCATGGAAAGCATCGTAGTTGATGTCATGACTAACTTTTTCAAAGAGCATAACGTAATACCAAAGGAACAACACGGTTTTGTTAAGGGTAAATCTACCACAACAAATCTTTTATGCTGTATTAACGATTGGTCTCGCTCACTCGAATGCAAACAACCAACTGATGTAATTTATCTCGATTTTGCAAAGGCTTTTGATAGGGTCCCTTTTGTCAGACTGCAGCACAAACTCGAGTCATTTGGTATTCGAGGAAAATTATTGTCATGGATTCACAATTATCTAGGAAATAGGAGCTTCCGAGTCAAAGTTGGTCAGTCCTACTCATCAGATAGATTAGTGACAAGTGGTGTCCCCCCAAGGCTCGATACTGGGTCCGCTTCTTTTTATAACTTATTCGAGTGATCTACCTTACCATATCCAGTCTCAAAGAGCATTTTATGCAGATGACGCAAAATTTTACGGAAACCCCTTAGTAGACTACGATAATATTCAAGCTGACTTAAATTCAATAAGTGATTGGTGCTCGGACTGGCTTCTCCCGTTAAATATAAACAAGTGCGTGGTGTTACATATCGGCAAAAATAATCCACGTCTTGGTTACTCGCTCGGTAGCCATAATTTGGCGCAAGTGTCTTCGTATGTAGATTTAGGAGTTTTAGTGACGTCAGAACTAACATGGTCTGAACACATTCTAAAAACATGTAAACGTGCAAATTCGATGTTATATTTGCTTCAAAAGACTTTTGCAAAGGTATCCTTTCATACATACATCAAATTATTTAAGACTTATGTTCGACCTTTATTAGAATATGCAGGTGTAGTTTGGTGCCCGCTTCTTGTGCGAGACCAGAACCTTTTAGAAAATGTTCAACGCCGGGCTACCAGAATGACCTTTGGAGCAGTGCGACCATCATATGCAGAAAGACTACAATTGTCAAACTTGTCAACTTTTGCGAATCGTCGACTACGAGGGGACTTAATTCTTACTTTTAGAATACTTAAATATAATTACGGAAATCTTAATGACATTTTTTTGTTAAATACTGACTCTCGTCTACGTGGTCATGAACTAAAATTAAAAAAGGAAAACCTAAAAACGAAGCACAGACAATCATTCCTTTCCAACCGGGTATTTAATGTATGGAACGACCTCAGCGACGAAGTTGTTGGTGCCATAACAGTTAACGTCTTTAAAAATAAGTTAGACGCGTGTTTGTTTAATTAACATTTTTATTCAATTTTTAGTGTTATTTTTGTTTCAGTGTGTTTACTTTGTTAGAATTTTTCTATTTTGTTTTTAGACTATCATAGGACTTGTGTCCTCAGCCTTTATCAATGTATAATAATAAATAATAATAATAATCATTTATAATTCTTTATTAAATATATTAGAAAAGCTATTTATTTATTTAAAAGTAATTTAAGTTTAAACAGTGATTAAAGCAAAAAACTTGTTTTTGTTTTGCCAACCGTGTTGTCTATTTAATTTTGTTAAATCTGTTTAAATTTTATTCATTCTGTAATATTAAATGAAACATTTTAGTATAACCAACCCAATAATTATACAGATATCGGCCGAATTGACAACAAACCTGTTAACCATTATCAATCAATTTCATTCCAGTGCAATCCCATCAATATTTTATTCAAAACGCAGCACATAAATAATTACTTATTTCCTATAAAATATGTATGTTTGAATTAATAATAATTCATGCTACGCCGCCACTCCTTTAATCGTTTTAAAGTAATTTAAGGCTTTTTTATCCGTTTTTGATATACATAACATTTATTTTAAGCATGAGTAGCGAGCTCGATATTAAATTGCTAATTTTGTTAAAGTTAAGATATGAGCATAATTAAAAGGCGTTGGAAAATTATCTTTGATATAAAAGGAACAAAATGAATACATGAATAACTTAGTTTTGTTGATTTAGGTTTTAATTTTTATTTATTATCACATTCTCCAAAAAAATATACATACATTACAGACATTGAACTGTATTCTTCTGCAAGAAAAGCTATACAAACTGACACACTAGATGAAAGGTAGAGGAAATTGTTCTTAAACTGTAGTAAATGTAAAATATTACTCACACACATCTAGAATAAAAAAAGTTAATAAAATAAAAAAGAACAAAATTATTCATTGACAATAAAAGATCTAAGTTTTACAATATTCCAAATGGGTGCAGAAATTAATTTTGTCTTTTTTATTGTTAGATTTCTTAACACATTTAGAAAGGTTTCAAAATTATCAAAACGTCTATGTTTTGGTCTCATACTTGTGTTACAGATAGTACATATCTCACAAGTAGTGATGCCGCGAGACGAGAGATTCTCGTCTCGACGAAACGAGAGAGTTAGTTTCGAGACGAGAGACTTCTCGTTTCTATCGAACTCTCTCGAGCTCCCTCGTACAAATAACTTTTTGCTTATTTGAAATTTTCAATTGCCTATCGTATTCTCTATATATTAAATGGTAACAAATAATACGTGTTTAATTGGGATTTTATAAATAGTAATTTATAAGAAAAATTATTTTCCATGTCATTTATTTAAAATTAATTAAACGAGAGCTGCAAGAAGTTTTTGTTGACTCAAAATTTAAATTTCAAACGAAAAAGGTTATATTCGTCGTCACTGCTTAGTTCAAACTGATTACTGGAAAACATATTTAAAATAGTTCTTGGTATAATTTTCATAAATAACTTTACTTTAAATATTATAGTCGATAAAACTGCAGTTAAAAAGTTTTTTAACATAATAAACACTAGTAGGTATTAGTTTCTACATTTATTAATAATGTGACGAAAGTCTAATTTATTTAAAGTTTGTTTATTTAAAAACACACTATTTACAATTTATTTCAGACGTACCTACTATTTAATTTATATAATATTTGAACACTAACTAACAATTCTAATTTATTTCTTACACTTTTACTTTTCAATACAACGTTCTATATTAAACTAAACTCGGCGCTGATACGTCCTCTATTTATATTAGTCTAACTCCGCTACTGGAAAATGCTAGAGACTTCGCGAAGATGACTAAACGGTAGTCCCCGCCATTCCAGATGTTTCGAGTGAATCAGCGGCAGATATTCGAGAGCGGTCCGGCTGTTTCCACACGTCAGCGTTGCTTCGGTCACGAGTTGATTGCGTGCGTATACAGGGTCGGATCGTATTAGGAATATCATGACAATAAACATAGAAAAAATAAAATACTTTAGATTTATTAATTTTTAAATATAAATCTGTAATGTAAATTAAAAAACAGATTTGGAGAGTAAATTTAACTTCTGTTAGCCCCATGAGAAATTTTATAGGTAACTATATAAATAGCATTTTATTGATTGAATCGCTTTCTTACCTGGTCAATAATATGGATAAAGTTTGCTATTTGAAAATATATTCTAAACATTTTTAAAATTTAAAAATGAACATTTATACAACAATTTATCAAATTAAATTCTGTTTTTCTGAAGTTACTTTTGGAGATAAGTTGGAAAGCAGTTTTTTTTTCTTCTAAAAAGTAAAACAGATGAACGTATTATATATTTTTGAAAACATGCTTCAAAATAAGTTTTTAGTTGACGCCTAATTTGGGTCATTGAGTAAAATCACTGTGACAGACGGACAGACAGAGAGACACCAAGGTCATTCCATAATTGTTTCTTATTGCCAATTTGGGTACTAATGAGACAAATAACCTAAAACATTCTTTGTTGTTGTATTCAAAATTCTTACAGTTTTTTCTTGTTTTATCCTAAGTTTATCATTTCCAAATTTAAATTTGATTTATGGTTTAATCGCGAGAGAAACGAGATGAGAGAACAGTTTTCTCTCGCCCTACTACTACTCAGAAGGGCCAATAACATACGACGTCCAATTAATATTAAATTTAAGTACAAATTTATTGTACATCCTTACTTGAGTAATAGTGCAAATGATCTGTATGGGCATTTTTAAATGTAAATATGGTTTAGGATCTGTAGAAGTTCCAAAAACGTTAACATCTGATTCAAAAAGGTTCTGATAAATTCGGTCTAATATCGTTTTTTGTTTGAATTAATTTGGTTTAAATCATTGCACAAATCAGTAGAATTTGAAACTGTAAAAAATCTTTTAAACTGAGTAGTCCTATTAAATTTTGCATCACAACTGTCAAGTAAGCGTAATCGTTTCTTTAAATAAAATTTCGGAAACCTGTTTCGTCCATAGCTAGAATTTTGCAAAACTAATTTAACGCCATTTTCAATTCAAGCAACGAATCTTCAATTTGATATCTAACTAGTATGTTAGATTTTATTGTTTATTAAGTCAAATAAATATTTAGTTACCAAGTGATTTAGCAATATTGAACTTTGGTATGGAAAAAATATCAGATTTAGCACACTTACAATCCTTTGGAAGTATAGCATATAGACAAACCCCAAAACAGTTGTGCAAGAAATTGGATACAAAGTCTGAGAGATGCATTATGATAGGGTATGCCCAAAACGGATATTGAATATGGAGTCCTAAACTTCAGAAAATCATTTAGAGTTAGAGATATCGTCTTTGATTAAGAAATAGCGATATTACATGTAAGAATGATTAAATAAATAGAGCAACTGACCTTGAATCGGAAACTCGAAATAATAAAAATGAAAATAATCTTGAACAAAATGAAGAAAATGAAATTAAAGCGAAAGAAAAGAGCAAGAGACATAGAACAGTTCCAAAATGGTTTGAAGATTACGATATGAGCTATTTAGCTTTTAATACGTTAGGTTTTGTTTTATTTATTTATTTATTTATTTATTACAATGCTCTACAGGCAATCCCAGTTACAGAGCAGGAATAAAAGAACACATACATTATATAGACTAAGTGGTACAAAATATACAAAAATTTGTAAACAGCTAGTAGGTAAAATCCAATACAATTTTTTTTTTTTTAAGTTAGGAAATT
Source organism: Psylliodes chrysocephalus (assembly GCA_927349885.1). Lineage (NCBI taxonomy): Eukaryota > Metazoa > Arthropoda > Insecta > Coleoptera > Chrysomelidae > Psylliodes > Psylliodes chrysocephalus. The sequence continues at coordinate 5,181,391 of OV651826.1, forward strand.
ACATTTTATTTCCCAAAGTTTGCATGAGAAGATGTCAATGTCACTACTCACAACGCGGCTAATAGTATGAAATGGAGAATTTTTCAGAACATTTGTGCGAGGTACAGATATGTGAAATATGTTAGAATTTCTAGAGGATGCTCTCGGAATGCAGATATCAATTTTTCTCAACAGTTCAGGAGAATCAATTAAACCGTTAACAATTTTGAAACAACACATAACAATGGTATTCACGTTTTTTTATGAGGCTTAAAAAGTGATATCTTTGAAGAAGATTTTGGTGTGGTATTCCGATTGACGGATAAACACCGTCCTCCTTTAAACACCGTCCTCCTTTAAACACAGTAATTTTAGAAACCGCCTTTGAACTGCTTCAATTCGATCCGTGTGAAGTTGGTAAAATGGACTCCAGACGACAGACGCATACTCAAGCTTTGATCTTATAAGAGAGTAATATAACGTTTTTAATGTGGCTACATCTTTGAAATCCCTGGTACAGCGAGTTATAAAACCATACATACCATACGATGTTTCAATCATTTTATCTATGTGACATATAAAGGTCAATCCGGGATCAAAAATTACCCCAATTACTGTAAAAATATCTGGTCGCTGAAGTGAGACATTATCTATTAAATAATTATATTTTATTTGGTCGGTTTTCAAAGTAAAAGACATAACTTTACATTTAATTGGATTAAGTTCAAGTTTATTATTATTACACCATTCAACCACTAGATTTAAGTTCATGTGAAGTTGTTCACAGTCGCCAATACTTGTCACACGCTTGTATAATTTTAAATCATCTACATACAGTAAAAACTGCTCTTTAATTACACTCGAAATATCATTGATGAAAATATTAAATAGTAACGGGTCCAGAATGGAACCCTGAGAAACTCCAGATGTTGTTGCAAATTTGACAGACTTAAACCCATTAAGCTGTACAAACTGAGTACGATTTACTAGATAGCACTGAAAGAGATTTATCAATGGGGGGGACAACCCAAACCCTGTAAGTTTTCCAAGAAGAATGCCGTGGTCAAGTCTGTCAAATCCTTTGAGAAATCTGTGTAGATGACATCAGTCTGGGCGCGCTCATCAATAGATTCAGCAATGTATTGTGTGACGGTAACCAGGTTGGTGACTGTTGAGCGACCTTTCATAAACCCATGTTGATTGACTGATAGCATTTTACTAACATAATGATATAAGGTTTTCTCCAATAAAATTTCAAATATTTTGGAGAAAAAATATTATGGATATTGGTCTGTAATTGGTTATATCTCTTTTATCCCCCTTTTTGAAAACTGGACATACTTTTGAGGTCTTCCAAATATCTGGAACTGTTGATGTCCTGAGGCATATATTTATGAGGGTGGCTAACGGAGGAGCAAGTTGAAAGGCACAATCCTTTGTTGATGAAGTGCCAGAAAATTTGCAAGATGTTAAACAAAGAGATGATAGAAGACAGTGGCAGTTGGCAATAGAGGAAGAATTGACATCTTTAACAAAAAAAAAACTGGACATTGTGTCAAGCTCTGGAAAATAGAAAATTGATTAGATCTAAGTGGATTTTCAAGATAAAAAGGGATTGTCAAGGGAATGTGTTAAAATATAAAGCTTGACTTGTTGCAAAAGACTATTCGCAATAAAATGGTCTATAGACTACAATGACCCATATGCCCCTGTCGCAAAATTAACTACTATTAGAGTTATCTTGGCAGTAGCAAATCAGTTGGACTATGAAATGTTCCTGATGGACTGGATGCTGAAGATGGTATGGTTTGTAGGCTCAATAGATCACTTTATGGGCTTAAACACCAAAATGTTGGAATTGTTTAAATCAGTATTTACTGGAACTACAGTTCATGAGGTCTCTATCTGATTATTGCTTGTACATAAAGATTAACGAAAAATTCACCCTTTATCTACTCGTTTATGTTGACGACCTGATAATCGCATCAAATAGCTTGAACCAAATTTTGAAATTAAAATTTGATTTAAATAAGCGATTTGAGATGACAGATGAGATAAAGTATTTCTTAGGATTCACTGTGTTACGAAATAGAGAAATGAGAAAAGTGTATATAGGTAACAACAATACCTGCAGAATGTTTTAGGAAGAGTTGAAATGCAAAACTGCAATCCCTTTTAAACACCCATGGAAGTAAATTTGAAAATCGCAAGTTCAGATAATGCTGTGTTACCAAATGTAACCTACAGAGAATTAATCGGATGTCTGATGTATTCTATGCTCTGTTCTAGACCTGATTTAAGTTTTGTTTTAATTTTTTTTAGTAGATATCAAAACACTTTTTCTACATCTCATTGGCAGTTTTTAAAATGAGTTTTAAGATATCTCAAAGGAACGTTAAATTTTAACTTGATTTATAATGGCTCCAAGTCTGCGCACTCGGATATTTTGGTTGGATACGCCGACGCAGACTGGGCCGGAGATTCAAATGATAGAAAATCTATTTCTGGATATATGTTTAAAGTATTTGGATGTACCGTGTATTAGGTAACAAGAAAACAACAATCAGTATCTTTGTCCAGCACTGAAGCAGAGTATGTAGCAGTCAGTACAGCTACGTGTGAAGCATTATGGCTAAAGAACCTACTAAACGATTTAGGACTCAAAGTAGATAACTCAACAACTATTTACGAAGACAATCAAGGACGTATTTAAGTGGCCAAACATCCTCAGAATCAGAAACATATGAAACACATAGATGGATCTTAATTTTAAAATTTAAAATCTAACAGGTTCACATTTTTTTTTTCAAAAATTAAAGATTTTTATAAAAAAACTTGATTGTTTTTATAAAATGTGAATCGCAGTTACTCATTGCATCCCCTTGTATCGACGCCACTGTTCGCAATTTTCCGTTTCTAAATTTTTGATCGTAAATTATTTTTTTAAATATTCTTGTAATGGTACATTTATATTTTTTTGTTTTGTTATTCTATTAAACACCTATAATTGGGACTTGGCCTGTTGGTTGTATATTTATATAAAACAAAAATATTGACTTTCATAGTCATCATCTAGATTTAAAAAGAGTATGAATTAAGTATTTTTTTTTTTTCAGGTTTCCTATGGCCAACCTACCACTGGACCGGCGATCATGCAGCCTACGCAAGAACCTCCTGCGTATACAAAAACCGGACAACAGGCCCAAAATGTTCCTAAACCTTCCTTGGACACGGCAGAATTACAAGTAAACTTTTAATTAAATGCCCGCATTACTAATCATTTTAATTCTTGTTATGATATCACTACTGACAAAAATAAAGTTCTATTTATATAAAGGGTGATACTTCTACAGAATAAACGTAAACAGACTTATCAGCTTACGTTTGGATACACAGGGCCGGATTTGATTTTTTTTAAATCTGCTTCTTGTTTAGTTACATTGATTTTTCAATTTTTTTTTATGAAACCCTGAATACATATTAAACTTTACGCATTAATTGAGGAGCTTGCGCGGAAAACTTAACAGTTCAGCATAACTCAAAAGTCAGAAAAGTAATATTTTCCCTACAACGATTTCCCATTTAATTAAATTTTTTTTTTTTTCAATAAAAATAGTTTTAGGATGTATTTTGAGTTTTAAATACCAAAAATTTTTCAAAAACCGCCCGCTGTTTCTGAGATATACCTAATGAAAAGAAACAGTTTGTACTTGTTCAATTTTGCTTGAAAGGATAGGAATGTTGAATGGCAGTATTGCCCCCTTAAATCTCACACCGACAAATAATCATAGAAATGGGCCCGTTCACTTTTATTTTTGAATGTGAATTATTTATATATTTATAAAGATATTAAACTCTTTTGTCTGGTGGTACTTTTCCCGTTAAAATATTTTTGCTAGAAGTAAGAGAATTCCCATAAAATTCTTTCAGTGACTCATTGCGTCAGAAAACCCCTAATTCCCTTCAGGTCTCGTATCGGTTAATAGTTAAAAGGGCGCGGTTGTCGGATGTATCATTGCACCACCATTCCTCTTCTGCATTTATTAAAGAAATTTACATGATAAAAATATATTATTTTTTAAAAATAATGTGTTTATATTTTCAGATAAAGCTGGAAGCCTTACCTTTTTTAAATTTTAATAAAACCAATTAGTATTACTCAAGCTGAATATTACCAGATCGAAATTTTATATTTGAGAAAATGTATCTCGTAAACGTGACAACGTTGTAAGTACTTCTAAATAGTGTTGTCTACACACACTTCTAGAAATAAATGCAACGTTGCCACGTTTACCAGATAAATATTGCAAATCAAATTTCTACTTTTTGATTATGGTCTGGTTAATTTTCAGCCTGAGTAATAATAATTGTTTTAATTAAAAAGTAAAAATAAGCTCCCAGCTTTAAATCTGAAAATATAAGTTCATGATTTTTAGAAAAATAATGGAATTTTACTATTTAAATTACATATATAAATGCAGAAATGCTATATGAGGGATACTTCCGACAACCCCGCCGTCTTTAAGCATAACCGATACGAGACGTGAACGGAATTAGGGATTTTCTGACGCAATGAGTCACTGAAAGAATTTTATGGGAATTCCCTTACTTCTAGCAAAAATATCTTAACGGGAAAAGTACCACCAGACAAAAGAGTTTAATATCTTTATAAATATATAATTAATTTACATTCAAAAATGAAAGTGAACGGGCCCATTCTAAGAGCTTGCTCTTCTATCTTTACATTAAATTTTTGCTCACCACAAAATATATGGCACCAACGGTATTAAATAGTTCATTAATCATATTAATACAGGGCCATAAATACTTGTTCAATTTTGCGGTGAAGAGGTTTATTTCTAATTTAATAACATGGATATTTGTTGAGTTTTGTTATAAAATAGCATGTAAATTTATGGGAACGTAATTTGTTCAGTTTCAGTAAAATTGTTGAGTTTTAGCGTTTTAAAGCGATCTGGCGCAATAACTCATTTATTTCAGATCAAATCAGTTTATTCACCATAAAAGGACATTCACATAGTGAAAGCCACTTAACAGGCTAGTCAACTTTAAACAATATTAAAATTTTTAAAAACAATTATCTTAAAAAATAGTAAACACTTAATTATATACATAAGACTACTTATATTATTAAAAGAAACATAGAATTGAGGAATTCATCAATATTGTAAAATGTGTTATTGTAGAGGAAGTTAATAATTTTATTCTTTATGCTGTTCCTTGGGCCGACTAAGTCAATAAGCGTTTTCATTTTATTGAAACATTTAACCCCTATATAATTGGGAGACTCAGTCTTGAGAAGGGTGCATGAATTTCATCATTATGGCAGGTATTACATGAGTGAATTTCATTGTTTAAGGTGACCTGGTTCTTATTATCATAAATATACAGTATTAATTGTAAAATATATAAAGAGTGCACTGTTATAATTTCATATTTCATAAATAGATTTCGGCAGCTTGCTAATGGATGAGCTCTATCCATATATCTTACAATTTTCTTCTGCATGATGAATGCTCTATCTATATGTGAGGAGGAATACCATACCGACAAGCCATACTGTAACTGAGATTGGACCAGTGCGAAATATAATATTCGCAAGATGTTAATGGAAACGTTATCCCTAAGACTTCTCAAAATAAAGCAGATGCTACTCAGCTTTGAGCATCGCTTATTGATATGAAGCTCCCACGTTAGATTAGGATCAAAAGTTACACCTAGAAATTTCATTGATTTAATGCTTTCTATTGATTTTCCAAAAAGTTTAATTAGCAAATCTTCGTCAGGAGTAATATTTTTAGGTAGAAACCTCATATATAAGGTTTTCTCGCAATTTAGCTGAAGGCCATTTTCCTCGCAATATCCCTCAAATTCCATTGTGACGTTATTTTTATTTTCTACTAGGGTACTGACACATTTCTCAGACAGTATCATATTGGCATCATCCGCATAAAAAACAGCTTTATCTGATGTTTCACAAATGTTTGAAATGGCGTTTATAAAAATTATAAAGAATATTGGCCCAAGCAATGTGCCTTGGGGAATGCCTAATGCATTACTTTTGCATTCAGATAAAGCCCCATCAACAGCTGCTGTCTGACACCGATCCGCCAAATATGAGACTACCCAGTCATGTGGCTTTCCTCTTATTCCTATACCTTCGAGTTTTTTTTAATAGTAAGCTGTGGTCTATTGAGATAAAGGTCATAAAAAATTCCTATAAAATGCTGTTTCCGGTTAAGTTCATATATATAGTTTATACATTCTAATATTGCTGTGTTAGTTGATTTATTAGCTCCAAACCCATGTTGGCTGTCGGAAATAATTTTAAAATTTTCGAGATACTTTACTGGTCTAGTGGAAAATGCTGCTTCAAAAAGTTTAGCTGTTTTACTTTGTATACAAATAGAGCGGTAATTTAGATTCTTTAAGAGTCGGAAAAGTTCCGGTAGTGAATGATAAGTTGATTATATATGTAAGTGGTACACATACAGTATGGTTCAAATGAAAGGAATAAATTCATTATAATGGAAGTAGTTGGTTTTTCGAAAAAATGCTTGGACAGGTCAATTTTGTTTACTAAAAGCGCAATTTTTTAAAAAGAATTCAAGTTTCCCACACTTCCCATTTTTGGGCAGTGACGTCTTTGGCAATTTTTTTAAATAGTAACCCCAATTTTTTTTTATTGATTTTGGTAGATCTTGTAATTTCCTACTCGGAAACATAATATTTGAAATATCTTACACAACAATTTTTTTGATTAAAAGTCATTTAAAGAACAGACACATACATTTTATTTTGAACGAAAGATAATTATTTGTAATTAAGTGCTTAATCTAACAAAATAATAATAATAAAAAAGAATTTAATGACAATTTCACAGCAAAATAATTAAAAAATATTCTACTAAATTAGGTATTCAAAAGGTCCTCCACCGACGTCTTGCCTTTTATTAGTACAATAATAATAATTATTATTATTATTATTATTATTATTATTCATTAAATACAAGCAAATCTATATCAAGTGCTCAAATTGTTGCCCTCAGCTAAAATACAATGGAAAAGACGTGCAGCGATCTCTTCTTGGACGTTTTCCAAAATTTCCGGAGTTATGTTTGCAATCTCAATACGTATCCGTTCTTTGAGATCATTAATATTTTGTGGTCTATTTTGGTATACTTTACTTTTCAAGTATCCCCATAAAAAGAAATCAAGAGGAGTTAAATCGGGTGACCTAGGAGGCCATTCTATTGATCCTCTTCGACCTAACCATCGATTTGGGAAGATGTTGTCCAAGTAGTTGCGCACAAAGACAGCATAGTGTGGAGGCGCACCGTCTTGCTGTAGCCACAAATCATTTCTGTTTGGGAACAATCGGTTCAATTCGGGGATCAAGAAGATTTGAAGAAATTCTAAATATCGTGGATCTGTTAAAGTTTCTTCGAAAAAGTATGGTCCAATAGTCTTATTATCTATTATTCCCGCCCAAACATTCACTTTTTCTGGGTATTGAGTATGATACTCTTGCATCCAGTGTGGATTTTCGGTAACCCAATACCGAGAAGTCTGACGATTGACATGACCGTTTGGTAACAATTAGATTCATTGGAAAAAGTATATTTTTTTAAAAACATTGGATTTCTGTTGTTTTTGTCCATTATAATTTCAGAGAATTCAACTCGTTTATCAGTTATCTTCCATAAGTTCTTGTACTAAATTAACTTTGTAGGGATGCCACTTCTGCTTCTTCAGCGTTCTAAGAACTGTTGAATTTTCCAAGTCATTATCTAATAATACTTTTCGTGAACTGGTATGGGGATTATCTTCAAAGACTAATAGAACATCCAGTTTCTTGTTTTCGGAAATTGGGTTTCTACTGCCTTTAGTGATGTCGTTCACATGACCCGTTTCTCTAATTTTTTTCTCAATTTTACTCACAGTGGATTGTGAAATTGGTTCTGTTTGGGTATTTATTATTAAATAACGTACATACATCTTTCTGCGTACGTGTTCTATCTCCACAACCAATCATTATTAAAACTTCAATTCTTTGCGTTTCAGTCAGCTTTATGTTGATAAATACAAAAACTTTTTGAAAACGTCCACCACAATACTATTAACCACTTGATAGAAAGCGAATTTAGTTGAATGTCAAGGTAGCAATTTTGATAAGGTAACTAGATTCGTTTTAGAAAAAGTAAAAAATAAGATTTAAAAATAATAAAGAAATAATATACAAAACTAAATTACTTAGACGTCAGTGGAGGACACCTAATTTGGTAGAATATTTTTGAATTATTTTGCTACGAAATTGTCATTCAATTCTTTTTTATTATTATCATTATTATTATTATTTTGTTAGATTAAGCACTTAATTACAAATAATTATCTTTTGTTCATTTAATGTGTTCTCAAAATAAAATAAAATTTATGTGTCTGATCTTTAAATGACTTTTATTCAACAAAAATTGTTATGTAAGATATTTCAAATATTATGTTTCCGAGTAGGAAATTGCAAGATCTATCAAATTCAAGAAAAAAAAATTGGGGTTACTATTTTAAAAAATTGACAATGACGTCACTGTTCAAAAATGGGAAGTGGGAGAAAATTGAATTCTATTTAAAAAATTGACTTGTCCGAGCATTTTTTGGAAAAACCAACTACTTCCATTATAATGAATTTATTCCTTTCATTTGAACCATACTGTATGTATTCAGCAACCGTAACGAGAACTCTGCCATTTATATTGTCTATACCAGCGGAAGGTTTAGTATTGTTTTTTTTTTTTTCAGTAAAGTTATTACTTCTGGGACTACTGGTATGAGAAAAAATCCGTTAGGAAAATTTACTGTCTGAATACTAGTCCGTCTGGTTTTGGACAAGTATCAGCTAATCCTACAAAATAATTATTTAATACATTACTTTTTTCTAGAGGATTTGTTATTTTGTTTCCATTAATTTCTAGTTCGGGTATAGAGGAACTACAGTGTACCGCACCTGTTTCATTTTTGATTATTTTCCAGCTATCTTTCATAACATTTACAGAATTTTTTATTATTTCATCATTTTTATTCTTTTGGTAATATTTAACAGTATTTTTATAGATTGTTTTAAATACTTTGGACCTAAAAGTATAGGACTTGTTAAATTTTGAGCGCAAGCTTTTCAATTATTATTTTATATTCTTTGTTGTTAATGCAGTTCTAATTATTCGACGTAATAAAAAATGATTGCTTTTTTAGAGGAGACAAGAAGAATTAGAACGCAAAGAACAAGAATTGGCACGACGTGAAGAAGAGATGAGAAATGCTAGCTACAATGTAAGACGTAATAATTGGCCACCTTTGCCTGAACAGTGTTGTTTTCAACCCTGCTTCTACCAAGACATACAAGTTGACATACCTTTAGAATTCCAAAAAATCGTCAGGACACTTTATTATCTTTGGATATGTAAGTAATTCGTTTTTTATTCACATGGATATATTATTACTTTTTTTATTTTAGATCATGGTGCTCTGATGATAATAAATGTGATAGGTGGAATAATTTTGCAAGATTATAAAATTGTTGGACTTGGTGTATTATACGTTTTGTTATTTACGCCATTTGGTTATCTTTGCTGGTTTAGACCGGCATACAAAGCATTCCGATCGGATTCTTCATTCAATTTTATGGTATTTTTCTTTATCTTCTTCTTTCAATTCGTAATTTCTACTATTCAGACCATTGGAATACCTGGTTCTGGAACTGTGTAAGTTATAATAAAATTTCTGTTAATTTTGATTTTATGAGAAACCTTTTAATATCAAACTACTTAATACATGACGATGTTAAAAATAAAAGTTACTCAATTTTTTTTAGCGGAATCATTACAGCCCTTTCAACTTTCCAAAGCACAACTTGGAGCATTGTTAGTGGAATTATCGCATTGTTCATTGCTGTAGGATTTGGACTTGCTGCCGCAGCAGATCTTTTTCTGATCTCTAAGGTAAAAATTTAACTAACCACAATTGTTCTAAAATAATTTACTAATATTTTACATGGGAGCTACTGTTTGGAAAATCAGGAAACACTCGGGGAATAAAAGTTTTCACTTTTCTTTAGTCTTCTTGTCAGGTTGGTGTTGTCAAGAAGCTAAACTACGCCGCAGATGAAGTGGGACAGCCAAAAAATTGCCTAATTTTGACTAGCTGTAACTTCGACATTTCTTTGCCGATGTTAGATTTTCAGCCAGAGGTGGAAAGCGCCATCCTTGCTGTTTGCGTCAGTGGCATTGAATATATTTTTTTTAATAGCTTCTTGTTGTACAGGGTGTGAATGTAAGGCAGCGAAAAATGTCCGTTTTTTGGCAAAGAATTTGGAAAATGTGGGGGACCAAATCAAGTTCTTTCTGATGTTGAGTGGATCACTAGGTTGACACCTCGGGATGTCTGCCATTTTTTTGATACTTTGCGTTGCTATGGAAATATCGCCATTTTATGAAATTCCATATTTCTTTTAAAATTAGTCTTTTTTTAATTAAAGAATAACAGATACCGACTAAACTGCATCAAGGAATAACGTGTAAAGAAAATGGTCAACACCAGCGGCGTGCAAAAAGGGGTTTAGGAAATTTAAAAAACGAAAACTTGATTTTATTTGAAATTTTTAACACTTTTGGTAAGCGTTACAGTTTAAAAGGTGTCATAACTGTAATGAGTTTGATTTTGACTAATTGAGAGGTGTACAAAAAGGGTTCAGTAATTAAAAAAAAAAACAGTTTTTTTTATTGGTTTTTATTTTATAAAGTGTGTACATGGATTTCATTAGAATATTAAAATAAACCTAACCTAACTTTAATAAATATTTGTTAATTATTAATTAGTAAGGCGTTGGACCTCCTCTAACCTGAATAACTGCCTGACACCGCCTTTGCATGCTCGAAATTAAGTTATTAGTTAGCTCCATAGGAACTGCCTCCCAGAGCTCTAAAATCATCTCCTCGAGATCGTCTAGAGTTTCTGGCTGACGTTCCCTTCGGGAAAACTCCAACTTCATCCAGCTCCAGACGGGGCTCAATAGGATTCAAGTCTGGAGATCTAGGAGGCAATTCAGTACGATTAAGGTTTTGCTCTTGTATATATCTGTTTACTAATAATGCTCGATCAGGACGAGCATTATCGTCCACAAGAACAAAATCCTCGCCATAATTTCGAGCATGCGGGAGAACTAGCGGAATCAGACATTCATTCAGGTAAACCTGGCCGTTTACATTACCCCGAAATACCACGAGTTCTGTCCTTCCGTTGTGTTGAATACCGCCCCAAACCGTCAATCCACCACCGCCAAATGCAACTTGGGGACGCATATTTTCTGCTAAATAACGTTCTCCCCGTCTCCGCCAAGATAGCAATCGGCCGTCGGAATTGTAGAGGTTGAAACGGCTTTCATCAACGAAAAGACAGTCTCTCCACCTACGATCCCAATTTATATGTTCTTGGGCCCATCTTTTCCTGTTGGCCCGGTGAATGTCAGTTAAAAGTGGGCATTTTGGCCGACGGCGAGCATTTAATCCCTGATCATGTAGGCGTCCTCTAATAGTGTCTGCTGAAACGTTTAACTGCAGTTGCGCTCGGATTCTCTTGGCAGTCCAAACTCTGTTTCTGATTGCAGTCCGTACTACTGCTCGATCCTGACGAGGATTAGTTCTTTTTCGAGATCCTCCCCCGTGTCGGTAAGCAGCAGTACCATTGTTACCTTCTCTCTGCAACGCTCTTCCAACGGATGATTTCTTGACATTAAAAAAATTAGAAATCTCTCTTATTGTGTGATTTATCTGCCGCAATCTTAAAATATTCACCAAATCTGCAGCCGTAAGTCGCGCCATTTGGACAATAGCAATTTATTTTTGTTTTGACGTATGCAATCTAACGTCAAAATCTTATCTCTATGGTAATATTTTTGTCGCCTTCTTGATATAATTGCAGAAATAAAGTTTCGTCAAAGCAAATGTCCCGACTTACAAATGCAAAAATGGTAAGTACCTATTATTGCTTACTGACACTATCAGTAAGCGCTTACAGGGTGAGTAGCTTTACTTTTGTATTCCTCTGAATTAGTCAAAATCAAACTCATTACAGTTATGGCACCTTTTAAACTGCAACGCTTACCAAAAGTGTTAAAAATTTCAAATTAAATCAAGTTTTCGTTTTTTAAATTTCATAAAACCCTTTTTGCACGCCGCTGGTGTTGACCATTTTCTTTACACGTTATTCCTTGATGCAGTTTAGTCGGTATCTGTTATTCTTTAATTAAAAAAAGGCTAATTCTAAAAGAAATATGGAATTTCATAAAATGGCGATATTTCCATAGCAACGCAAAGTATCAAAAAAATGGCAAAGACGTCCCGAGGTGTCGACCTAGTGATCCACTCAACATCAGAAAGAACTTGATTTGGCCCCCCACATTTTCCAAATTCTTTGCCAAAAAACGGACATTTTTCGCTGCCTCACATTCACACCCTGTACAACAAGAAGCTATTAAAAAAAATATATTCAATGCCACTGACGCAAACCGCAAGGATGGCGCTTTCCACCTCTGGCTGAAAATCTAACATCGGCAAAGAAATGTCGAAGTTACAGCTAGTCAAAATTAGGCAAATTTTTGGCTGTCCCACTTCATCTGCGGCGTAGTTTAGATCGCAATAACGTTCACTTGTTGGTGTTGCCGTTGTTCGTAACTCCTAGCAAATCTGGTGATAGACTGGTCAACAGTGTCCATCTAAAGATCTTGATGGAGGTCGCTGTTTCTAATGTACCGAGAAACCAATACTGTTCCTTAATATTTTGTTCTAGATTATTGGGATATTACTGTTGCTGGCACAACCACAGAATTTAATGCCATACGTTTAAACTAGTTTTGAGGACTTATTTATACAAAATAATTTAATAATAATAATAATTTAATAATAAAATATGTAAAAGGTCTTTACAAAAACATACCACATATTCCTTAGACCAAAATAAGTCGATTTAAGTAAAATTACATTAGTACAAAGTTGCTTCGTTTGGGCTCCAGAGGGCCTTGAAGTTACAATTTTTAAATCGTTTTTCCCATCTAAATATAAAACGGCATATGCGATTTTGCTGTAATTTGGTATATTGGTAAAGTTTTATGTGGCAAAAAATGGTGTTAAAATTTTGTCCGATAATAATACATAGGCGTAGAACTTGATTTTTTAAATAATTGCACCTTTAAAAATTCTATGCCAATGGAAGAAAAGGAGTTTGAGTATGAAATTTAGATTGCGCAACTCATTTACTTTAAAAAAGGTACTCTTGATAAGACTCGATTACTCTCATGGTTCTGACGAAATTTGCATTTTAGTAATTTTAGAACATAAACAATAATTATTAAAATACAAACTTTGTCAAAACCATGAGAGTAAATCGAGTGTTATCAAGGGTACTTTTTTGTAGTAAATAAGTACCCAATCCAAATTTCATACTCAAACCCCTTTTCTGCCATTGGCGTAGAATTTTTAAAGGTGCAATTATTTAAAAAATCAAGTTCTACGCCTATGTATTATTATCGGACAAAATTTTATACGATGAAAAACATAAAAATGTACTTTTTTCATATCTTCTTCAACACCTCTAATCGAGACTTTTAACAAAAATACTCGATTCTTGCCATGTACGATTTTTTGAGGAATATTAATTATTTGCCTGCAATACGTATACAAAAACATTTTATTGTTGGTTTCCGTAGTTTCATCTAAATAAAAATATTGTCAAGTTTTAACACCTAATCTCTTGTTAACGATTGAAAGTGTTCTATCTGACTCAATAATTAAAAAACAAATGCGTGGTTTATTAGTATGGCTGTACAATATACCAATGCAGAATATACCGATATGTTACTGACATTAGGATATTGTGAAGGAAATGCTCGAGAGAGTGTCAGGGTGTACTCTGAAAGGTTTCCAAATCGTCGTGTACCTAGCCACCCAACTTTTGCTGCTGTTGAGAGACGTCTTCGGGAGACCGGTTCCTTTGCTCCCAACACTGTTGATAATGGAAGAGAACGTTTTGTAAGGATTTCTGAAGTTGAAGAAGACATTTTAGAATGTGTTGAAGAAGATCCAGAATTAAGCACCAGACGAATTGGAAGGGAACTAGGAGTAAGTAAAATGTCGTTCATAAAGTGCTTAGAGAACAATTGCTATATCCATACCATAAGAAGCCAGTACAAGAATTATTAGTCCATGATCCTCAAATTCGTTTGGGGTTTTTGCCAATTTGTTAATATGCAAAGATAAAGAGATCCAAACTTTGTCAAGAAGGTTCTCTTTACCGATGAAGCGGGTTTTACAAGAAGAGGTATAACTAATATCCATAATGAACATGTTTATGCCGTTGAAGATCCGCATGCAATAAAAGTAAACCATTTTCAGCACGAATTCAAAATTAATGTGTGGGCTGGAATAATTGGTAATTTCATTGTTGGTCCTGTCATACTTCCACGAAGATTAACTGCAGAAAATTATTTGGATTTTCTACAAAATACGTTGCCAGAATTGTTAGAAGATTTACCTCTCCAACTTCGGAGAGATATGTGGTTTATGCAAGATGGAGCTCCATCACATTTTTCTTTAAACGTTAGAAAACACTTGAATGAACAATATCCACACAAATGGATAGGCAGAGGAAATGACGCACCTGTAAACTGGCCACCACGTTCCCCAGACCTAACACCGATGGATTACTTTTTATGGGGACATCTGAAATCCACAGTTTACAGGGAACCTGTAGAAAATGAGGAACAACTCTGGCAACGTATTCAAGATGCAATAAACAATCTTAGAGGTGATGAAGGAGTTATGGAAAGGATACATTTTAATTTTCTTCGACGTATAAATCTTTGTATGCGTGAAAATGGTGAACATTTTGAACAATTTTTGTAAAATCTCTATTTTGATTATGTTGTAAATAAATATTTTTGTGAAACCTATACACTCTAAATTATTAAAACAGAAATTTAGCGAAAACCATGAGAGTAATCGAGTCTTATCAGGAGTACCTTTTTTAAAGTAAATGAGTTGCGCAATCTAAATTTCATACTCAAACTCCTTTTCTTCCATTGGCGTAGAATTTTTAAAGGTGCAATTATTTAAAAAATCAAGTTCTACGCCTATGTATTATTATCGGACAAAATTTTAATACCATTTTTTTGCCACATAAAACTCTACCAATATACCAAATTTCAGCAAAATCGCATATGCCGTTTTAAATTTATATGGGAAAAACGAATTAAAAATTGTAACTTCAAGGCCCTCTGGAGCCCAAACGAAGCAACTTTGTACTAAGGTAATTTTACTCAAATCGACTTATTTTGGTCTAAGGAGTATGTGGTATGTTTTTGTAAAGACCTTTTACAGATGTAGATAGGCTGGAATGCCTACTAACTAGTGCATTTTCTTGAATGTTATATCCAGTTCTTGTCATTTCCTTTAAGGACCTTTTAGTGAAGTCTTGCATCTAATATAATATCTAGATATTTTGCTGAGTTAACATAAGAAATCTGGGCATTATTTATGATAATTGGTATTTATTAGAGATGGAACTTTTCTTAAAAAGTAATTTTTGGAGTAGTCCGACGGACATGTCCGGAAAAGTAATGAAAACTCACAATTAAAAGCATAGAAGATACACACAGTTAAATTTCCATCCTGGATGTTTTTTCAAAAACACTTTGGGAACAATATTTGCATTTGTATTTTCGTTTTTTTTTAGACAACTCATTTGTAAAATACTTCTAACCTTTGGATTTTTTTGTAATTTTTTCACGAGTTTATTTTAATAAGGTATGAAACGAAAATTCGAAAACATCGTTAAAACATTATAAAAGTCAGTAAACATTTGTCGTTTCTTCTTTTTTAAACTAAATTTTTCCCTTGTAAGAAATTCAGACGAATTAGTTAATTTAATTTCGCGCATGCGCAATACACTTTTCCACTGGGCTAGTCAATTTTCAGACTAGTCCGTCGGACTTGTCCGTGGACTTTTTACCACTTTTGTTAGTAAAATTAATATTAACAGATTTGGTTTCATTTAGTTGAACGTCATCTTTTGGTCCAGTTATTTATTTGATTAACTGATGTTTGTAGTTATCGTTATCTTTGTCTATCGCTAGGATGACAGTATAATCTGCAAATAAAGCTATGTCTTCTTCTAGTTGGGGTATATCACACGTGTATAGCAGGTACAAAATTGGTTCTAGGACGCTATCCTGTGGTACTCCTGTTTTGATTTCTTTCAATTCAGACTATGCTTCATTTTGTTTTAATCTTAACAATCTATTGATCTATATTTTAGTTTACTGAAGAGGCCAAAATATTCTAAGTTTTCCAATATTATCTGTATGCATAAAAAATTTACCTGTGTGTTCGCCTTTTTTTGATGTGAGATACTGTATTATATACGTTTTCCCAGCTGTAAACTAATTTTTATGACAGCAGTATCTTTTGAAAACCAGATGATTAGTGTATAAAAAATACTGTTATACTTTTTTCTTCTGCTTCTTCCTCCTCTTCTTCTTCTACTTCTTGTTTTAAGTAAAACGTTTTCTGTTTCACTGTTTTTGTTTTAAATTTTGTCAGTGAATATTTTTTTAGATAAAAAAAATTCGTCAAAACTATGGAATATACACTGGCGCCAGTCCAACACATGTGTATGGTGCAGTATAGCAGCTGCAAATGAAAATTTGACAATTCAGAGTTATAAGGGTGACACTCTGAAAGTGAGGCCCAATTCGTTTGCTGTTTTTCTTTATCTAATTCAGGATAGTTTGCAAATATTTATGAAACAATTTGTATCTCAACTGGATTTTGCAATCAAAAACAAAAAAATGCTAAGTACTAACAAAAAAATGTTCCTATTTAGATTAGAGACTCGAATTTGAAGTGAGAATTTATTTTCATAGAAAACCGATTACTAAAGGAAACTGCACAATATAAAAAACGAATATGTTCATTTAAAACGGCCCACCCTAAATATTTCAAAAATGAATAGTATGATGAGTTCTAATTTAACCTCTTCCCTACAGATCTCCTTGTGGCGAGGGATACTTCATTTATAACTTACTTTAAACCTTCGACCACTTGTTTTTTGTTAAATGTTTTTCTGTTTTTTAAGGTATTTGTTTAATTTAAAAAGATTAATATCCAATTATTACAAACGTAAATAACACGCAAAACAATAATTATTCTTTGTTGTTGTCCTTCATGATTATTATATGTAGTATGGCATTTAATCATGCCGACAAGCACAATATTCAAAAAGCTAACTAAAAAACATTAACACGTGATTTACAATAATAAGTTAGCTAAGGTTCGATTTCCTAATGAATATTGAAAAACAGGAAACAGGAGGACAGTCCAAAAAACTAGCAGGCAATATAGGAAAAGAACAGGAAATGAAGGAAAGGACTTGGCAAAGAACTGTACAAGAAACAGAAACAAAGAGTTATGAAAATAAAGCAGAGAATGCTGAAAGAAAAAGAGAAAAGAAAAATAGAAGTGAATTGAGAATAAGTACCTGGAATATTAGAACAATGTTAGAACCTGGAAAAATGCAAGACATACGAAAAGAACCCAAAAGATATGGCATAGGTGTTGCAGCAATTCAGGAAATAAAATTTTAAGACACAGAAACAATTAAAAATAAAGGATTTACGTTACATTATTCTGGGCACGAAAAATAGGAACAGTAGGGGTGGAATTTATGAAACTACGCGATCTACAAGAAAAAACAATAGAATTTAACCTAGTAAATGAAAGAATAGCCTACCTATGAGTAAAAGTAAAACTATTCAATATATCATTGCTTAATATATACGCTCTTGTGGAAAAAATCATCCTAACCCCATATTTTTAATCAGGTACTGATATGGGTTAATATTTAATTTAGTCTTCATGATATCCATACATACCTAACATAGACCCAACTATTTAGTGTCTTGAATTAATTTAGACCAGTGCAATATTTATTTTTTATCAAAGATTCGTATGCCCCGCCCTACTTTGTGATGTCACACTTTGACTATGTGCTATGCATAAAATAATGTGATTTAAATGATTTTAAGCAGGCACATTATTTGTTTCACGGATCTGTTGATGTGTTGACCTCCCTTTTTATCTACATGCTTTCGCGAAAATCTCTCGCTCAGAGACGCAATTAGCCAGAGCACAGTGGCGTACCAAAAATAGAGATTAACACGTACGAAAACAATAAAATTATTAAAATTGAATTTATATTTTTGTTATTTATTTTAAAATTATGTGTTTTTATTAAATGTAACTGGGTGTTCACTGCACCAATAAACCAATGAAGAAACCGCCCCTGTGTCCATGTTTCTATATCAAAATTCCTCAATTAACGAGAGCTTTCTGAGATAGAGCGTTGTAGGTTGAATATACTCCTAACATGTAAACTTTGGGTAAAAAGTATTGTGGAAATAATTTCAATATAGTAAATAATTAGATGTTTTGTTAATTAGATCGGATGTAAAAAATCATAGAGGATAACAGCGAAGAATAATTAATAGACTTACCTGTAAGAATGCTCAATCTAAATTAATCGAGCTGTTGTTCGTAATGGTTATGTTCCCTCCCATTCCTTGGAATTCTCCAGGGCGATCTAATTAAATAAATGCAATAATTAATGTTCACATATTTGTGATGAGTCATGCGTTAACGTTTTTTAGTAAGGCTCTTTGTATATTGTGCTTGTCGGTATGACTAAATGCATAATACAGTGTGTAATAATAATTATGAACAACAGCTCGATTAATTTACATCGATTATCCTTACAGGTAAGTCGATCAATCATCTATTAATGATTTAATACGAAGTTTAAAATGAGCAATACTAACATTCAGACAGTAGTATAATTACTCATTTTTTAAATTCCCTTGTCACTTTGGGATATGTTTCTATATTCTTAACTCTTCAAGGGTTTTCTGTTGTATTTCAATGCCACAAAGCTTCAAATGACACCTCTGAGTTAAATCTGGAGATCGAATGAACTACTCGCCTTTATCTCTTCGACCAATCTGTTTAATTTATCTATTCTCTTACGGGAATGTCAATTACTAAACCTATACCTCTATAGTTTCTGAATCCCACAGAAACAAAGCTCAGAATATCTTGTAAATATCAGTGAGTAGTTATTATGTATATATAAAAAAAAAACATAAAAATTCATTTTTAGATTCATCATATGTACAGAAGCACTGGCGCCAGTATGGCAAAAGCACAACAGGAATTCACCACGGAGTTCTTCCGCAACCAGCACGTAAGGACCGCCGCTAGTAACGTCGCTGCAGCCGCAGTACAGTCGCAGTTAAACCAAAATAATCAAAGCAACCCAAGATATTAGTTATAGAAACTATTACTACATTATTATATAACTTTTAAGTCTCAGTATTTAATTCCCGAAAGACTTCTAACTTTTTGTTAATTGTTAAAATGAAATTAATATCATTAATTGTAAAAAAAAGAACAAAAGAACTTAAAAATACTATAAAATAATTATTTGTAGGCGATTGTTGAAGATTTTGAAAATTATAGTATTTTTAACTACTGTGTTTATTGTAAATGACTTTGTATATTGGACTATGTGATTACAAAATTGGAAGGGTAACTTCAATATCAGACTTGAATTATTGTATTTCTAAAAAAAATACTATACGAGATTTTCCAATACATACGGAAAACTACACTGATTTGTCGCTAAAATATTAAATTACGTATTTTTTTACATGCAATCGATTATTTTTATGTATTGGAAAATCATTGTATGTAATCTTGTTACATCGATTTTAAATATATAGGTTGTACATATTTATTATTATTTTTTTTTTTTCATTATAAGGTTTTCTTAATATATACTTCAAATAGTTACTATTGATCGAGTTAGAAATATTTGTGGTATATATTTCGGAAATAATATATATTCTATGAGCTATTTCATTGTTGCATCCTCGTCAATTATCTGTATTTTGATAAAGCGTTAGGTTTGAATTTAAAATGCTGTGTAACAGATTTTAAAATTATCTTATTTAATAGTAGATCATTGACAGTACCATAATATCAACCAATAAAATTGTGAGCATCAAATTGGGAGTTTTTAATTGTCAATATATACAAGGTGTTTCAATATTAAATCGGCTTGCATTATTTTATATTATAAACTTGTCGTAGTGTCAGTAATGTATATCTTGAAACACCCTGTATATTACAACGTTACAGACATGTAGTTCTTTGGCTTCAAGTGGTCCTATAGTGTTTTTTCTGCATACTTTTTCACTCTCAATTGTACCGCTCATAGCCCATTTTTCGTCCTTTGTTTTTCTTCCGTGCTAAAAAGTTTTGTGATACTTTAATTCGTCTATTTGTTTATTGTTTTTTTGTCCGCCATACAAGTCTTGGATTTTATTTGTTTTTAGTCTCTAAAAATTTTTAGTTGTAACTTCTGCTTAAATCACTGTATAAACATTCTTCTTTCCCTGATATCTAATGTGCTTGTCTCCTGTATGTTTAATACCCAGAGCAGTACTACTACAGGACATCTGTAAAGACTCAGTTTGACTGTCAGTGAAACTTGTTTACATTTAACCAGTTTCTTGCTTGCTCTAGTTTGTTGCGATTTGTAAATTCCACTCTGAATAGTCCTAGAGGTGGGAATAAAATGAAAATGTATTTTCTCATAAGTTATTAAAAGTTTGACATTGTAAAACTATAAGAATACTAAATAAAAAACCGTTTGCATACCGGACCTTAGTTGTCGCCTTTAAGGCCCATAATCCTCAAAATTTTGAAAAAATCGATATACATTTACCTCATTAGTAACCGGAAAAATTTTAAGTTGATATTGTTTTTCATTTTTGACTGATTTTTTTAAATATTCAACCCCTCTTAACCCCCATTTTTATTCGTAGGCTTCGTCCCCTTATGCAACTTGATTTGCCTGAAAATTTAAAGTTTATTTCGTTTTTGATTTAATTTTTTTTTATTTCAAGCCCCTTAACAACCCCCCTCTCCCCACCTTTAATTTTTTTTTTATATATATCGATAGGCTTCGTCCCCTTTATAGATTTTGATTTTTACTAAAAATTTCATATTGATATCACTTTTCGCTATTAATTTATGATTTTCTTTAAATTTAAACTTCTCTTAACCCGCCATTTCTATTCATAGACTTCGTCCCCTTGATTTTCCTGAAAATTTTAAGTTGATATTGTTTTTCGTTTTTGACTGATTTTTTTAAATATTCAACCTTTCTTAACCCCCATTTTTATTCATAGGCTTCGTCCCCTTATGCAGCTTGATTTGCCTGAATATTTAAAGTTTATTTCGTTTTTGATTTTTTTTTTTTTAATTTCAAGCCCCTTAACAACCCCACTCTTCCTACCCTATCTTCAATCAGATTTTTTTTTCAAAATCAATAAGTCGTCCCCTTATAGAGCTTGATTTTCCTGAAAAGTTCAAGTTGATATCGCTTCTGATTTATTATTTTTTTTTCAATTTCATCTCCCTTTAACCTCCCCATTTTTTTTTTTTTTTCATAGGATTGGTAACCGCATGGAGCTTGATTTTCTTGATAATTTAAAGTTGATATCGTTTTTGTTGAGAATTGTGGGTATTTTTATAACTTTACAAACGTTTGATAACTTATGAGGCAGTTCATTTTACTTCCAGCTCTAGGACCACAAATATTCAAATCCTTATCTTCCTCAAAACAATAGTAATACATTTCTGATGACAATTATTAAATCGTAATTGTTTATTATTGACATTTCTTCTCACTTGTTTTTTTTTTGTTTAATTTAGATACTAGGTGCACACAAATTACTGGAATCACTTTAAAAAACTACTTTTGATAATCTTAATTTTAAAACACACTGATTAACATTAATAATTATTATCTAATTGTGTTTTAAGCTATTATACGTTTATTAAATATAGTTTTTTAATTCTCCATTTTTCCCATTATTTACAAAAAAAAAATTAAATGGCATCGCGAAGAAAGTGACGTAATACACTGGATAATAGGTACCTCTAGGCGAGTCCAGTAAGTAGAAAGGTGGCCCAAAATAAGAACAGGATTTTCAGTCACCATTCAAAGTACTCTATTCTATAAGTTCTCGATATCAAGAAACAGTAAGATGTCTTAAGTTATGAATTAATAAAGGGTGTCTCAGAAATATTTTTGTTTATCAATACGTCCGCTGGCGCAATAGGCACAATCCTGAGAAAGAAGGCAGTTGGAAAATGGTGATATAGAGTGTTAAGTTTTAGTTGCAATGGAGCGATTTACGGGACAACAACGTGTTTTTTGTATTCGTGCGTTTTATAAAAACAATTATTCTTATGTTCTTGTGTGTCTTTTGTACAGAAATCATTATAACATAGCAAGAATGATGTCCCAACTGCAAATTTAATTAATTATTGGTTAAGAATGTTTGAGAGTACTGAAAATTAAATTCGACCTAGGGATATCTTTCATTCTTGCTATGTTATAATCATTTCTGTACAAACGACGTACAAGAATATAAGAATCATTGTTTTTATAAAACACACGAATACAAAAAGCACGTTGCAGTCCCGTAAATTGCAACTTAAACTTAACACTGTCGACCACCGTTTGTCAACTGCCTTCTTTCTCGGGAATGTTCCTATTGCGCCAGCGAACGGATTAATAAACGAAAATATTTCTGAGACACCCTATATATTTAAAAGGTGATGTTGAGAGCACCATAAGTCCGACTAGTTTTTCTTAGGCCGGGACTGTTCGTTTTACTGAAGAATTTATGTTTAATTTAGGATGTTTGTGGTAAAAAATCCTCCAACCCTAACAAATTTAGTTACATCGTTTTACAGATGACAGTATTATGCATGGACTCACTTTCTTCTCGGAACACCCTGTATAATCAACATTTTGTAAATGACCTTAATGTATTATAACCAATTATACAAGACGTCTAATTTAATTTGATAAATTATTAAAAAAATATGAAGGAATAAAAACAATATGGACCCATGTTAACCAAATATTTGCCATTTAAAAATTCACAGTTTAATTTATTGTTTTTACCTTTGCAAACGACCAAAAGTACACCTTTTTTCAACTTGAATGAGATTAAATTTATAAAAATACTAATTTTTCATTTTACACATTTGAGAAAAAATCTTTGATTAAACATATTTTGGTAAAAATATTATCTAGCTTGTACTTAACTATTGGCCTCATTTTAATCATTCTCATTATATATTATTACGTTGCTATATTACTTTGTCTGTGTTATACAATATCGTATTTATGGTAGTTTTATATAAATTGATCATAATGAACGAAATTACAGCCATACTAATATTAATATCTTTTCTGCAAGTAAAAATGGTCCGTTTATTATGATCAGTTGCAACAATATATTAAAACAAGCATTGGCACATTTGGTTTATTTATTATATAGTTTGTCACTTTTTTGTAAGTTATAAGTAACTAAATTATAATAAAAACAGTTACAGAAATAGTGTTTATTCTAAAGTTACATCCATCATTACCAATATCAAATAACGTTCATCTTCAGTGTTTCAAACTACAAAAAAATAGGGGGGACAAGGGGGTCTAATTTAACAAAAAATATTTAAACTATTTTTTTAGCACCCCAGATAGCACAAAGTCGTCTTAAAGCCGTCTTTAAGACGTCTAGCATGACATTCGAGACGTCTGGTATTTCCTGAAAGACGTCTTAGAAGACGTCTGATGTTACAAAAAGCGACATCTTTAAGACGTCTTATTAATGGCTTATATTGGTCTGTAGAGGTTAAAATAAGACGTCTTTAAGACGACTTATTAATAGCTTGTAATGGTCTTGTGAAGCCTTAAATAAGACGGCTCATTAATAGCTTATAATGGTCTTATGAAGCCTTAAATAAGACGTCTTATTAATGGCTTATAATGGTCTTATGAAGCTTTAAATAAGACGTCTTGTCCATTGCTTATAATGGTCTTGGGAAGCTTTAAATAAGCCATAAATAAGACGTCTCATAAATGGCTTATAATGGTCTTGTGAAGCTTTAAATAAGACGTATTTAAGACGTCTTATTCATTGCATATAATGGTCTTGGGAAGCTTTAAATAAGCCATAAATAAGACGTCTCATAAATGGTTTATAATGGTCTTGTGAAGCTTTAAATAAGCCATAAATAAGACGTCTTTAAGATGACTTATTAATGGCTTATAAAGGTCTGGTTAAACTTAAATAAGCCATAAATAACACGTTCATTATTTTTATTCTGCCAATTCTATAACTTGTTTATAATAATATAAAATAATTTTAAAATGGGTATCATCGTGCATCTTGGTTATTAAAATTAGTAGAATAACCTTGCAGGTTATAAAGAATGCAAAAAATAGAATTAAAAATATTTATTGATAAAATATCTATTAATCACAGGTCACTAAGAGTTATTTTCTTTGTAACGCATTCGATCACTCCTCTTTAGCCATAACTGGATTGATTTTTTTCTTTCTTTTTGATTTGAAGTTGCCTTTGTATAGTCGCTCCTAAAATGAAATTTAAGTAAGAGCATTATAGTTACAGGAAGTTATACTTTGTAAAAGTTAGTAAAATCGAAAGAACAATTTTATTATGAAACAAAACAAAAAATTAATTTCTTACACTTTTAAATCAATTTTTATAACAAATCATTTAAGACAAGATGAGCTATTATACTTAATCGCCTATTTTGACAATTTTACTTTAACTTCACTCAAAATGGCTATCTAATATGTGGCTTTTGAAATCAATAGTTCTCGAAATCTCCATAAAATAAAAAAAAGGAAATTGACGAATAACTGAATTAAATCTTATATTAAAATGTTTACTTTTTAATTCATTTAATTATTCTTATTTAAAAGAAACAGGATATTAATGTTTATGTATATAAACAAATATTCATTTATTACCTGTAGAAAGTATTCCAGGAACGTGATACATCTGTAACAGAAACTCCACTATTCTTCCTTCACTGGTTTTAGTCCCATATTATTTAAGTAAAAAGAGACCAAACACAAATGCACAAAGTATCCCAAACGCAATAGAATAATCAATGAGCGCTTTCTTTTATGTCATCTGGGTTACTCGCGAGCAGTACCAGAGCTGCTCCTGACTCTAATTGACCGTTCTTTTTAACGGGGCTTGTTGATCTGGAGCATAGACATCATATTATCTAAGATAGACTCGCCCTACACACTGTATACCCAATACACCTTCTGTCCGCATGTTTTACCAGACGGGGAAAGGGGAATCGTACGTCGCACATTGATGTAGTGTTTCGGAAGGGTTTACATATATTTTTAGTAAAAATTATTTAATGACCAAATCAATAACCTATGGGTCTTCGGAATCAAAGGTAAATTTAAAGAAAACATTCAATTTATACAGGGCATTCAAAAAGTCATTTTTATATTTTCTTATAGATTAAAATAGTAGGTAGCTCAAAGTGGAAGAACATTTTTGTTAGTATTTTATTATATATATTTTTTTAAATACATGAAGAGCAAAGACCAATTAAAAATATAAAGCCATTTATTATTATTTTTACATGGGTACTGTTTGAAAACCTTTTATGAAATAAAAAGCTATTAAAAGCAGAAGAATTTTATTTCAGATACATAAATATACAACTATGATCTTTCTATTACATACCATTTGGGTTGCATGTCACGACACCTATTTTTAGAATTATTTGTGTAATGATATAATAACTCATTTAGGACAGTGATCAGCAATTATTTTATAATATCTGAACAAGGCTAAAACACAGTAGCTTAAGATTATCAAGAGATACTTTATTTCTAATTTGTCCGAATAGAAAAAACACTCAGGGAAGCTGCTTTTGTGACATTTTGAATGTCATTTTACTATCAATGGTTACTCCTAGAAACACTCTTGGTGAAGAATCTGCTCAATAGATTTATTTAGTGTTATAAGATAACTGATATTTTATAAAGGATATTTTGGAATAAAAGACAAAATAGCTATTTGTGTATTAAGAACAGAAAGTAGCACCTTTGCCAGTTGAGACAGAAAGTCTGTCGAAGAGAAAAGATTTATTTTATATTTATTCAAAAAGGAGGAAAAATACAATATCAAAACTGTTATCTCAGTTATGTAATCATCATTTTCAGTATTTGGGTTTTTCCAATTGACCATAGTAGCTGACCATTATTTTGTTACTGAGACGAAAAACCGTACGAGTCGCAGATATGTACGGTTTTTCACCTAATTTCACGGGTATAATCAGCTGTACTACATTAACAGCTAGGTATCTAGTACGATTTTTAAGCTCAATCGATGAAGAGACAAATTTTAAACGAAATGGCTTATTTTGAAATGTCAAATTTGAGACTTGTACGGTTTTCGAACTCACTGGTTCAATTGCAGAACACTGTTTGCAGTGAATCTTTTTCTGTAAGGATTTTACTATAAAACCAGAAATATAAGCAACTACATCCTGAATGTATTCGCTCAGAAAATATATAGATAGGTAATCATGGTCACGAAGCTCATTTGTAAATTCCAAATTTTCTTTAGTGTCTGATTCGTAACATTTTAAATTTAACTCAATTTGGCTACTAGTGTTGCTACAATCCAAGATGCTGGTGCCATCTAAAGCAATTGCATTGGCAGTTTTACTTTACTTCATTATGAATTAATAATTTTTTATAACAATTTTGAAACAATCTCCATGTGAGATTGTTATTGAAGCATCTGTTACGAACTGCACTAAAAAAAGTAGTTTTCTTTCTTCTTCATTTTTCGCCTCTTCAACTACCTCTCCCAAAATTCTGTAAAATGTGATGATTACTGTATAATTTTAGAGCTTACATATAATAAAAATACCCATAATAAAGACTGTACTTACTTGATAGGTATAGCATTATGTTTTAAGATGTGTTATATGTGTTATAAATTTTCATAAATATCTCCCATACAAAAATGGCCAGAACATATTTAGTATATACTAAGGCTTCTTTCATTTTCATAATGTTTTCCTCCACCAAGCATAGATTTTGCAGCCAAATTCTACGTTGAATAATTTCTCTAGGAAACCTGATCAGAAAATATAGAACATTATTATTTAAATAAACAATGCTAGTGCTAAATGCCTTTACACTGTTAAATAAATTAAGCCTTATCCCTGTATATGCCTACGTCTATGCTAACATAATCTTATTTATGAAATGACCGAATAACATTTTTATTCTGCGTATTTCGGCACACTATACATTTCCTCCCCATCGTAAAAGTCCTTAATAAAAAATTCAGGTTTTAAATTATTCTTGAAAACTACAAAAAACCACAAAAATCACAATTAAACTTGATCTGTCACTTTGACAACATCAGCAAAATGTTTTAGGTTGCCAAAGTTAAATGATTTATACCAAAATGTTTAATATTCCCATACACATGTAAAAATAGCTACTTAAAAGTCTTAAGTGATTGCAATTAATAAAAAACTCATATTGATGCTTTCAATTCTTTATTTCCTTTTTTTATTAGATTGTATTAAAGGTTAATAGTAACTTTTTAAATAAAAATTTAATGTTTGATATTTGATGAAAGAGATCTGACAACATAGGAAGAGCTTACCGTCAAAAAAAAGTTGCGGACAAGTGTAATGTATACAAGGCGTATCTATTATCCGATATCTTTGATCTGGAGCAACTCCCACATGTTCTCTTCTCCCCTCAAGCACATTGTCACTTGTCTTGTCAATTGTCATTGGGTTATCGGTTTAATGTCAGATAGATTTTATATATCTTTTATATATTATAATAACGAGGTTTTTCGCTGATTAAAGATTAAAATGAATACAAAAAGTAGATTTATTGAACTTAATAATCTACAACTAAATAAAAAATACCGTCTACTTGTTTTTAATGAAGATTTCGACAGAGCATCCATAGGTAATGAATTAAAATTTAATAAATGTATACATACTGTGCATAAATTTATAATTCAGATGAAGAATTTGCCAGGTCCCTAATAAATCATTGTAGGGTAACTTCAAAAATGCCATTCAATTCACCAGTGGTTGAAAATACTGATGCCCAATCATCTACTTCTGTGGCAAATCAAGTACAATTAGCATCTTCGGAAAAGTGCATTTGGTCATATAATAAAACTATGGCACTTATAAAACGATTTAAATTTTAAATAACTGCACCAACTGCACTGACTTTGACAACTGACAAGTGTCAATAAAGGAGTTCGCCGTAGACCGTTATCAGTCGTTCTTTTTTGACGTCATAGGGTTCCATACTCTAAGAACATTAAACACTTAAAAAGAAAGCACTCATTAATTCACAATAAGCTTGGGCTTGAATGTAGTGTTAAGTCAAACGTCAAACTTCACTTCATTTGCTTCTTCTTTTAAATTTGAATTATGTAAACCGTTCAAGTTTCCGTCCGACTGAAAGACGTTCGTAAGACGTCTTAAAGACGTCTTTGAGCTTTCACATTAATATACGGATTTGGAAAGACGTCTTAAAAACGTCTTTGAGCTCTCACATTAATACGTCTGAATTATGGCTTTTGACAGACGTCTTAATAACGTCCTAGGACAATGAGACCAAACCAAGACACAAAAAAGACGTCTTTCAGACGTCGTGTGCTATCTGGGACGTATCTATAGGTGGGGTTAAATTTTTATTGAGTATAAGGCAAAACTATTAAGAGCAACAGAAAGAAGACTTCATATGCAGCGAAAATAAGGGAGAAAGCAGAAGTAGGGCGTTCACTCCAAACAAATTAGGTCTAGACCAGATCGAGTTCATAACGCGTGAAGGTAAAACAATAGGTTCTGGTTTCCGTTTTACAATAACTAGGTATTAATAGCTTCGTTCGCGGTAACAATTCTGAACTGATTCAGAATTAGTAATTAATTCTTTGAGCGCATGCCTGAATCATTATCAATTCTGAATTTTACCGCGCGCGCAATCCCTATTATATCTCGGTGTTTCAGGTATAGACAAGCGGTTCAAAATCAATAATTTTACCGCGAACACAGAATAGAACCAATAGTTCAGTTATTTTTGTTCCGCGAACGCTTTTTAACTACTGCGCTTGCGAAATCGTTACTGTTAGTAATAATTCGGTTCAGGATTCTTACTGCGAACAAAGCTAATATTAGACCGGGAGCCGAGAGGGTTTTTGCATGTATCATAGGCCCCACAACGAGACTTTGGGGGCTGATAGATAACGTTATTCCCCACTTTGAATTCCCGGTATGGCACTCCTAAAGTGTAGCGTTTAGGGTTGGAGAATTTTCAAACGTGTAATTAATATCCATGACCCCGGACATAGACCCCACTTTAATTCTTGTTTTATGTCGTCAAGGAGGTTGCCAAAGTCCGCGAACTTAATATGCCATACCAATATAGCGTCACTTAAGGTCCGCCATACTTACCGAAATGCGTAATTTTTTCACTGTGGACATGTATCATGGGCGCCACTCCGTTGTTTCGTGATCTTGGTTAACAATGAGCTGTAGAACAAATATTTCAAAACGCCATACCTCTGGGGCGTCGCCAAGTGTCCGCCATATTGGGACAAACATGTAATTTTTAGCAATTAACATGTATAATAGGTACCGGTATGGCGTTTTGCGTTTAAGATGCTCTGATGCATCACTTTAGCAGGGATTACACTGCCATACCGATAGCGTGTCGCTAAAGGGTTGCCAACCGAAAAAACTATTTTTTTTTGTTTTTAGCGACGCTCTGGAATGGCTGGGCAGAATTGCTTCCAAACTTGTATTCACAGGTTTTGGGGGTTGCTGATTACGAATTTGATGTCAAACTTGTAAAAATCAATATGGCGGACAAAAAAATGTCCAAATTCGTAGATTATTCTAAAAATGTGTATATATAGGTTTTTTAGGTCATTACTTGTAAATAAATTCAAGATTAAAAATTTCGGATCTAACATGGCGGTCAAATATTCTAAAATACTTTCATTTTTCTGAAAATGCGTACTTATAGGTTATCGAGGTCACTGATGATGAAATCAATAAAGTTTATTGTTAAACTACTAATCAACGAGAATTATTAAAATTATACAATATAAAAGTAAAATGCGTCTATAGGGCCACGATACATAATCTGACAATTTGCAAATAAAACACTCGTTTTTCATTAAAAATTTCTTCATCCATAGTGGCAAGAATTTCACGCACACTTGTACCACAAACTGCCGGCAGAATAATCGCTAACGGTTTTCGTCGATTCCGTCGCGCAACGCTTAAGCTCGGCCTTCGGATGGAAATATGTCGTTCAGAATCGTACTTATTTCTAGTATTCATACGTGCGTATAATTTCGTTGAAATTTTAGGAATATTCAGAGAAAAAAACTAATAATATGGAGAAATATGTAATTTAATTAGGTATATTTTTTGTATACATTGTAGGTACATATATATTTTATATTGCATATATGAAGGGTAAGGGGAAAAAACAGACGATGTCACAAAACTGACTTGCTAAGAAAATTGAGTTTATAATTAATATTATTACAAAATCGTATGTTATAGTCATAGAAATTATTTAAACCGCACGTAAATACTATTAACGTAATTTATTACTATAGTGTTAAATTTTTACAAAATTATTTAAATGTAAGAGTATTATATTCAGGTTAAAAAAAAATAAACGTGACAACTTATTAAAAAGGAATGATTTTAATTTTAAAACTAACTACATATACAAATATTTTTTTTAAAAAATAATTATATATACGAGTAATTGTGCACGTTAACAACATAAATATGCCAGTATGTCAATGGGACCTTTAATACACTTAATCTATGAAAATGTAACAACGTTGGAAGCCTATATCTGACGTTGGCGACATCGCATCGGTATGATTCTATTATAACTTTGTTTAGGATATCAAAATTAACAAAGGAGACAAATCTCCATGGTGGGGCCTATAATACATGTTCATTGCTAAAAATGACATGTTTGTCCCAATATGGCGGCCACTTGGTGACGCCCCAGAGGTATGGCGTTTTGAAATATTTATTCTACAGCTCATTGTTAACCAAGATCACGAAACAACGGAGTGGCGCCCATGATACATGTCCACAGTAAAAAAATTACGCGTTTCTGTAAGTATGGCGGAACTTAAGTGACGCCATATTGGTATGGCATATTGAGTTCGCGGACTTTGGCAACCTCCTTGACGACATAAAACAAGAATTAAAGTGGGGCCTATGATCCATGGTCATGGATATTAATTACACGTTTGAAAATTCACCCCCCCCCCCCCTAAAAGCTACACTTTAGGAGAGCCATGAATTCAAAGTGGGGAAAAACGTTGTCTATCAGCCCCCAAAGTCTCGTCATGGGGCCTATGATACATACAAAAACCCTCTCGGCTCCCGGTCTATATGCCGAACGTTATTTATACCACTCCTGAAAAAAATATAATGGGACTCATTCCGTTCAAAATATAAATTTATTTGTAGTTGTATTTGAAAACAGGCCTACGCTTCATGCAGTTCGTGTAATTATAGCAAAATTTGATAATTTTGGCTGCGTTAATAATTGCAAAAAGTGTTGTCCTTTTAGGCAACCACGTCGAAATTGGCGGGAGAACGCGAAATAAGGGAAACGCAAGTATGGGCATTAGCTGAAGCTACACCGTCTTCAAGTAGACAAATTGCCACTGAAGTTGACTCGAAAGAGAGACAGGTACGAAATATTTTAAGAAACTGGTACCGACTACTTAAGAAATTTTTCCTGACAATCATTTTAAACAGATAGAGGTTTGCCAAAAAATGATAAAACATGTATACCATGTTTCAGAAACATTTTCAGTGAAATATGTAACTAAAATATTTTAGAAACTTGTGCTTGAACTGTTATATGTTTGAAATATTTCTGAAATAATGTGTGCTGTATGGGAATACAAATATGTAAGTCCGGCCCAGAACATCTCCCTACTTCCTTAGACTCACCCTGTACAAATTTGTTGTGAATTGATTGATTGATAGTACGTTATCGTCATAAAATTTGACTAACATCGAAAAACTTTTACAGCAAAAAAAAATGTTTTCAATTGTTTCCTTTGTGTACAGGTCATTAGATTGAAATCCAATGCGATTTTTATACAAGGTGGTCAACATTTTAGACAAACGCTCGGATCCATCAATTTTTAATTAAAGGAGGACATCTTTCTATGATATTCTTAACAGTTATACGTCCTTCCCCTCCACTTCGTCATTCTAACCAATACAATTTAAATAGGAAAAGTACAAAGTGTGGCACATCATTGAAAAGGCAAATTTATGAAGAATTTAGCAATATGACTATTCATTGTGTTACTTTTGATTTTAGCGCCCTCAATCACAATAAGTATTGTAAAGTTGTACACTTTCATTTAAAAGCTAATTTCATTAGTAATTTAAGCATAGCATAAATTTGCTATTTTAGTTGATTACAATTAAAATTAAATTAATTTACTCCTAAAATTAATGGCAACATTATTATGTTTATTTAAGTTATGTCTCATTAAATTATGTTGTGCATTAATTTACTAATAAAATTATTCTGTGTTTTCACTACAATTTATTCCCGATAATGCCTTCAGATGAAAAAGTTAACATGGCTTCTATATCATTAACTTTTTAAGTTGAAGGAAGTTGTAATGTATCTATATACATATTAGGTTATATCTACAAGGACATTAAAAGTTATTTATTATCAAGGACGTCATAATTGGTCATCATATCCTCAACAATCATCAGTCACTCGAAATATCCTTTCGAGGATCAATAAGCCCCCTTAAAATATGCAGTGCCGTCCAAGCAATTGTTCCCACCGGCTCACCTATTTAATAAGCTCTCTTCGGATTGTATATTAATTGCCATAAAATCAATTAAACATTCTCCCGAAGATTTACAATTTATTAGTAATGAAGTGAACAATCTTCTTCTTGAAGGTGTAATCGAAGAGAGTAATTCTTCATGGCGTGCACAAGTCCTAGTCACTAAGAAAAGGATGGTTATAAATTATGTTCAAACGATAAATCGTTTCACAGAATTGGATGCGTACCCCCTCCCCAATATAGGATGATCTAATATCTAAGTATTCGTTTTTTAGCACAATTGATTTAAAAAATGCATACTATCAAATACCAATTTACAAATAGATAGACCCTATTCTGTGTTTGAAACAGGTGTAAATCTTTATCAATTTTTACGAATTCCATTCGGGGTTACCAATGGGGTGGCAGCCTTTCAACGGGTTATTAATTCGATTATTTAAAAAGAACAACTTCAAGGAACATATTCGTACTTAGATGATGTAACTATTGGTGGTGGAACTCAAAATGAATATGACATTAAGCTCAACAGATTCTTAGAAGTGGCAATAAAATATCAGTTAACATTAAATAAAGAAAATCAAAATTTTCCTTAACTTCAATCAACCTTTTGGGCTATGATGTAGAAAAAAATACAAGACCAGATCAAGATCGATTGCGTCCACTGTTAGAGCTGGATTTATCCTCTAATCAAACTTCTCTTCGACGTGTATTAGGTATGTTTTCCCATTATGCAAAATGGATACCTAGGTTTTCTACTTTAGTACAGGCACTTATTCAATGTAAAATATTTCCAATTTCATCAGAAGCTGCAAATTGTTTTAATACAATCAAGTCGAATATAGCCAAAGCGTTTGTTTCCGCAATTAATGGCACACTTCCATTTGTTATGGAAACTGATGCCTTAGAGTTCGCTATAGCTGCCACACTATCGCAAGATAATAGACCGGTGGCGTTCTTTTCGCGCATTTTATCAGAAACAGAAAAAAGACATTCTGCTGTTGAAAAAGAGGCTTATGCCTTTGTGGAAGCGCTTAGAAAATGGAGGCACTATCTCATTGGTCAGCCCAGAGCCCCCGCAATTGCGCGTGCACCGCACGCGAGCGCACCTCTAAAGGCGCGCTAAATCGGAGGTCTGTATACAATTCGAATTTTTAATTTTTCTAACGATTCCAATGAACAAGGCACTAAGACACTAAATAAATTAAAAATGTTTTTATCTCAATTCATGATAATATAATCAATAATGTTATCGAAGTTTATGTTCGTTGATATAATGACCTATTCCTATTGTGACAAAAACATATCTATTTTTTAAATCAATTAGCTATTCAATTAGCGTTATTTATTAAATATAATAAAATCAATATGTTAGTTAATACTGTGTGCAACATGCAATACCATGAATACCCGTATAAAGTATAAACTTGTCGATTTTTCCTGTCCAGACTCGAATATTGTACGAACGACGAGTAAGTTTCAAATTAGATCTTGTCAATTTTTCCTGTCCAGACTTGAAGACTCATCTACGAACCACGAGTATAAATAAAACTGCAGGAGTCGTCGTAATACAAATAGTTAATATTTTTTTCGACTACATGAAGGTCAAAAACCAAGACGCAAAGTTATAGTTATAAATATTCGACGGAGTGCTATATATTTTGTGTTAATTGTGTTGTAATTAAATTTTATGAAATGGTAATAAGTACCTACCCACATAATACCTATGTATTTGACTTGATTTATGCCCGATTCGCCTGTTCCCATTTCGCCTGACCAATTAAAATTTCCCGATTCGCCTGACAAGCTCAAATTGTGGTATCGTTTCGCCTGACCATAAGTTGGATGGTGCGTGCTTTTTTTATCATAAATTTGATTTATAAGGATGATTTGATTTGAAACAAAAAAAAAACTGCATTTATTGACATTATTAAGCGTTTTGTAGCAGTGTTTGTAAATCAATTATTTTTAAATTTTCTAAACCATCTTGATAATTTTTCCTTTAACTCTTTTTTCATAGATATACTAAGTTATTTTCTAAAGTAATGTATAGTTGAAATTATTACTGGAGGAATTTTAGTTTTTAAATATATTTTTTTTCCTGGCCGGTTATTGGGACACACAAAAAAATTTCTAAATTCAAATAGTTTATTCCCTTTACGCTTCGTCAATTTGAAGAAATGTTTAGTTTTTATTTTACTTTTTACTATATTAGGTGCTCTATATTTTTTATTTATATCAAACTAAATAATTATAACATTTTAATTTAATTTTATGTTCATTTCTTATTATTATTCATTTGTTAGTAGTAGATTTCTTTACAGCAAATGCATATTTATTACCTGAGCAGGTCAGGAGAATCGCAATTATTTTTTTCCGTTTAAAATGTAGTCAGGCAAAACGCTACCAAAGCGTACCAAATTTTCATGTCAGACGAAACGGGAATATACCTTTGACTTTGACTTAGTTCGGCTATGAATAAGATATTGTGGAAAATACTACAAAAATAATTCAATACTTTTCACATCTGAAAATCGGGAAAGTGATTTTTTCCTGTGTAGCAAATTAGGTCTAAAAAATATGTTTATTTTTTTTGTTAAAGTTTGTGCACTAAAACCTGAATTACCCTCAATATTAAATGCCTTTACCAATTGTTGATCTAGTCAGGGCCGCCGAGAGCCAGGCCGGGCCCCGGGACAATTGTCTACATCGGGCCCTGTCACAAAAAATATTAACTAAAAACTTCGTCATCGGGCCCTGTCACAAAATTCGTCCTCACCTCGAAAATTAATTAATTTTCACCTCAATTGCTTCTTCTTCTAAAAAAAAAAAGGTCCTAACCTCCAAAATTAATTTTCTCCTTACCTCAATTGCTTCCCCTTCTAAAAAAAAAAAAAAGTCATTTCGAAAAAAATAATTCTCCCTACTTCAATTACCTCAGCCAAACCAAACACACCTGTAACGTTAAAACTTTTCCTGTAACTTTCAATCACATCACCTTCCCTTTCTCTTCTTATGTCAAATTTCTCATGCCGAAACAGAAAACCCTATTGTCGGGCCCCCCTTATAGCGCTGCCGGGCCCCCATTTGAGCCCGGGCCCCGGGAATTAGTCCCGGCTACCCCCCCCTCTAGTCGGGCCTGGATCTAGTATTCTTTAATTTCTAGGAGCCACAGAAGAGAAAACGACCTTCTGGCGCAAAATTTCGAGAGCAAAAAAAGTTGGAGTCCAATAAAGGGGGAAGATGGCTGGCAGTATGAAACATTTCTTTCGAAAAAGTCAAGTTTCCAACACTGAAACGATAGAGGAAGGTGAAAATACAGTTTCTGAAGCGGCGGCACCACCATCTTCTGCAACATGTGAACCATCAACATCATCATCACTTATCGAAAATATATTCTCTATAGAGTCGACCATCCCAACAAAGATGGCAAAGTGACACTTCTGACGATGAAGTTTCTACTGAAGCGGTGACTGAGAATACTAGTATTCTTATATCAGAGGACCCCGGTTATATCAGAGGACCCCGGTTTGTGGCCCAGAAGCATTACCAACGACGAAGTCAGAATATTGGTTGAGCGTGGTCCTCCTTTGATAGGAAACAATTATCAATTTCCAGCTAATAAAGACAAAGACAAAAGAAAATTTTCAAGTAAGTACTAGGAAATGGAGAAGAAGCAAATAGAATTTGGCTCATTTACTCAGTTTCGAAAAAATAAATATTTTGTTTTTGTTGTAAAATTTTCAGTAAGTTTTTCTGATACTCATGGTTTTTCTGATTGGCAACATGTGTCGTTAGCCATAAAAAGACATGAAACATCAATTGTACATAATGTTCACATGAATACATGGATGAATTTAAAAAAATATTAAAATTATCCACAACCGTAAACGATCATCACTTACGGGTTTTAGAAACTAAAAAAAATATTGGCATGACGTTGTGGAAAGAATTGTTGCAGTTGTCAAATTTTTATTCAGACAATGTCTAGCGTTCCAAGGTTCTTCTAAAATACTTTTTGAATTTGATAATGGAAACTTCCTCAAAGCTGTCGAGATGATTTCCTCTTTTGATCTTGTGATGAGAGAGCACATTAGTCGAGTGCAAAACTCACAAACAAATTCTTTAAAAATGGTCCATTATTTAGGCTATCAGATACAAAACGAAATTATTGAATTAATGTGTTCTAAAGTAAAAAAATAATATTTTGAATATGGTTCGCAGTTCCATATATTATTTAATAATTTTAGACTGTACACCAGATACAAGTCATACAGAGCAAATAAGCCTCGTTTTGCGTTATATCGTTCTAAATGACATTTCTAAAAAGGCTCAAATACAAGAGAGTTTCATAGCGTTCAACCCAATATCCGACTCGACAGGGGAAGGGCTATTTGATTTTGTCATTGGACTTTTGAAAAATTTGAATTTAGATATTAAAGACATGAGAGGTCAAGGGTATGATAATGGGGCGAATATGCTCGGAAAACATACTGGTTTACAAAAACGCATACTCGATGCCATGTGCTGCACATAGCTTAAATTTAGCAGTACGTGATGCTGCTAAAGTTTCAAATGAAACAGTTAACTTTTTCAATATTGTACAAGAACTTTTTTTTTTAACCACAAAAAGGTGGGATATTATAAAAAAGCATGTCCCGAAGTTAAATCTAAAACCCCTAAGTGATACTATATGGTCAAGTAGGGTTGATGCTATAAGGCCGCTAAAGTTTCATTTAATTCAAATTTGTGATATCCTTCTAAAAATAGCAGAAAATGATACTTTTAACATAGAAGGTAGGCATAAAGCAAGTTCTATGCTATTAAGTATCCAATTTTTTAAATTTATTTGCAGTGTAATAATTAGGTATGATGTTTTATTCCAGATTGGCATTGTAAGCAAAATGATGCAAAGTGTAACGACTGATATTAAAGTTTGTCAAAACTATTTAAAGAATCTGGTTGATATAATTTTAAAAATTATAGAGATGATAATGTTTTCGAGGAAAAACTTGCTCAAGCTGGAGAACTAGCAGCCGCTTTTGAGGTAGAACAAGGTTTTCCTCCATTAAGTACTGTTAGACAAAAGTATAAACCAAAATTATTCGATTATGAACAGAGAGATGAAGTTACCTCAAGATTCAAAAACAGCGTTTAAAATAAATTTCTCTTTAAAAATAATTGATCAAACACTAAGTTTTTTAAATAGTATATTTGAAATGATATCTGATTACGACAACGTTTTTGGTTTCTTTAGTGATATTTTAAAATTAAATGACGAGGATCTTTTAAAATGCTGTCGTGCTCTACAGCAAAAGCTAACTGATCAGAAAAAGGAGGAGGCTGACGTAGAAGAAAATGATTTATTTATTGAGATAAAAGCCCTAAGATTGTTTTCATTACCTGAAGCGTCAAATCTCCTCGACATTTTACAATATATATTTGAAAACAATCTAACTTCATCTCTACCAAATATTACCATTTCGTTAAGAATCCTGCTTACTTTACCTGTATCTGTAGCTTCTGGTGAGAGATCCTTCTCAAAATTAAAAATTATTAAAAATTATTTGAGGTCTACCATGTCACAAGAAAGATTATCGGGTTTGGCAATCTTAGCTATAGAGCAAGAGATCCTCGATAAAATTGATATTGACAATATAAAAGAATTTGCAGCAGCCAAATCCAGAAAAAACACATATTTAATTTTTGGATAACTGAATGTTTTATTTGTTTACTGTTTGGTTTGTTTTTTCGTTTATAAGAATAAAATATTGGTTTATGAAATAACTGTTGTTTCATTATAAAATTAAAATAAAAAGTGGTTTCGCAATTCGCTCAAATGTTAAACGACTACAAGAATATTACAGCAAACCAGGAAATTTAAACAACATATGTAACAGCTTAAAGTTGTTATTCTTCAAAATATTATTTATATAAGTACTACATATATTCAAAGGGCGCCAACATATTTCCGGCACGCGGGCGGCGATGCCCTTGCGGGGGCCCTGGGTCAACCGTTCAGCCTTATTACCGATCAGAAATCAGTACCTAACATTTGTGCTAAACACCCAGGACAAATTAAAAATGACAAAATTTTAAGATTGCGATTGAAATTTTCCAGCTATAGATATGATGTGTCACCTTATCAAGAGCTGAAAACCTGTCAAACGTATCGCCAGGATATGGAAATCGTCTTATTAAACTACATCAATCTCTATGTCATCCTGGAATTACTCGTATGGTCGAAAAATCTACCATACTCAACTGAAGAGATTAGAAAGAAAATACTATCCTGTCCCATTTGTTCTGAAGTTAAACCACGCTTCTACAAAATTCAAAACAATTAAGGCTACGAAGCCTTTTGAAAGACTTTCATTGGATTTTAAAGGACCTCTACCTTCCACAACTCGTAATAAGTATCTTATTACTATAATTGATGAATATTCAATATTATAAAACATTTATCAAGTCTTTTCTCTCTCTTTGGGTTAACAAGCTATGTACATTCAGACAGAGGCTCAGCATTTACGTCGCAAGAATTAAGGGAGTTTCTTCAATCTAAAGGAATAATTTGGAAAAGAATTTAGTTAACAACTAGATCAAAGGCCCTAAAAAATTTCTCAATGGGAATTAGACCTTCCGGTAGTTTTACACTCCATTAGATCCTTGCTATGTACTGCTACTAGCACAACGCCTCATGAAAGAATGTTTGTTTACAGTAGATCAACAAATGGACAATCATTACCCTCGTGGCTATCTACTCCTGAAACTGTCTTCATGCGGAAACACAATCGTTCCAACAAATACGAACCATTAGTAGAAGAAGTAGAACTTCTAGAAGCTAATCCGGATTATTCGTATATCCGCTCAAGAGATGGAATAGAAGCGACTGTATCAAATCGACATTTGGCACCTAAAGGAGACGAAGGACATATTGTACATGACGAACCTAAAGACTTAGAAACGCCACTCGCACAACCCCGATGCTCTTTTGAAATTGATAAAATTTCAAAAAACTATTCCACGCCTGAATCTCGTACCGCTTATTCTGAGGAACCGTTGCCAACGTCTCTGATAGGTGTAGACGAAGAAAATACCGATGATATAAATTCATGTGACACAAACCAACTGAGACGATCGAACCGAAGTAGAGAAACTCCAAAGTATTTAAACGATTACTATCGTTTTTGAAGGTGGGAAGAATGTGGTATAAATTATATATACGTTGTTAATATTATATCATTCTGTATTGTTTTAATTTGTAATTGTCAGTTACCAATTTAGTTGTCATTTTGTACGCTCTGTTTTTGTGGGTTTTTACTATAAGGACCTTCAATTAATGGTGGTTGAATAAACCGCAGGCTGCAGTGTTGCCTCGCTCCAGGCGGATTAGGGTGGTAGTACGCGGGTCATAAGGGTGTAAAGCTAAAAAAAACATTACTAAAACTGTTTTGCTATATGCTAATTACCAAACTAGCAGGAGCGCATATATGTGGGGTAATGGGGATAATTAATTACCCCCAAGAATTTGTAAATCTAACTTTTTATAAGTACTAAAAAGGTATTATTATCAAGAATAAAGTCATAAATAGTACCACTACTCCCCCCAGACTTAAACTCTGGATGTGTCACTGCATATTAGCTAACACGGCATCAACGACAGCCTCAGTCTTTTTAGGCAAAGGCCTTTCTGACAATCGACCTGCTCTTACTGTAAGTGTGTTCCAGATGGGGTGAGAAGACCTGGTTCAGTTGGCAACATTATTGATGCTTTTTCAGCTGAATTTTCCTTAGAAGCCTATGCATGCAGAAATTGGAAGTGCTGGCACAGATCAGTTATTATTTTTGAAGTTTCAAAATACTTTTGAGAGTATTTAGACATTAATATACGTGGTCGCAGAGCGGGAAAAGGGGTAATACCTATTATCATTGAGAACAAGGCATGGAATATAATTCCATAAGGTAACACTACTAATAAATTCTTTATAAAATGATGATACAAATATTTTAACAGTACGTACCTGTTAATAAATTAATATTATGTACTTTTAAAAATTACGTATAAAATAGTAGGTATTGGCGCATTAATGAATATTTATTTACATTTTTAACGTAAACATTCCTTAAATAAATTATTGTGTAGATTCATTATTCGGTGAATTGTATGAACAGTTATATTTTGTAGTTATTTGGTGGTTAATCAAGAATGTGACGCCTATGTGTTGTGGTCAATCGGACTTCTTTATGACTAAAAACTTGTGAATCTAATCAATATTAGCCAGAAGTTGTGGTTATTTAGGCATTATTAAATAAAGTGATAAAACTAATTTCCGTAAACCAGTTAGTTGATTTAATCAATGAAAATGAAACAAAATCAAATATATTTATTTGTGATTCTGGCTACATGCTCTTCTGTGATTGCACAAGGTATAGTTTTGTTCGGAGATTATTTTTATATTTTTTGCAACTTTGGCATCCTGCAGGCAGATCCAGGATCGGATTTTAATGTTACGATTAATTTGTGATTGTTTGAAAATATATCAAAAGGAACTGCGCCTTGTCACAGACATTTTGACTGGTCATTGCCAAGTACGGAAGCATCTCCATATTATGGGGCTGTCAGAATCCGCACTCTGCAGAGGGTGCAAACAAGAAGATGAGACCATCGAGCATATCCTTTACGATTGCTCTCATTTAATAGAAGATTTGTGTTCGGCGAGTATCGTTAACACTGGCCGATATAAAAGAAGCATCTCTTGGCGACGTTGTCATTAACTCTGTAGGCTGGCTCACGAGCTAGGAGGTGCCTATCATCTTAGGAGGATGCACATAGGCCTAGTGGAGGCCTAAGTGTCATGGGGGTAACTCACCCTCCACACGTTGGAGATACAGATCTCAAAAGGAAAGAAAGTTTTAATTAAAATTCCAAAAACATGTAAGATATAAATCAACGAGGAAAATTATGTTAATGATGCCAAAATCCAAGACTAATTCTACCAAAATTCGAAATATAAAACATGAAAATGACGATCCAATTCCAAAAAGCTAATATAACCAAAATTAGTTTTGAAAACTTGTACGAAATAAATAAAATAGCATAAATTCTAAAATCAATAGAAAAAATCTGATGTGTCCAACACATGACTTTCCTATCTAATTATTGTAGGCTTTTTCCGGTTATTTTTTACAGCCTATTGCAGCATCTCTATAAATGTTTAGAGGATAAACTAAATATATACATTGTCCATATACATCTACCTCGAAACATTTTTCTATAGTCATTGAAAACGAAAATACTGAAAAATTTAAATTTAGCACTTTTCCATGACGGTCCATTTTAGAAAAATCATGTATAAACAAAAATTATAGAGATCGATATCGCAAACAACTTATAGTTCAACAATTTTCATAAAAATCACAATTTTGCACATTTTGTCAAATTTCTCGAATACGGACCATTTTAAGAAAATTTTATATAGAACAAAAATTATAGATAATTATATTAGAAGTAACTTTTATTTGAAGAATTTTCTTCTCCAAACGTAAATAAGAGATATATTTCATAAAATATAAAAATGACCACTTATAAAGTACCCCCCAGATGTTCCGACTCTGCCCAAAATCTAATCAGTTCATTAGACGCTGGAGTAAAGCTTAAGTTTAAAATTTGGTGTTTTTCTGTGTATCGGTTC
The DNA here is from genome assembly GCA_927349885.1 of Psylliodes chrysocephalus. NCBI lineage: Eukaryota > Metazoa > Arthropoda > Insecta > Coleoptera > Chrysomelidae > Psylliodes > Psylliodes chrysocephalus. Next base: position 5,224,023 of record OV651826.1, read on the forward strand.
ATGAGTTATGCGACACACACACACACACACACACACACACACACACACACACACACACACACACACACACACACACACACACACACACACACACACACACACACACACACACACACACACACACACACACACACACACACACACACACACACACACACACACACACACACACACACACACACACACACACACACACACACACACACACACACACACACACACACACACACACACACACACACACACACACACACACACACACACACACACACACACACACACACACACACACACACACACACACACACACACACACACACACACACACACACACACACACACACACACACACACACACACACACACACACACACACACACACACACACACACACACACACACACACACACACACACACACACACACACACACACACACACACACACACACACACACACACACACACACACACACACACACACACACACACACACACACACACACACACACACACACACACACACACACACACACACACACACACACACACACACACACACACACACACACACACACACACACACACACACACACACACACACACACACACACACACACACACACACACACACACACACACACACACACACACACACACACACACACACACACACACACACACACACACACACACACACACACACACACACACACACACACACACACACACACACACACACACACACACACACACACACACACACACACACACACACACACACACACACACACACACACACACACACACACACACACACACACACACACACACACACACACACACACACACACACACACACACACACACACACACACACACACACACACACACACACACACACACACACACACACACACACACACACACACACACACACACACACACACACACACACACACACACACACACACACACACACACACACACACACACACACACACACACACACACACACACACACACACACACACACACACACACACACACACACACACACACACACACACACACACACACACACACACACACACACACACACACACACACACACACACACACACACACACACACACACACACACACACACACACACACACACACACACACACACACACACACACACACACACACACACACACACACAGACATCATCGCGAAAATAGTCAAAACGGATTCAGGGGACCTCAAAACGTAAAAATCCGTCGAAAACTCGAGGTCGAAAAAAATCATGATTCCTATACTTTCCTTATATCTGTATACAGATAGGAAAGTAATAACAAATAGCCTTTACAAGACAAACAATCGAATGAAGATATATAATGCTTAACATTTTATATTATACTCTTCACAGTTTAACAGACCCCCTAAACTACCCATTTTTAATCAATAGGCCTTATAGAGATTTATTTTTCCTGAAGATTTCAATTTGATATCGTTTTTTTGTTTCTGAGTTAGGATTTTTTAATTTTACCCCCCTTTTTATTCAGATTTTTTCAAAATCAATAAGCTTCGATCCCTTATAGAGCTTTATTTTTGCTAAAAATTTGAAGTGATATCATTTTTCGTTTTTGAGTTATCGTGCCTACAAAAAACGTGAGATCGGACAGACGGTAATTTTTACAACTTGTTTAAAATTTGTTGAGAAGGATTGTGGTAAAAAAAAATAATTTGGATCATTCTTAAAAATTTTGGCTTCTCGAAAGTAAACCTATAGTAGAAAAGAAGAATGTACCATACAGAACAGTCCAAGGACAGTAAAATAAAGTGTGATGAGGTGAAGTCAAAGTTGAAATTGGAAGGAACTGTAAATCCTGCCCGTGTTAAAGGTCCCACTTTCGACGGGGAGATGTCATGAACCAACTACCTTAAACAGTTCGAAAGAGCTGCCAGGCCAAAGCGACCGAATGGTCTGAGAGAGAAAAAGCAGTAAATTTGACCATCGCCCTTCGAGGAGACGCTTTAGATATCCTTCAGACTACACCCGTTGAAGAGGCAGATGATTTTGAACAACTTAAAAAGAGACAACATGCGATATAGCCACGAATACTTGGATCATTTATACCAATCACAGTTAAAGAATCGCAAACAGAAACGAGACGAGACTCTTCAAAAATATAAAGTAGATATTACAAGGTTGGTGGGATTTGCCTACCCATCAGCTCCAAAAAACATGATGGAATGCATCGCAGTTCAAACATTTGTTGATGAAATCCATGAGCACGAAATTCAAAAAACACTCCGCTTAGCCCGTCACAAAACATTGGTCGATGTCTTGCCCACTGCTCTAGAGTATGAGGCAGCTACGCAGGCTTCTGGAGGATACAGCAAAGTAAGAACTGTAAAAGAAGAAGACGTGGAAGATAAAACTGACCAACTAGTTAACATAATTATGCTGACAAAAAGATAGACAGAGACCATTAGGTGTTGGAATTACGGTGAACTGGGACATGTACCTAGTTCGTGCAAACGCCCTAGGGTCACAATACATGAAGGCAAACTAGAGCGAATCGGCTTAGAGGGGTCAGCTTCGACCCGAAACCGTTCCAAAGACCCTCTCATCATAGCCTCTTTAAAATGTCGTGATGATAGTGTATACGTAGACGGCGAAGTAAATGGTAAAAAGTATACACTGTTGGTGGATAATGTAGCAACCAGGACCACTAGATGGCCAACAACCATAAATAACCGCAAGAGACTTTTATAATCAAGGTTGCGACTGCTGATTGCCACAGGTGAAAGTGCCAACATCCATGGGGAAATCCACGTTCGATTAGAAATTGGTACAGAAAAATTCACTCATACTGTTATTGTCGCTGATGTCAAAGAATATGTTATACTTGGAATGGATGTAATGAACTTACATGGATTCCAGTTGGATCTAAAGAACAGAGTGGTCAAAGTTGGTGTCGAAGAGGTATTCCTACATCCATATGGGAACAGTACCGTGCCAGTAGCTGTACAGGAAGATACGGTGGTACCTGGTAGAAGTGAAACTATTATAGTAGCACGGCTTTAAGAAACTATGGAAGAAAGAACACCTGTCATGATGGAACCTTGGAACCACGATTAAGAGGTTGAATTTGGAATTCTGATCAGAAAGGGGTTGTCCCTGCTAAAGAAATTCCAGTACGTCTTATAAACACGTTAATGATCACCCAATTACCATCAAGAACAAGGGCGGCTACAAGACGAATTTTCGGGGGGAGGAAAAATAGGAAGAATTTCTGTTGTAAAACATAAAATTAACACTGATGATGCCAGGCTGATTCGTCAATTAGCTCGAAGATTACCAAAGGCCAAGAGAGAGGAAGAAAGGATTGTTCGGGAAATTAAGAAAGAACCTTTTACCAGCCCATAGGTCTCTCCAGTAGTCCTGGTCCAGAAAAAGGATGGAACTACAAGGTTATCTGTGGATTACCGTTAGTTGAACAATGTTACCAAGAAAGACAGTTATCATCTGCCTCGAATCGACGATACCTTGGACATATTGGCCGAAAGTAAACTATTTTCTACCATAGACTTGAAGTGTGGATATTGGCATGTGGAAATGAACCCAGTAGATAAAGAAAATACAACTTTTACCACCGGATCTGGATTATGGCAATTCAATTTCATACTATTTGGACTATGTAATGCCCTCGCGACATTTAAAAGGCTTATGGAAAATGTATTAAGAGGATTATCCTGGAAAACATGCCTGGTGTATTTAGACATTATAGTCTTGGGAAAAACAATTGATGAACACCTAAAAAATTTAGATATTTTTAAAAGACTTTAAGATGCCCAACTGATGCTTAAATGCCAAGAAATGCCAACTATTTCAAAATAAAGTTAATTTCCTTGGTCATATAGTCAGCAAGGATGGCGCAGATAAGGAGAAATTTGCTTTCATCAAACAATGCCTCAACCAACTGATAAACATCAAATAAGAAGTTTTCTTGGGCTCTGTACGTACTACCGAAGATTCATAAGGAAGTTCGCAGATATTGCTAAGCCATTAACACTCACAGACTCACAGAAGAAGTGAGAGAATTCTGCTGGGACAAAGACTGCCAAACTGCCTTTGAAACGTTAAAGAAACATTTAACAACAGCGCTAATCCTAGACTACCACTACCAGAGGGAGAGTTTATTCTGGATACTGACGCCAGTAATGTGGGAATTGGAGGAATGCTTTCACAAATTCAGGGAGGAAAAGAAAGAGTACTGGGTTATTTTAGTAAAGTGCTCTCGAAACCTGAGCGAAACTACTACGTCACGAGAAGAGAACTCCTGGCAGTTGTGAAATGTGTGGGACACAAGTAAAGATAAATAGTAAAAATAAATTAGAAGTTTAAATTATAATAGAGCTTAAGTATTAAATTAAATAAATTATAAATAAACTGCTTTAAATAAATAAACTTTATAAATTAAACAATCGTTACAATATACAATACATACATATGTGTTAAATAATTTGATTTAGTGGTGGTAAGACTTCATTATTAAAATATATTTCAGTTGGATTCAGATGTAAACTAAGAGGAACGAATATATCTGGAACATGCCAAAAAGAACCAGATTGTCCATCTGCACAGCAAAACGCAAAAAAGGGTATTAGACCTACGCTATGTGGATTTTACAACTTAAATCAACTCATCGTTTGTTGTGAAAGTAAGTATTATATCTATACATTACTGTGGGGTAACTTCTTTTGCTTCAGTATGGTCAAAAGTATCGTACAAATTAAGATAAGGCAAGTAAATGCCTACAATATCATTTAGAACCGCGAAATAAAATGGAAGGAGAGTAAATAAAAGTGCAAAACTATTTTCTTTCAATATATTCATCACTATCATCATTAAAATGTTTTGATCTTTGAATAAGCAAAGATATATCTTTTTAAAAAAAATAGTTTCTACTTCTTTCAAAATACGCTGAAACTGAATCCTTTACTTTTTCATCACTGTTAAAGTCGACCTTGTACACGGTACCCAGACCCAGTGCTTTTGTTCACGACTGAATTGTCGTGCAGGAGCAGGACATCTTTGCTTAGTTTTTCTCTTTTTTTGTAAATGCTATAAAATTATCGCGTAGTATTCTCTCGTAAAAGAAACACCATCGGCATCCCAAAAAAATATGGTCGGAATGGGTTTAATAAATTAGAAACGGTCCAGCCTACAATTTGAGTAGAGTTAGAGTGGAGACAACCGACCTATCGTTTTCATTTCTAATTTACCTCTAATTTTATATCCTCTCTAAAGACATCCTCTGTCTAAAATAGAATAGTCTTTATATACCGCAATTCATTCATCATTGTATACTGTATGGGAATGAAATATTATCCAACAGTAAGATTTAGTATTAATAATTATATTACAATGCCTAATCCGCAGCTCTAATGATTTATTTTTAGATAATTTTGAGATAGATGATTTGATCTCATCTGACCAAAACGTACAAAGTTCAAATGGCAATTTAAGGATAAGTGAACAAAGTAAGTAATGAAGTAAGTTATTCATTTATTAATGCTAACTTTCTGCACTGTTTTTTTAGAATGCAATGAATACAGTAGACCAATCGAATCTGTAGTTTCAGTACTTCCTTTAGTTTCTGGCGTGAAACCTATCTCTATTAAAGTTGCTAAATGTAACTATAACACTGTAGGATTGATAGTTGGGGGAGCACCAGCGGAACCAGGGGAGTTTCCGTTCATGGTAAATTTATAAAAACGATTGTATGTATATTTAACCGTAGTAATGAGACCTTATTACTCATTGTACATGATATCGATTATGATAAACCAGTGCTGCTTAGAAGGCTAGCATTTATTCTATTGATGCGTCTCAAAAAATCTGACGTGCCACCACGTACTTGTACTTCCTTCACATGATGCGTGTGTATTGACAAATACTGTAGGGTAGGGTAGTAGCATATTCATCACATTCACTGCAAAGTCAGTGGCACTTAGGCCGATGGTGTTGGAGTGCTTCTTTAGGTGTCCACGACCTGCTAGCGGTTCTTGTACTACTATTAATGATTCTCTAAGTTTTACTAACGAGTTAGTTTTCTTTGCAAAATACAAGTGTAACAGTATTAGACTATTCGTCCAATTATCGTCCTCTGATTCATAGTCATATTAAGGTGTCGCACCCTTTGCAAATAACAATATATGGATTCTCCTTCTATGCGTTTCTATCTAAAATCGTTACTTACTTAGGTTCTGTCAAAGACATATTTCTCTGTAATTCAAGCAATCTATTATATCAAAAGTCTCACAAAGATCTCTAGATCCTTGTGGATGGATAGTTTTATCTTTACTGTCACTAGGGCGATATACCTCTAACTTGGAGCCACTAAAAATTTTATATTTCCTTGCAAAGATAGGATTGGAAGGATCGTTATAGGCATCGACTCTTTCATTGTGCATTAGCGACAGAAAGGGGCATAAGGCACAATAGATTTTTGAGGTCACAGTGTATTAATATATTTGCAAAACATAACAATTGATGTATCGTATCAATCACATTTCTATTTAAAAAAATAATCGATGATGTTATCACGCTAACACAGATAACGCTTTGAACAAAAATCTATCTATTCCTATAGAAATTTTTGACATTTTTCTATAATCTAAAATTTATGACATTTTCCTACATAGCAAAGTGTGTCACAAATTCTTATAGGAAAAGGTTCCTGGGAGAACGCGAGCGTTTAAAAATTAAAATTGACGGGTTTGATGTTTTTTTTCAAAAGGCGAATTACGAAATAATAAATGTTTTCCTTGCATTTACTGTATACATGCTGCGAATGAACTGAAGGTAATATAATAGAAACATTTTTAAAACAAAAAATTTAGAGCTTTGTTATCCCAGCTGTTAGAAGTATGCGTATAATTAAAAAAACCTAATTATTTAAATATTCTTACATGGGTATTTCCATTAATACAAATTAATTGTTTATTATAACGATATAAACAAATCAATAGCTAATAATTTTCTATTAATAGTCATTAATAAAAGTAAAATTAGAATACACACAATATAAATTATACAGGTAGTTACGAAACGTTTCTCTTTTCTTTACAATTAGTTGAAATTAATGTTTTAGGCCCTTGTTGGTTTCAATACTACATCTGATCCTTGGCGATGTGGTGGTACACTTATAAGTGATCGATTTGTACTTACAGCAGCTCATTGTACAGCTACAAGGGATGCGTGAGTATTAAAAGATGTTCAAGTCAAAGAAGATAGTTTATTAAATTCTTAAAATGTATTTTTTAGAGGCCCCCCTTCAGTAGTTCGTCTAGGAGAATTGGATTTAACTACAGAAAACGACGGTACTCAATACAGAGATTACTTAGTATCCAGAGTAATAACTCACGATGGTTACAATTACCCGGAAAAATATAATGACATAGCTTTATTAGAAACAAGAGAAACAATAACATTTTCACAGTTCATCAGACCTGCTTGTTTATACGTTCACAAAGATATAAATAGCGACAAGGCTTTAGCTATGGGAATAGGAAAGAATGATTTTGCAGGAGAAGCCACCAATAAATTGATGAAAGTTGGACTGGATCTATTTGATAATCGAAGATGTTCAATAACATATCCAGCTAATAATAAAGAACTACCCAGGGGTATTGTTTCTACTATGTTATGTTCAGGGGTGCTAGCAGGAGGAAATGATACGTGTCTTGTAAGTTTTTATTAATATTAGGGAGTGAAAAATAATTGAATATGTACACAATGCTAAATTCTCTATAGAAAGTAAAAATGCAGTATGTATACATTTAGGATGGATTTGATTTAGATTATATCCACAAAACCCAGTGATTAGTGATTCTTTGAATGAGCTTAATAGGACATCGTCTTCTGTCCTTATTGAAATAATATTTTCTATCAACTCTAACTGAGGTCTTGTGAATAAAACCACTATAAACAAAAATCAAAAATATCTCGTATTATCAACACCCTTACTAGAAATACCGAAATATTCTCAAATGTTTGTAACAATTTGCATTTCCTTAGGTTGATGTGAGGACTGTGAAAAACCTTTTGATAATTTTATTTTCAGGGAGATTCAGGAGGTCCGTTGGTAATAACAAAGAACGGAAATATGTGCCAATTTTTCGTTGTAGGAATAACTTCATTTGGTAGACTTTGTGGAAAACGCAATACACCAGCCATATACACTCGAGTATCCGAATACATCGATTGGATTGAACAACGAGTCTTTAAATAACTTATTCTATTTTAGATTTTATTATTGTACTTTTTTATAGTTAATATAATAATTTCACTTTAAAAGTGTTCAACAAATTCATTTCAAAAATGTTTTTTGTGGAATCCCTCCCTGTATAGAGTTCTAAAATATTGTCTCCCAGTATAATACTTTTAAGATAGTTTAACTTTATTTAGATTTTAGAAGTGCTTTATTATATTCAATAAAACAATATTGGTTTTAAAGTTACATTAGGATAAACCAAAAGTTCTTAGGGATCCCTTATTTTTGTACAAAGAATTTAATGAATTCATTAAATTAAAATAAAAAACTATTTGCTCTTGCTGGTTATAATAATACTATTGACATTAGCCATTTTAAAACTAATTTGCTATTTTAAAGGATTAAATAACAAGTTTGTTTTAACAATCCATTTTCGAACACACATAGTTTAATTGTAGTTTTATGGAGTACCCTTGATGTATTTATTAAAACTCATTAAGAAAACTATTTTATTTTAAGCTTATTTACTCAATAAAATTCCATATTAAATGCAAGAACATAGTTTCCGTCTTTTGAAGAGTACATTAAGAATAGTTTTAATTTAGTCAATTTGATTTAAAGAAATGTCTTTTGGATTTTTGACTAATTTTATCCCCTCCAATTCGGAGGCACCGCCATCTTCTCAATAATCTAATTTAGTGAGCCACTGCAGTCCGCGTGTACCTATTTTACACATGAAAGAAAATTAGAACACGTTGTTTAATTAAATTAACGACATAAAAATGAAAATGCACTAAATGGAGCAATCACAAAACCGGCAATGAGGTTAGGATTTTATTCGTGCGCAAGACCACTTTAAATCAATAAGGCCACGAGTCTGAACATATTAAAGCAACTTGATTTTAAAATGAAGATCTTCTTGCGGTTCTTATTGCTTGCAATAATTTTAATTATTTTATAAAAATTAACTTCATTTGCTTATAAGAGCCAGACCACTTAAACGTTCCTGATTAATAATATTTCTTAAAAAAATTCCTAATAATTTTCAGTTTGGAAATAATCGCTTAGCAGAAGCGGAAGTTACAGAGTTAAAAATATTAATAGAGCGGCACACATTGGGAAAATTTGATGATTTGATTTGGTTTTTACAAAATATAAAATCAACCATCATTGTTAATAATTCTTTTAAATTGTCACAAAAAAGCTGAGGGCATATTTAAAATTTCAGAGACTCTCAACCAGATGCGGCTGGTGCATAAGTGCTGTAGAGATGTAGAATTGCCAAAAAATGCAAGTATCTCATTTAAATTTCACAGAAATTATTTTGGACGTGATTGTTTCTGGGCTGTTATGCCGTGGTCTTTCTTTATTATTACTACCAAATGTTTCAGCTGCAACTGCGGTAGTCATCTTCAGTGGCGTGGGCGAAGTCCTCTTCTCGACGTATTAACTGAAACGAAATCCTCCTTCGCTGCGAGTGTGATATTTATATGCGTGTCTTCGCGCGCCTTTTTGGCGTGACTGGATTAGGCGGTTTTATTTTCGCACTTTTTAATTGAGCTGCTCAGTGGAATAACGGCCTAAGCCACTTAAAGGTGATATGGAAATACACGTAAAAAAAGAATGAGTGAATTTTTCAAAATTTTTATTTCAACTTTACGTAACATTTTTTTAATAAACATTAAATATAGCCCAAATAAATGAAGTAAAAGCTAATGTTTTAATAAAAGTATTATTAAAAATTCCAAAAACTAAAAAAATTAATGTGGTTTGGGCCACTATTATATAAAAAAAAATTAAAAATTCTCTTTCAACTGTGGTTTGGGCTCGTAACCGTACACACATCCACTTAGGTTTCTGGCACTGCCTCCAAGACTTCGTCATCTAAAGCACAGTCGACATCATTATCTACAGCACCCTCATTGGTCTTTAAATTATTATAAAATGAATGATGAATTTCTGGAATGTATGGAAACTTTCATTTTATTTTTTTCTATTGTTCGTCTTTCAGGATATAGCAAATCCAGTTCAATGTTCTGTAAATCTGAATTTCTAGTTTGTTTTTTTTTTTTCGACATTCACAGACATAAATGGTGCTATAAGGTCATCGTCCACGTTCGTATATTTATAAAATATTTTATAAGGGTGAGATTTATACAACCGTATCCATTGAAATTGTAACCATTCTACTTGTCTTCTTTCGTTTTTTATTTCGTTATCGTCTAGTTTTCTGTTTGTTATTAACTGTTCTAACTTTTTGGTGCATTTAAAATCATTTTCGGTCATCTTAATTACCTGAAATTTAGGATGTTTCTTCTTTGCAGATGCTATGACTTTCACCCAATCATCGGGTATGTAAATATTTTCATGATATCGTTTTTCTCTTTCAATGACCCCAAAATCTCTATCGCACGGTAAGTATGAGTGACCGGACACTAAAAATTTCTGATCAATTTGTTCAATATTATATTGGTTGGAACTTGTTACAAAATTACAAATGGCAGCAATTTTAATGTTTCTGTTCTGCCCTCCACATTGATCGCTATACATGATAACTTTTTTGGTGGTTACAAAATGTTTAAAAAAATGTAACAGACAGGAACCAATTAGAGGTGGCCCATGAGATGCTATTCCTTCATGCCATGTATACATGTATGCTTGATTGGTTGTCAAATTATGAATACCCAAGCAATATGTCCATAACTGACGTTTATAGTAAAGAACACCCGTACCTATATTTGGTGTTGGTAATATTTTCATGAGGTCAAACGCAAATATTGTGGTATAATTGTCCAAATTTTGGGCAAAAAATCGTATCTTTCTTTGAACCAGACCGTGCAGATTCGACCTTTCTTAAATGAACTTCCTTCTGAAGTGCGACTTCAGTCTTTTCTATTTGTGTTCCGTGCCGTAACTTAATGTTAAACGCATCACATCTTTTACACGTGTCTGAATAAGGTTGTCGAAAATGTAAATTAAATCTTTCAGTAAATATTTTACTAAATATGAACCTCGATACTGCATTATTTCCCATTTCTTCCTTGTAAAGACTATACATTTTAGCAATACATAAGTCAGGGGAAAGATATTGAGCATTAGGACTATTTGTTCTTCTGTAGTGACTTCTATAAGTAGGGAATTTCTTAATAAATGAAATCACTCCATTCGCCGCTTCTTCACTGGTCTTCTTGTTACATGGCTGTTTTCCTCTTTTATCTAATGGAGCTGTAGTCTCAGTTGAATTACCTGCATTTTTATATCTAACTGCTCGAGAAATTCTTCCGTCCGAGACTCCTAAACTTTTTTTTAAAAAAGTTTTACAAACGATAACATCCACACCAGTTTTCGGTAGTAGGTATATGCGAGTATTCTGTCTTCTTGGTAAATCGGTCAGCGCTCTTCTGCTGTAGGTTCGTAATTTGGGTTCAACTTTTATTTTACCAAAAATAAAAGCTGTCTATAAATCAAAATTTTTCAGTTTATAGAAGTTGTCAAAAATAAGCTTCCTTTCCTCTAGTGTAAACAAACTATGACATTTTTTATGACATGTGCAATCATCATCATAAAACTTCTTTGCAGGAACAACCTGACCTCGTACATTTAAGTAGTCTTGACCTGCAGCTCTGGCTCTTTTTGCCGTCTCTCTTTTCCATTCGGAATGATGTCGTAGTCGTTTTCTACTTAGCTTTCTTTTTTCTTTAAGAGACAAAAAATCCTGAAGGTGAGTAGGGCCAGGGACCGTATTAGTAGGGTTGTCAATCGTTGTTTCATGTTCAGGCAAATTATCAGGCGAAGAAAGCCAGCGTTCTTCATCTGACGGATTGTATTCAGATTCAGAATCCTCGAACTCGGAGGGTTCTACGTTGGAATCTGACATTTCGTTTCTGAAACAACAATAAGTCAAATTACTATAAAAACAATAAACAGTTAACGCTCTGTATTCTTTTCAATGGGCCACTCTGTATAATACAAAATTTAATATTTTATTACTGGCTTTACATCGTATTTTAATATCTCCCAAAAAAATAAAATAAAATTTTGTATTTTAAATACGGACTGTGGACAAAAATATCCGCAACGTAGCAGAAAATATAAGAAATATTTCCCAAAAGTGGTGTTTTGTTCCCAGACTATGGTAAATTACTATCATCTTATAAAAAATCACAAGGTTTAAGTTTTATCCTAAGAAGAATGTTCAGACTAGAATATGGTTTAAACTAATTAATTGTTCGTTAATATTATTACCTAACCTAAGAAAACACAGGACTAAAATAAATGATAATGATGATTATTATTGTTATAAATACGATAGTATTTAGATTATGTTATCTGTAAGATACAAAATATAAACTTACCTCTTTTTTAGATGAAATTAACACTATAAAGTAAAGTAAACAATAAAAATAGTCACAAGGATACAACGGCGGCAAAATGAAACATAAACATAACCACAAAACTAACCGAACGACCCACAAATCTTTTTATATCGCTTCTATTTTTACAAGTATGGTGGCCTAAGTGATTATAGGCCACTGTTGGAGTGACTAATTGTAAGCAACTACAGTGGCTTAAATGATATTGGGTCACTCTTCCGTATAAAAATATTGCAATTATGTAAGGGGAAGAACTACTGATTCATTTCATTCTGTCGTATAACGTTAATAATAACGTTAGGCCACTATAATTTTGAAAGTATACGTCCTTCGCCAATAGATGACAGTATTAACCCTATTTTGTATATTTTGTGGGTTGGGCCTTTATTTTGCTGAACAGCTCAATTATGTATACCAGATCCTAGGTCGGTGTTTTCGAAAAGGATATTGTGTGTTCGGCGACTGCAGACTTTTCGGTTTGTCCTGAACGATAACTTTGTTTGTATTCTGTTATTCGTGTACCAATACTTCTCTTTGTTTGTCCTATGTATACTTTTCCACAAGGGCATGGAAGTTTAGACAGTGCTGATTTTCTTTTTCTTTAGGATTTTCCCAATTCGGTCAGTGACTCCTGACACCTTCTACGTATGGTAGATTGACAGTTCCTTGGTTTTTTTCTTTACTAGACTTGTTCCGAGGGGGAACCACTAAGATCAAAACGTACCCTAAAAAATGTTTATGTGATTTCGGTGATTTTGCTGAAAATCTACCTTAATTCTATACAATAACCTTTTTTGGACTATTCCCCTGTGTTTTGATCCACAAGCTGCTGAATTTACATTTTTGAGCGAAAAATTGATTTCGAAGTGATTTCAGCGATGATTTTTACCATGATTTTCAATGATGACTTCGGAATTTTCATAGTGATTTCGAGTAAAAACGTATCAGTATTTCGGGAGTAGTTTACACCTCGACTTGTTCTTATTCTCCCTTAGGCTACCAGTGCCTAGGATACGCAGACGACCTAGCAATTATCGTCAGGGAGCAATTTGCAGGTACAGTTTCGGAGCGATCTCAAACAGCTCTAAACATAGTGAAGTGAACAACTGGTGCAAAAACACCACAGTTGTACCATTCACAAAAAAACGGGTACTTACAGGTCTAAGACCACTAGTACTAAACAGCAGAGTTATCCCATTCGTCACAGAAGCCAAATACCTCGGAGTCATATTTGACCAAAGGCTGACGTGGAATCAACATCTCACACATAAAGCTACAATAGCTCTCGTAAGCTGTAGAAGAATTTATGGGAAAAACTAGGGTCTAAACCCCAAAATGACCATATGGTTATACACAAGGGTAATAAGAACCATGATAACCTATGGCGCAGTGGCGTGGGTAACCAAAACTGCGCAGCCAAGTGCAATAGGCCAACTCACTAGCATTCAGCGGCTTGCCTGTCTAAGTGCTACTGGGGCCATGCGCACTACGCCGACCGCAGCAATGGAGGTATTATTAACTCTTACGCCACTGCACATCTTCATACAAGGAGAAACCAGGTCAGCTATTCACAGGCTAATGCAGGGACAAAACCCAATAAGCCAACTACATAGCGCCGACCACACAAGGCTATATCAGCAAGTAAAAAGGGATAATATTCTAGCTATACCTACTGATACAGCCATAACCACATACAAATTTGAAAGAAATTTTCAAATTCAAATACCAGCCCGAGAATCCTGGAAACAGGGACCTCCCGTACAGGCTGAACTCGTCTTGTACACAGACGGTTCAAAAACCAAGGAAGGAGCCGGTGCTGGAATCTATGGACCCAAGTCGAAATCAACGATTTCACTGAGTTTAGGAAAATATGCAACAGTGTTCCAGGCTGAGCTAATAGCCATACAACAGTGTGCAAGAGAAATATTAAATCAGCAAGTATCAGGCAAAACTATTGCCATATACTCTAAAGGCAATTCTCTCACCAGAACTCAAATCACGACTGGTGAAAGACTGTCTAGAAGACCTGACAGAGCTAAGTAGTCAAAATAAGGTGACCTTAGCCTGGGTTCCGGGCCATGAGGGATATCAGGGCAACGAAAAGGCCGACGAATTGCCCGAGAAGGCTCAGATAAGGCCATGACAGGTCCCGAACCCTTCTGTGGAGTTACTAAGGCATTGGGCAATGCATCCATTAAACAATGGATGCAAAAAGAGTCTCAGGAATGGTGGAACAACTATACAAGACTGAGACAGTCCAAACAGTTCATCAAGGAACCATCGGCCAAGTTTACGAAAGACCTACTGGATCAAAAGCGTCAAATCGTTAGGATAACAGTAGGCCTTCTTACTGGACACTGTCGCCTCAAAAGGCACATGAGTGTCATAAATCCAGCAGAAGAAGCAACTTTGTGCAGGTTTTGTGAAGAAGAAGAGGAGAACCATCATTTCACGTCCTGTGCCAATGTGAAGGCCTGGCTGGAATGAGGTTTCTAACATTGGGCGAAGAAAAGCCAATTGCATGCAACTACATGCGGGAGCCACTGTCAAAGCTACTAAGTCTAATAAAAAAGACCAGGCTAGACGACATACTCTAAAACAAACGGAGTCCCACAATAGATTTGAAAAGGTCGCGGTGGACAAGGACAAGTAACGTCCAACTCCTAATCTAATCTATTCTCCCTTGGGAGCGTAGCAACGTTTTTTTGCTGCATACATTTGCTTGTAACACTGATTTCATTTCATCGTTCCATGGTGAACTGTAAATTTCTTTCCTAGATGTGTTAGTCTAGTGAAGAACAAAATCAAAAAATTATCTATCTACCGTACGTAGAAAGTAACACTGATCGAATTGGGAAAATCCTAAAAAAAAAGAATATCAGCACTGTCTACAAGCCAGCAAATAAAATAAGGAAATACCTCAAAACAGAGAAAGACCGCAGAGAGCCACTCACATCAGCAAGAATCTATAGAATTTCATGCACTAGTGGAAAAGTATACATACGACAAACAAAGAGATGCTATAGAAATACACAAACATGATGCGCAGGCGCGCTAAATTGACATAGGAATGCTGTAAATATACGCGCGAAATTTTAAAAACAAGTAAAAGCAATCTTTTTACGCGTTTCACTAATTAAAAAATAAAGGGGTTTTTAAAAAAATATTAATACAGTAAATAGGACATTCAAAATAATAAGTGTTTAAATAGTTTTTTAAATTTATATAACTGATATTTAAAAACCATTAATACAGTAAATGAGATTCAAAATAAGTGATTTAATTGTTTTTAATGTAATTAGTATGGTATTTCAAATTATTTTAACAAAACGAATGTTATTTTATATTTAATATTTTTACAGATAAACTTAGTGTTTCTTTAATCATATTTGTAGTAGACGAGTAGGTATAGATTAAAGTAGATGCATGTGTATATCCGACTAGGCCAATAATTATCATGTTTGTTTAGGAAAATAAATAAAACGCAAAAATATGGTGTACCTATATTTTTATTTTTAAGAAGCCTATAGTCTCAAATATCTCATAGGTAGATTTTATATACATAAAAATAATACAATTACTAAAAAAAAAATATTAAAAAACAGATGAGGCTATTATTAAAATAAATCAAAAAGAATAAAATTCAAGTTGTTTATAATAGATAAGTACTTAACTATACCTATGATGGGTGTCAAAACAATGGATAATTACTATACTATGGGTGATCAAAAATTTTGAAATTTGGTTTGAATTAATTTGAAACCTGGGCAATTTGTTAAATATGTATTCTTTAAGATATGTACATTATCGGTTTTGATTTTTTGAAGGATATTCTTCAATCTAACAAAAACTAAAATCAACGTTGCCCGACTGCAAGTTCTAGTAATAGGGTTATAAAAATATCACCCTCTTGCGCCTGCCTAAATTACGGCATTATAAGCAAACAGTAGCAGCTAATCGCAATACCCCTATAAATAAGAATGTTCACAAAAAGAAACTATGCCAAAATCTACGCTGAATACGGCAGAATTTGCTACTTTTTGTCTAAAAGAAATCTTAGGTCTAAATAAATTTGTTAATTTTTGCAGAACTCATGAAAATGCCTTCTTGGAATAAAAGTAAAATACAGCAATACATTTTTTTATACAATAAAAATCTACTTATCACGACGATTATTTTATAGAATTATTATCAAATTTAATTCGATTATATAGCACAAAGAGTAGACCGAATTTATCAATAATAATTGCACTCAAGACGCTATTTTTGACAAGCTTTATCTTTTGTTTTATTACACAGACAATCCAAGGCTAATGTGACTTAAAAAGAAGGATTTATTGCAATAAGTTTACCGAGGTTATTTTTATCAGTTACCTACCTAAATTTTGGTTCTAGAGTTTTTGTTGAGTTTTATCTAGCGTGGCGGTCGGTATTTGTGGATAATGCATTTTCACCACTGGTATTCATAGATAATTTTTAAGTTTTATGTTAATTTGTGTTTCAAAAAATGCTTTTAATATTTTAAAAATTCAACGACCGTACACGCCTTTAACCCTTTCAGCACCAGCCACTATTTTTACATGCTGTAAATAATCCCAGCAAGTTGGATTCGCTTATTACCAGCGAACGTACGGTGTACGTCTGCGTACCATATACCATTGAACGTACGACGTACGTTGAATGAATATACACTGAGATAACTAGCAAGAGTATTATATTGAAAGGTTTACGCTGAAAATTTAAACAATACATTTTATATAAATCTATTTATTTTAACTACGTAAGAAAAAAAAGTAAGATTTTTTTTTTAAATATAAATCAAAATCAGCATAAACCAAATAATTTATTTTCACGTATCAAAATTCTTAAAAAAGAAATTAACGAATCTGACTCTCTCGGTCAATTGAACAGTGTACTTTGTTGAAATTAAATAGTCCCTTTTGTCAAAATATTTCAATACCAAAATATTTTCTTTTGTGACACATGCTGTTTGATGTCTATTCAATGGAGAGTCTTAAATCTCTATTTGGACAAATCGTGCCAGTAAAAATGGTTTCCCTGTGTAGCAAGTACTCGGCGAGTCGTATACTATTATACCAATAATCTGTATAGAAAGAATAGCCTAAGTCCAGTAAATTCCGACCAAGGTATACTACTATTCTTTCTAATAATGACAGATCTGAGGCATTGGCATCCTGAAGGGAAAATTGTTGTTGTCTTAGTCCTATATAAATTTCAAAGCTGTACATATACCCGTCAGAAGTACAGAGAGCAAAAATTCTGATACCAAATCTAGTACGCTTTGACTTGATGTATTGTCGGAAATGTAACCGTCCTTTGAACAATATTAGCGAATAGTCTACTACGCCTTTTTTTATTAGATTGATAATTATTTTGAAATGTTTATTGCAAATTGTTTAAGAATGGCCTGATAAGACATAATCTATCATTTGGTACTAATGCATTTGGGTCAGCGAAACTAGAAAATTTTAAAATAGATAGAAATCGATTTCTTTATTATTATTATTACGATAATATGTTGATATTAGGACCTGTACTCCAATACATTGATAATTGTGACTTCTTATCAAGTCCCATATTTAGTAAATAACCAAAAACATTTTTCATCTCTTGTAGTGTTACATTATGCCATTGTAGCCCGTGAATTTTATAATTTAGCTGCGGCTTAATATTAAAATAAAATTCGGCTCTTAAATGTGTGCATCGCACAATAAAATTAAATATTTCTTCAGATAAAAACATATCTACAGACCTTGTAAACGATACGTCTTCATGTTGAAAACCTCTGTGTTTGGACAAGGAATTCCAAGAACTTCTGGAACTTGATTAGGAAGTCTATCTTTAATCGAATCACCTATGACATTCCACCCAGCCGGATTATTGTCTATAGTTGACGCGTTACTATAGTCTGACATATTTTCTGTCATCACTATCATTAAAACTTTCACATTCTTTACATTCACTAACAGAAAATGGGAATCTGAATCACTCGAGTTCATTTTAGATACTAAATAGTAAACGAAAAAAAAAAAAAGATCATAATAATCTTTATTAGTGGTGGCGTTGGTTTTTTGTCAAGAAAATTAGTTTGCATTATAAATCAAACTTTTATAAACATACTTATAGGTAGTTTTACCAAGCTCTTTGAGATGTACCTATACGGTTATTGCCATAAGCTAAGAATGTTAAATAAACATTAGTGTTAAACGATTTATTTAGTAAACGTTTTTTATCAAGTCATCAAGAAAGCACTGATAATTTTTATGTGTGTAATCCATAACTCAAGAGAAGGCAAACAAACATTGTCGGCTGTCTTCTCGATTAATTTTTACTTGACGTACGTCGTACGTCCAAGAGTATAGCTTACTGACGTACGTCCACTGGGGCTGAAAGGGTTAAGGCCTAGGCGCCGACGTGCGCCGCACGACCTTGCCCATATGAACGGCGCGTCCCTGTTTATAGCTTTACAATGCCACTAGCAAACATTTGGTAACTTATGAGGCAGTTCATTTTGCTCCCAACTCAATGATATATTATCGCCTGATATTATTGTGTCGTTATAAACTGGACCAACCTGTATACCTGACTATCTATTATGTGCCATAAATTTAGCACCTACTTTTAAAGAAATGAAATGCCCTTGAATTCGTTGTTACACTTTCTTTGAGTTCATTATAGAATATAAAATTGCCGAGATATTCCTACAAATAAATGTATAATTATTATTCGGAAAAACATCACGGCAAACCAGGTGGAAAGGAGTAGGAAGGATGTAACAATACGAACCATTTCAAGTGTAAAAATAGTTTATTCTACTAACAAATATTTTAACAGTACGTACCTGTTCATAAATTAATATTATGTACTTTTAAATTACGTATAAAAAAGTAGGTAGGCGTATTATTAGTGAATATTTATTTAAATTTTAAATGTGAAAATTCCTTCAAATAAATTATTGTGTAAATTCATTATTGGGTGCAATGTATAAACGGTTATATTTTGTACAGTTATTTGGTGGTTAATCAAGAATGTGACGCCTATGTGTTGTGGTCAATCGGCTGTTATATCGAGTATTAGACTTCTTTATATATGGTTAAAAACCTGTGAATTTAGTCAATCTTAGCCAGCAGTTGTAGTAATGTAGGTATTTTAAATAAAGTGACAATTTTTTTTTAATTTTCGAAAATCAGTTAATTTATTAATCAGTGAAAATGAAACAAAAACAAATTTTGTTGTTTGTGGTTCTGGCTACATGCTCGTCCGTGATTGCACAAGGTAAGTCCAAGACCGGTTTAATATAGGTACCTATTTTTGTTTAAAAACAAAGAAAACGTAGGTGGATCTGTAAAAAAGGAAAATAATTCGAGATTTTATTGTGTTCTTCTTTAGTTTGGATCTAAAAATTCCTACATTAATTTTTACCTTTGCGTTAAAACCAAAATTAAAAATAACTTAGTTTCAATCTAATAAGTATACCTAGTATTCAGGCAACACCTTTAGATTCAGACAGTTCACATATTTTTTTTAAACTAATAAAAAAAAATCATAATTTTTTTACATTAATAAGTACCTGTTTTTTTACGTGAAATGTCTATAACACTCCTTATATTTTGTGCTCGAAATGTGTGGTGTAAATTCAATTATTCTCAGAATAATAAACAAAATTGTTTTTCTCTTTAAGATTTTTTTATTTGAAAATATCTAAATTTTGCTAGAAATGCATACAAGAATAATTGAAATTTGAAAATTCATTAACATGATTCTATGTAGTTCTTGATTGGTGGAGTTTTCCCGGGGACCATTGTCTAATGAATAATAGTAATAATCCCTTTCTGCACAAGTATCAATAAAATTGTATGGAAAATACTGGAGAAATTATAATCATACAGGTTGGGCTAAAACTTCGTTATAATTCTATAAATTTTTGAACATATGATATTACCATTTTAACATGAAGGTTAATTATTTATCGATTAATTGGAATTTTTAAAAAATACTTCTTGTCAAAAACGGCGACAATACAACTAATGATACCCAACAAAAACAAGTTTGAGATAATGTGAAAAGACGGTTTTATCTTATAGCCCAAGCAATGAAGCTCTCAGAAGAGACGCTTTGAAAAATTTAGAATAAAGCTACACAATGGTATGTTGATCCAATTCGATGTTTTCTCCCGGGCTACCTTTCTGACTTTTTTAGGATTAAAAAAAAATCGAATTTTTGACAGCGTGTGCAAACAGCTCTGTGAAGCTGGCCACCCGAAATTCGAAAATTTTAGTTTTAAAAGCGGCATACGTTTGACCACCTATTGACCATGTTTGACCACCCACTAACTTTTTTTGACCACCCTCAGAAACCTAAATATTTAAAAAAATAATAAAGACCGAGTGCCCGGTTGTCCCCCGAAAGTTAATATTTTTTAAAACTGACTGCACCATAGAACTAACCAATTTTTGGCCATATTTGACCAACCCTTAGATTTTTTAACACCCCCTAAAATAATTTATAGGGGGTAAATTATAGAGAAACAAGAGTTCTGGGATGCATTTCAACTTTGAAAAATAGATCAATGGTCAAAAAGACACAATAGGATCCAAAAACGTTTAAAATTATATATCGCCGTTTGTTCGCTCCCTAAAATATCTTGAAATACCACAAAAGGGTTAAAAATTCAAAGAAAATATTTCCCAAATATCCATAAAGGTTTAAAATTATGTTTTGACGTTTGACCACCCCCAAAAATAATTTTAATGTTCCCTAGTAGGGTGAAAATTCGAAAAATAAAATTTGAAAATAGAATTTCCACTTGGAAAAAATGGCCAAAGGACATAAATTTACAATAAAGATCTATAACGATTAAGAATTATGTTTTGACGTTTGACCACCCCCTAAAATAATTTTAATATTTCTAAGTATTGTGAAAATTAAAAAAATAAAATTCGAAGATCGAATTTCGGCTTGAAAAAAATGGTCAAACGACATAAGTTTAAAATTAAGATCTATTACGATTTATAATTTGGTTTTAACGATTTAACGAATAATTTTAATGTTTCTAAGTATTGTGAAAATTCGAAAAATTAAATTTGAAAATCAAATTTCGGCATGGAAAAAATGGTCAAATGACATAAGTTTACAATAAAGATCTATAACGATTTAGAATTGTGTTTTGACGTTTAACCACCACCCCCTAAAATAATTTTAATGTTTCTAAGTATTTTGAAAATTCAAAAAATAAAATTCTATAATCGAATTTCGGCTTGGAAAAAATAGTCAAACGACATAAGCTTAAAATTAAGATCTATTACGATTAAAAATTGTGTTTTGACGTTTGACCACCCCTAAAATAATTTTAATGTTTCTAAGTATTGTGAAAATTCAAAAAATAAAATTCGACAATCGAATTTCGGCTTGGAAAAAATGGTCAAACGACATCAGTTTACAATAAAGATCCATAACCATTTAGAAATAGGTATTGACGTTTGAACACCCCCTAAAATAATTTTAATGTTCCCAACTAGTGTGAAACTTAGCAAAATAATAATAATAATAATTAAAATTATTTTAGGGGGTCAAAACATAATTTTAAACCTTTATGGATATTTATTATGTCCTTATGTCAATTAACTATTTTTTTTAACTAGAAATTGGATTGGGAAATATTTTATTTGAATTTTTAACCCCTCTGGGGCCTTTCAAGATATTTTAGGGAGTGATTAAACAGCGATACATCATTTTAAACGTTTTTGGGTCCTATTATGTCTTTCTGACCATTGATCTATCTTTCAAAGTTGAAATGCATCCCAGAACACTTGTTTTTCTATAATTTAAATAAAATTATTTTAAGGGATGTTAAAAAATCTAAGGGGTGGTCAAACATGGTCAAAAGTTGGTTAATCTTATGGTGCAGTCAGTTTTAAAAAATAATAACTTCGGGGGGCCAGCGGGCACTCGGTTATTAATATTTTTTTAAATAAATATTTCTGAGGGTGGTCAAAAAAAGTTAGTGGGTGGTCAAACATGGTCAAACTTATGCCGCTTTTAAAACTAAAATTTTCGAATTTCGGGGGGCCAGCTTCACAGAGCTACTGGATTGCACTTCTCCATGTTAAATTTTCTTAACAAGTTTGAAATTTATGTTTCCTGACTTAAGGTAATCTTTTTGTGATGTTGCATAATTTTAAGTCAAAGGCAGTTGGTAGTTTTACCTAATTCTGTAATTTTAATATTCATAGCTTCTTCCTTATGGTCATTATAAAATAGGAAACAATCGTCAACATACAAAGCTAAAATAATCATGCTGGAAGTAATAATTTTAAAATATATACAACTTTCATGATTTGATCTGTTAAAACCCAACTTTAACAGTACCTTATTAATTCTTTTGTTCCACCATCGAGCAGACTGCTTCAATCCATAGAGTGCCTTGTGAAGAAGGCATACTTTCTGTTCATAACCTGTAGGAAAATGAATTTGTTCCAGTAGAAGATCCCAAGGAATTGTTAGATTCTTAACTTTTATAAATTAGACAAGTTATATTTATTTTACTAATCAATAAAAAACAACTTTGATTATTTTACATAAACAATAAAGACCATAAGTAAATAAACTAGCTAGTGGATTAGGTGGTTTGATAACTTCCAACACAAACTATACTGGGGTTATCGTGGAAATGCCAAAAATGCGTGAAATTCTGTATGGTTTTCGATCCTCGAGGATTACAGGATTTACTGGAAGAAAAATTAGCGGTGTAGTCAGATTACTAAAGGATGAAGCCTTCATCTATAAACTCTGACATTTGGAATGTCTCTTCCTCGTCGTCATTCCAACATCCCCTCAAATATGCTAAAGTTTTAAAAGATAAGTCGCAACCTGCTTTAATTATTCGGCCAAAAGACAACAAACAGTTACTGAAACCAAAACATATGGCGTAATTTTAATCCAACCTTAGAGAATCTTCAGCTTTCTAAAGTAAAATCAGTTAAAGGTGGAGGACTATTAATTGGATGTCAGACTAGTTCTGACAATGAGAAGCTGAAACGAATTCTAGGATATTCTCGGGCGACTCATATTTAAAAATATTAAAAATATATCCAACAAAAAAGCAACCCAACATTTAGCAGTCAGTCATACAAGTCACTAAGGCGGTATATGAGCGTGCAATGAATTCAGGAAACCTATTGGTCGGTTATGATAGTTGCGTAGTATATGATGCTGTTGAACTATTCCGCTGTTAAAAATGCAATAAATTTTCTCATCCCTCGCGTAACTGCAATAAGGCTGTTTCCTGCACATGAATTGAAGGACGGTAAGTCTAGCGTCAAAAAATGCTCCAATTGTTCGAAACTAGCCAACAAGAATGTTGACAATAATCATGCGGTTTGGGAAAAAGAAAAATGTACAGCATATTCCCAGTAGTATAAAAAATTTAAAGATAAGTTATTTGTCACAATTCAGCAATAAAATATTTCGTATTCTCCCCCCGTACATGTTCCACAGGTAAAACCATATACTAAAATGAGCTCAAAAAGTTTATTTATTTTTTTATCAGGATATCAGAGGATTAAAAACAAAAACTAATCTGATATTTAATGCGATAGCTCAAAGCGATGGTAGCGTTTTTGTGATAACTGAAACTTGGCTTGACTCATCAGTCCATAATTCAGAATTATTTCTACTTAAATTGGAACCATATGTACTTTACTCTTGATTAAAATTCATATACAGCTTAAAAAAATTGATATCTGATCGTTGCATTTTAAGTTTTGGACCATGCAGGACTTTTTATCTAGAATAAATTTTTTCACAAAACCAATAACAAAAAAGTTTTCCATATGCAAGCTAGATAGTCCGGGAGCAATTGAAAGGGAATCATCACCACAATCACTTGAACCAAAATATCAATTTTTAGCATTGTTTTAATTTTTCACATATAAACACCTACTCTATCTCCTGGCTTATTATAGTCAGTAATAAAAGAAGAAATACACAAAACTAATACAATTATAATTAATTATAAATACAAGGAAATACAAAATATCTATTCATATTAATACGTTGGAAATAAGAGATTTGTAATAATATAAAATAGGTAATATATTTAATACATTATTTTTATTATATTTCTGGCTGCATCACTTAGGTCAATGAACAGTTTATAAAAAATGATGTTTTATTTCATATAATTACCATAACCATATAAATTATCTGTTTTATAAATATTAATGGGAATGTTACTAATTATTTCTTTTAATAAAATTGAATTTTTCATGGCCATGTAGGTTCCTGCCAACATAATTAAGGGCAATCCCAGCATTAATTATTAATTACCAATTTGTAAAAATGTCTAAAAATAAAACAGGAATAGTGTGCACATACCACATACAAAAATAGCGACTATTTTGGAAATTCTTAGTCATCAACAACATTATCCGATTACAACCATTATTTCGAATTTAAAATATAATTATACCAGCCAAGTGATGACGTACCAAAAGATTACGTGAAAATATGACGTCTCTTCTTTAACTTCTTTTTAATATCACAAATTCGACGTCAATGTGACGTCAATTTATTGTCATTATTGAATTAAGATTTATAATAAACGTGATTTCTATAAAATTTTATTGATAAATTTAAAATTAAACTAAACAAGTATTTTTGTAAACTCATGGTCTATTAATAAGTACTTAATCTAAAGACTATTCTACCGCTTTCCGTTCGGTCGAAGTTGAGAGGTACCTCGTCCAATTCATAGAATGTATCTGTATGCAACCCTCTCTTTGTTTGTGTAAAGACAATTGTACGTGTAATAATTCTATCTTTCTCCGTTCAGTGCAATGGGACGCCTATCTTTCTCGGTATTCAACTCTACCTGAAACGCGGGCTGGCCAAATTTGTCTGTATATTGTAACAACTATTGTGTTGATTGTAATTTCTTTGCAGATAATATTTTTATTTGTTACTTAGACGACGCACAGTGGCGCGGAGCGCCACTGTGCCACCCAAATTACTCTACGACTCACAGGATTGATCCGTTTTAGACGTACGTCACCTTAAAATGTTCGTCTTGAGTTTGCCTATCGACCCTTGTTCCTGGATTTTTGATTTCGAATTTTATTTTTCTGTAATTTGTGTCCAAAAATTTACTTTCATGGAAAAATGGCGATTTTGGGTGCAAAAGTCATCCTAGCGAACGCAACATTGAGTTTTTACAAAACTTTTTTGAAGGAAACTCTTCCTCTTGACAACCCCTACAACCCTGTGTACGTCAAATTGCGAGAGAAATTGAACGAAATTGAACGAAAAGTATCACTTAAGGAATATGTCCGAATTTTTACAGAATTTTTGGAAATTTTCCGAGATTCTGGAATTTGGCGATTTCCTGGCCAAATTAAATGGCCAAAAATATCCTCAAACATTCTGAGAAAATTTTTACGTATTGCTGGATTGATTACAAACACTTTTTATTGAAACAAATTTAGATTTTTGTTCCAATAGATTTTTGAGGAACAATTTCCTTTCGCATCAATAGTTTTGGATCACTATGGTCGTTTTTAGGCATGACGGCCAATTTTTCTCGCAATTTGACGTACACAGGGTTGTAGGGGTTGTCAAGAGGAAGAGTTTCCTTCAAAAAAGTTTTGTAAAAACTCAATGTTGCGTTCGCTAGGATGACTTTTGCACCCAAAATCGCCATTTTTCCATGAAAGTAAATTTTTGGACACAAATTACAGAAAAATAAAATTCGAAATCAAAAATCCCGGAACAAGGGTCGATAGGCAAACTCAAGACGAACATTTTAAGGTGACGCACGTCTAAAACGGATCAATTCTGTGAGTCGTAGAGTAATTTGGGTGGCACAGTGGCGCCCCGCGCCACTGTGCGACGGATTAGAAAGTTTTATTATTTATTGATTAACGCTTAAGGGTCATCTAGTGGAATAATTTTTTAAATAAATGATTAACTACATTTAAATTGATTTTATTTATATTCTAAGGTTAAATAGTAAAGGATTTTTATACATATAATTATTGATATACACTTGGTATCCGCACGAAAGCTTTGGTATATTTAAAGTAAGAAACTGATTTTTGGAAAGCGTTTTAATATACAGTGGTACATAATATAAAATATTTGTTTTTTTAAACAAAATCGCATCGATCTCACAATTAATTTGTAGTGTAGACGAAAAATTTGTTGAAAACTATTTTATCTTATACGAATGTATATTTTATTGCTTTAATTTCATAAAAAAATATAATGTATTGGTTTTACCTTTTCTTCGTTCACTGAAAGTAAAAATAGGTCAAAATAAATTAAATACTTTAATTACCTACTATTTTTAATGAAACATTTTATTTCACATAACAAAATACAATTACAAAAAAAATGATACCACATTCTTCCTAAAATTTATTTTAGTGAATATTTAAATAAAAATCAACTAACTGTGGTTCAGCACATAACCAAAAATTGTCATCTCTCAATTTTCTCAAAGAACATTCCTAGTGGAGTCCAAACTATAAATAACAATATTTGGCTTTCGTTATAGCCAATTCGTGTACCTGATAATAATAATTATCTTTTTTTTTTTAATTTAATTTAATTTGTCCATCTGTATTGGCTAGATATTTAATTTTTTTTTCTTGAATTCCCATTTCTGGTGACAATTTGGAACAAGAATAAGAACATTTAATTTCAATTATTTCCTTATTATTAATAATACCGTCTGGACTTGCTTCCGAGTATGGATGTTTTTCATAAGCCGGCTACTCACTACGCGTTACTTGCCAAGTACTTTGCAAGTACCATGTAATGTGTATGGAGACTTGTATAGACTCAGCAAGTTACTTGTACTTCCCGTCGGTTGTCGGTAAACGGATTGAAGTCAAAGGATCCGAGTAAAGTTACTACTACTGCTTTAGAAGGCGCGCGTAATGTAGACGATTTACTTGTACTCGAACAAGTACTTGCCAAGTTCAGTCCAACTCAAGTAACTCGGCAAGTAACGCGTAGTGAGTAGCCGGCTTTAAATAAATAATCCACATTCTTGTACCGTTTCTCCATATTTATTTTTAAATTTTTCTATCGCAATAGATTCATGATCTTGTCTCCATTTTGTAGCGACTGATCCGTAAAAAGATGAAAATAATATATTATTAACAGTCTTTTTGGATCTGTTGTTTTGCGTAATTTGCAAACGGTTCCAAAATTTGACGCCGTGAGCATATTACTACGATGCTCTTTCCAAAGATCGTTACTGGTCTGACCTCTAGTAGATACTTCAATTTTACAAATATCATCTATTGATTTTGGTAAACTATCCAAAAATTGCAGATTATTTTGTTCCAAAACATCGTCATCATCATCGCGTTTTTTTAATTGAGGGCCCCTGGCTTTTCTACTACGTCTACGTTTGCTCATTTGAGTAACCGACTTTTGTGTGTGAATCTTAGGAACACTTTTTTACAGCTTTTTTAATATAGTTCTCTTTTTTGTTAAAAGAAATTGCTGCAGCTGTACATCGAACATTATATCCTCCTTTTACTGCAAAATTAATTCTCTTTCCTCCAACAAATTTGGCTATTATTGAATTATTTGGCTCTGCAACATTATTAGTCATGTTCATGGGCGTCGTTTAGGGGGGGCAAGGGGGGCAGATGCCCCCCCTCCCCCTGGATTTTACAATTTAATCAACAACGCGTAAGATATGCATTACGAACAACAATCTCATAGAAATAAATGTCAGGCTAATATAGTTGAAGAATATTATAGGTTGAATATATTTATTGCATATCTGGATTCCCTTATTACGTCGCTTACATCACGCTTTTCCGAAGACTCTAGTGTTAGTTTTTCCTTAAGCCTGTTACATCCAAAAACATAAAAAATAATACTTTTCACTGCCGATTAGAAAGTGAAATAGTGGAAAAATTTGGAAGCTGAATATCAAACGTGGATAGATAACTGGAATACGAAAGAGCTTTCTACACACAATGATATAGCGTCCAAACATTGCGAATTTTATCCAGACATACAAAAAGCTTTAAAAATATTTATGGCTCTTCCACCGAGTAGTGATGTGATCATTCGAATGGTAAATAATTCGAATATTCCATTATTACCATTATCCAAATTATTTCGATTATACCAATATCATTCGAATCATTTGAAATGTCTGAAATTGTAATAAATGAACGAGAGTCATATTTTAAAACTATGGCAGTACTCATTTCTCTCAAAATTTTCATGAGAAGCATCATACGTCAACGTGGAAATAGTATTTTTAAAACTAGTGAAAACTAACTGGTTTTCTCAGTTTTTTGGGAGAATTAATATACTCCTAAGAATTTTACTTCTTACTGGCTTTCAAAATACTGTTTTCACGCTGACATATGATATTTCTTATGAGACAAATCATTTGAAATCATTTGAAAATAGGTCACCAGGTGATTTGTTGAAATATGGAGCCAAAGCGATACTAGCATAAGCTGCGGATAATTCTAGTTCTCTAGGGCGATATTTTATCATTTTGACGTATCAAATACACCTATACATTTTACTTTTTCTTAAAAAATAGGTAAAAATAATAAAATAAGCCTTTGATTACTGTATATGGCTGAAATACAATATTGTGACTTATTGATAGGAAACCAGTTTAAATCATTAATTCCTATGGGTTTTTTCGAACTAAAAATGAAGAAAATATAAAAATCTAATCGCAAATATACCAATTATTTTTGTTAATACGTTTTGATTCTACGTTATTATATAATGGTAATGTTTTTTTGACATTATTTAACATTTTCTTTAATGACAACTTAATAGGCTTAGGCAACATCTCATACATATTTTCGTTAATACCTGCCTATGTTTTATTATTGATTTTTATTGATTTTACTACTTTTTTTAGCTGAAATAATAAAAATATATATAATACATTTTTTTCACTCATTTTACAAATCCATATACTCTTATTAAAATCAACATATATATTTTTAAATTATGAAGTCTATTAAAAATTGTATTGTCAGTATATACGCAAATATCGTCCGTTAGTTTATAAAATAGTTGGCACTGCTGTCATACACGGAGCGAATAATGAATGAAAATAGGCTGACTGGGCTATGGAGTGTACATCGAAAAATAATCAGAGGAAACAAAAAAAGAAATTATGTTTTTAGTTATCGATGTTTTTGGTAGAGAAAAAAAAATTGCGTTTTTCTAGTGTTTTTCTTTTTGTGTTCATCGACGTGTTTGAGTGAGTTTTTTTATGTTTTGTGTTTTTATAAATTTTTATTTTTTATTATTATGTATGGCTGTGTCTTCTTGTTTATATTTTTCTTTTATATCACACCTTATATGTTTGTTAAAAATGTGTTTTAAGTTTCTTGTTTTTTTTTTATTTTAGTTTTTGTCTTTTTGTTGGGTTATTTTATTTATTAGAGACTTGTATTGCTCTTTTATTTTTCATTTTCTTTGTTTTTCAACAAATAAACATTCTAAATTTTTTTCAAAATTTTGCCCCTTCCTATAGAATTGTGTAACGACGCCCATGGTCATGCTTAATAATAAACTGTGGCTGTTTTGAACCAGTCTACTACCAGCAGATACAATGTCATCCATTAGTCCGAATTCTTCCATTTCTGATAATCGCTGTCGTTTTGTTCTTTTTTTACAAAAGTATTGTGCACAGTTTAAATGATTTCCAAATGTGTGGTAAGGGTAAGTTTTTAATGTCTGCAGTTAATTGCTTCACGTTGTCAATAATATCACTGGGTATTTTTTCTGTGGTAATTTACAGCCGATTTAATTCCCACTCGTAACTTCAAAATCCTATCACTCAAAATTTTTTTTAGTCCTGGACTTACTATTTTGTTTTTTGAACTGTATTTTTTTTTTTTCGCAAGATCACGCAAATTTGTGCAATAATTCCTGAGAAGATGGTTTATGCATTCTACTTTGCGGGCCATTGTTTTTCCGTAGGGTCTCTCTAAGCAATTTTTTTGGTAAACATCTCCATCGCCAATAATTTTTACATATTTTAATTTGTGCATTTTTATACTATTGAGATCTAAAATTAAGATCGCAGCGCCGTCTGTACTTAACATTTAAACTAAATGTTGTGGCTTGTTATTGTTTACATTTTTGAGTTTGTAAACAAACAGCCCATAAAAAGTATTCAGTTTATATTGTGCTCTTTTAAGGAAAACATATTGTTGTTATGTTGTTGTTAATTTTTAGTAATTAGACACTTTTATTTCAATAGTTTTTAGGTTAAAGTTATATATACATTTTTATTTGGTAAGTAACCCCCTATATTGATTTTGTTTTTGAGTTACTTTCATTCATTTATGTTAATTTAAGATATTTGTGTTATATTTTAATAAAATATTAATATATTTATTCCATTTTTTAGTGAGATGTCTGAAAGTTTAATAGAATTTATGAAGTATATTGATGCAGATGAAAATTCCAGGACTGTTATTAAAGAAGAGGCTATTTTAAATGCTGGCCACATAGTTTTTATGTGGAAAGAATGAATTTAGTGATAAACACATCTGTTTATGCAGTTGTTCTTCAAACTAGTACATTGAATTCAGATCCCCATATTGTTGTAGGCCAGTTCTCATTCACAAGATATTAGAAATTGGTGAATGACAATGTTTGTTTTAAGCTGGGAACAGTGCAAACATATTTCAGGAGTCTTAATAAAGTGTTCTAGGTGTATGCTGTTTCAAATAATAAAAGAACTATCAAGCTAATTCAATTGAATACCTTATGATTTTGTTTTACACCCACATGTATATTATTTATTCTACGCACTGAATAAAGAACGAAAAAGTAGGCCATTTAACGAATATATTTATCCATTCTATGAAGAATACTGTACAGATATGAAATCCACCAAACACAGTTCATATTTGGTCACCAGGATACCATTATTTTTTTAAATTTTAAATGAGTGACGATTCTGTCAAATTAATTTTCAGTACATTTTTTAGTTATTGAGATTATATAATTACAAATGATTATTGTTATTTTATTTAACAAGATGTTTTAAAACAGATACAGAATAATTGTCCTTTTAAAATCATAAATTAACACAAGTAGGTACTATTTTCTTTGTTTGTTAGTTTTGATATAAAATTTACTTAGTAATAATTTTAATTTGTAGTTTGTACAATTTTTTCGTCTTAATACTTTTATAATATATTATTTAATTCATGATACTTATTATTTTACAAACAAATGTTGTATGACACTTCGCAAATGTTCTTATTCTCACCAGGGCCGCGAGAGCCAGGCCGGGCCCCAGGACAATTCTCCAGATCGGGCCCCGTGACAAAAAAAAGCTCCTCAAACAAAAACTTTTCCTCTTCTACTTGAATTGAATTTTCTAAAAAAAAAGCTCCTCAAGCAAAAAACTTTTCCTCTTAAAAAAAAAGTCCTCAAGCTAAAACTTTTCCTCGTCTACTCAAATTGAGTTTTCTAAAAAAAAACCTCCCTAACCAAAAACTTCCCCTCTTTCTTCTGTCGAATTTCTCATACAAAACAAAAAAATCCAGCTGCCAAGCCCCCCTTATACCGTTGCCGGGCCCCTCTTATACCGCTGCCGGGTCCCCATTTGAGTCTGGGCCCCGGGAATTAGTCCCGGCTACCCCCCCCCCTCTAGTCGGCCCTGATTCTCACTTTTTTAACGCACTGATGTTTGTAATGTTTGGACATTGTGTGAATAAATTATTATTAATAACATAAGTAATTCATGTGATCTCTTCTTTAATACAATAATTGAAAATGTACAGCTATAGTAACTCATTATTTCTAATTTTGAGAAAATCTAAGATAATATAGTATTCGT
The DNA here is from genome assembly GCA_927349885.1 of Psylliodes chrysocephalus. NCBI lineage: Eukaryota > Metazoa > Arthropoda > Insecta > Coleoptera > Chrysomelidae > Psylliodes > Psylliodes chrysocephalus. Next base: position 5,256,549 of record OV651826.1, read on the forward strand.
GGTATTTTATGGCCTAAAATGATTTACTATATTTGATGGTAGTATTTCTGTTTGCTTAACCTCTTCGTTTAGACATACGATACTTATTTAGATCAAAGCTTTTGGCAAATATATGTGCTGGATAACTGTAACTCAAAAACTCTCAAAAGTGAGTTACTATAGTCTTCGTTGCATGGGTCGAGCTGATTCTGTTGGTAAAAAGGCTATTATTATAAGCAATAAATAAAAATCAAATATTTTTTTTATTTTTCCTGTTAACAAAATATGCCAATCTTTACATAATAATAAACGTTCTTTGAGTTACAATACCCAATAGGCCATCTTGCGAAGTACTTCAGCAGATTTCACTGTATTTTCTAGTACAGTATGTTAAAGTTGTTAATGCCACTGAATGAACACAACTCTTTGTTAGATTTTAAAAGATCTGAAATTGTTTTAATTTTTGGAGTATGCACACAAATGTCAATACACTTGAAAAAGAGTATTTGCAATCGTCAAACATTTACTTAAAAACTGGCAGGAAGGCACAGCGATTTTTTTTAATATTTATTTTCACTTTGTATGAGGCATCTACAACACAAAAAAAAGATAAAATAAAAACATTCAATCGAAAAATAAATCTATATTACCTCTAGGCAAATAATCATGATCGTTAAAATGCTGTGCATAGGAACAAACTTTCAAATACTTTACCTCAATTTTCAACTTTTGTAACCATGCATTTCTTGCAGAATTTCCACTTACATTTTATAAAAATTACCCTATATTTATCAACTTCAGGAAGCAGACGAAATGTAAAAGAAGGGTCCATTTTTTTAGGGCTGCATGTGGAACGCAACAAGTGTGTTTTTCACTGATATTCCACTTATATTCCAAATAATATAATATTTTAATATAGGTATATGATAAAAATTTAAAGCATTAGCTTATTATTAAATAAGATATTTCAAACAAAATACTTGTTAAATTTTAAAATATTGAAATGGCCTGATAAACAATAAACAAAACTTGACAGAACACAGGTCAAGTGTCAAATGCCACAACTTTTAGTTCACAGTAGAGGGCGTATCGCTTATCTTCAGATCCCAATTACGGAATCCTTCTTCTAATATTAGTTCCGATTCCGTAGAAGTCGACGAACCATGCCAATTTTTTGAACATTTATGAGTTGTACCTTTTATGTTTATTGTTAAAGCTCGAGCATAGATAGGTACTTACTTTTAGAAGAAACATACAAAACTTTTCCAGTTTTCGCGTTCGCCTATATAAATCTGCCGTATATGCGCGGTTGACTTTAAACGAAGCTTTCGGTAAAAATATACTTACTGGCATTAATTTTAATATTGAAAACCGTTTATGAAGTGTGCCTAGGTGTTGTAAAGACTTCTTAAGAACCGGAGTTGTTCTAAAGTACTCTAAAAATGACATTGACTTTTGGTATTGTGACCTCCCACCCCCCGGTTTTGTAGATAATTATTAAAAGCCCGTATTTTAATTTAACTACCTCCCTCCCCTTGTGAAATTCAAAGAAATTCATACTTACTGTATATGGCCTTTTCCTCTAGTAGTGTAGTGATCGTCTACCCAGACAACACACCAAATCCCAGAGATATCCGCAGAATATCTTTTGTGGATATCCAATATATCCACAGGATATCAGAAATATTCCGTGGATCTAATATGGATATCCAAATGTCCGTCTATATCCAGGATATAGAAGATATCCTAATGGATATTCAGCAAAATATCTAATGGATATCTTCCAGAAAATACAAGAAATCACAGAGATATCCACAGAATATATTTTGTGGATATTTAATATATCCAATATGGATATCCAACCAAAGGTCCGTCTATATCCCAGGATATAGAAGATATTCGGATATTCAGCAAAATATTTTATGGGTATCTTTAGTAGAGGTTCATAAGTAACCAATGATTATTGAATAACGACGAAAGAAAATAGCAAAGATAAAAAATATTTTCAACACTCAAAATATTTTCAACACTCTGCCTTTGATTTTGCCCACTAAGGAGAAAGTCATCCTTATTAGGACTCTTCAGCAATAAATAAAAATTCTCGACTCCAGTCTCTAATGGAGTGATTAGGACACACATTTCGATCGAACTTAATTACGGCGGGTCGAGCATGAGTAGATGCGATAGTGGTATCGCCATCTATACTTAGTAAGCAGAATCAAATAACATCTAGTGGATATCCACGATGGTTTGCGTTCGCGCCTAGACTTTGATATATTTAGTGGATGTTCATGGGATATTGAATACACCTTAAAAAAATTAATTTTAAATATCTGAACGGTACTATTAGCCACAATGGCGAGCACAATGGCGTAATTTTTTAATAATTTGCTATATAATTACTATTATTTATGGACATTTGCATGTCTATAAATTACATTTCATGGATATAAAATAGATATTTACCATGGACTGGACATTCAGTGGATATTGGGATGTTCAGTAGATATCCAAAGGATTTGTCTGGGTAGTTAATTGATAATTTATATACCCACGTTGTGATAATGTTAATTAAAATAAACCAGGATTCGATGCAAAGTTTGGTACAAATTTGTGAATGAAATAATGCTCAAAGTATATTTAACTTAATTTATTTTGTTTTTGATCTCCAATAAAATAAATATGTACAAATTACTTTAATATAAGGTAGACCTCACATGTGTCTCGCCCAAACAACAGGCCACTTGCCATCAAATATTTGTAATAAAACAATTCTTGAGAATAGAGAGCAGACGTCCTCAGAATTGCACTATCTTTAATAATTCTGTTTCGTTGTTTTGTTTTTTATATAGGTGCGCTTACTGAGATACCGTCATTGCAATAACAGGCCTTATGTTTCAGCCTCACCTAGGGGGGTTTTATGTAGATGTAGTCTTACTAGAATAGAGCCAGAGCAATACTTGCGAACTACCCCTTATGTTCAGATCTACCTACGGTGCGAAGATTGAGAGATAATTATCTAAGATAGTCCAACCCTGTAGTAACATCAAGCATATTCGGATAAATGTGAGTTTAGTCGTTCGATGTGTCATTTACCCCAATCAGCTGAGCTGTTATTTGCGAGGGTTCATTGACAGTTCGGTAACCAGACTCTTATTGGGGTCTATTCTGTAAAAATTCATTTATATTTAACGGCCTTTAAAAATAGTTTCTTCTTTAATTCGGTCACTATTTAAACGGATCTTTAAAATACATTAGAGGACTATCTTAAAGAAATCTGTTTAAATAATGACAGAAGTAAATTAACGAATACAAATCTGTACCTCGGAGCCAGACTATGTTAAGTCCAAATTGGCCAAATTTTAGATAAATATGTTAAGTGACTTAAAATTTTGCGGCGCATCGTTTGGCATTTTCCATTTTAACATATCTTTTAAAATAACAAAAATAGCTAATTTTTAACTACGCTAAGCCCACAGTGCACACTCTAAAATGAATATATTAAAAATGCTCTCCTGAAAAACTAAGTTTTTGGACTTACCATACTCTGGCTCTGGGATACAGAAATATACTTTTAAAGGCCACCAATATTTTTAAAGGCCGTTAAATATAAAGGAATTGTTAACTTGGTTGTTATTAACTCACCATCGGATAAACAGACCGTTGGGTTTATATTATCGTCTGTTTCTATTTCAGACATTTTATATTTTTGTATTTTGGATAATTAGCAGGGACGTTGAGACGTTGGCGTCGAAATTTAGAATGGCGGGGCGGAGAAGGAGCGTCGTGACGCAGAACGCCAAACGCAGGAAGGTAGATAGGGACGTAGGGCGTCGGATGAGATATTGGGCGTCGGATGGGGACGTCGGATAAAGAGATGACGTAGTGACGTCGAGCGTCGAGGCGTCGGGATAAATATAATGGTAGGAAATACTAAGTGGTGTTAGAAGTGATATCGTTGGGACGTCGATAGGTAGAAAAGTAGAACGGAGAGGCGTTGGGCGTCGAGACGTTGGGTGTCGAGACGTTGGGCGTCGAGACGTTGCCACCTTCGAGAAATAGGAGGTATTGTGGGATAGACGTCGTTTAGGAAAGGTACAGACTGTATAACTGGGTACTGACAATAGGGTGATTGCTTTGAATGTAAAATAACAAATGTATGCTTGCACATCAAATGACAAAAATTGAATGAATCTGAGCTCATTTGATTCTGGCTTTTATACAGTTTAATCGTTTTTGTGACGTCTCTATCATTTTGTTTCTCATAGAAAATACGAATTTAGGTGGATAGGGGGTGGCTGATTTATTACTTGCCTTGGAAAGTTTGTGTATCGAAAACAACGTTCCTATTCAAAACTGACTTAAGATAAGTGCGTTAAGAGTTTTAATGATTATTACTTCGTGGTAACTTATGTTGTATGGTGGTTTTAGATTGCATTCCCAGACACTTTTAAGAAATTGGATCTCTTACGGGCTGGGTTATAGATATTATTTATTAGGTGTCGTAAATAAGATTTAATTATCTGGGAGATGTTTGTTAAGTGAATAATTTGTTATTTAATAAGAATGCAACTTTTTTTAATAAAATGGAATTAATAATTGGTTATGGTACCTGGGTGCGGTAGGTATCTAAACCACATATAATCGAATTGACTTACCTAGGAATTTTCTTTGAAACTAAACATTTTGGTGTCTTTCCGTTACAACCCGTACAACCAACACAGAAAAATAATGAAATACTTCACACTTCAAAATATTGTTTAGTTTTTTTGAAAGCTTGGTTTAAAATTATATAAATTTTTTTATGAAAACACAATTATTTGGTATATCACGTAACATAGCGGAAAGTTAAGTTTTTGTAAAAAAAAATTGCGAAATTGTCCAGATAAACAGTCCAGACGCCGCGCCGCCCTTAATGAAAAATTAAATTCAAACAAGTATTTTTTAAAACTTAATACTTTAAATTTTATTTATGGTATATTTTCAATAAGAAAAAATAAGAACTTTTAAATCTGACCTTAAAATGAATAGGGATTTTATGATACCACAAAATAAAATTAATAAAAAATGTTATACAGTGACCAATTTTTTAATATTTTCTATATCTTGCTTGCTTTTTTCCTTAAATTAAAGAGACCAGAGATGTAAGATACGCCTGCGTGTTTAACCTGCGTGAATGTTGCCAATTTTTAAAGAAAGGTTAACGGAACGGGGGAACTGGGAGGAGACCCGAACTCTGTGGAAGGGACGGACTTGGTTTATTAGAATCATAATGAATTATTAGATTTACTTAAAAAAATGTTTAATGGAATGTTGTATTATGAAATAAAATTAACGTGATTTTCTAATATCAAACAGGTACAACGATATTTTATATAAAGAGAACACATTTTTGTAGTAAGAGCAGAAAGTAGCACTTTGACAGTTGAGACAGAAAGTTGCCGAGCGACGCGTTGGCGGAGCGCGGCAATCTGTCGAAACTGCCAAAAGGTTTTCTGCTCGAATTACATAAATGTTTTCTACGATCACACCAAAATAAAATAAATAATTTAATTTTATTAGAAATGGGTTACTTTTTTTCGTTGTGTGCAATGTTACATCTCCGGTTTCTTCAATCTAAGCTTTTTCACTTTCCTGTAACTACTGGTATTTTGTATCTTGGTCGACCATAAAGAATTTTCAGTAAAGGACACAATTTTCGCGTTTGAATATCCACATCCGATGCATTTTTTACAACTCGAGCTTTTATTTAGCCACATCGGACACATCTGTCCAACTACATACGTATATTGAATCACGTGATTAAATATTTACAACATCTCAGATTCATCCGATGTGGATATTCAAACGCCAATTGTAACCATTTTAGAAATCATAGATGTATTAAATTTACTTTGAAGAATGCTAGCAGGTATCCTAATTTCTAAAACTATTTTAAGGAGTATACCTACTCTTTTGCAGTTTTTTGTTTAAGAATATGTAAAAATCAAATTTTTGCCAAGTGATCTTGATAGCAAATGGTAGCCACTAAATAAATCTGTCGCATCGACGCATTATATGTTAATGAATTTTATTTAGTGCTGGTCAGACTCTATTAATAAAATATATTTCAGTTGGGAACAAATGTAGACTAAGAGGAACGAGTATATCCGGAACATGCCAAAAAGAACCAGATTGCCCATCCGCACAGGAAAACGCAAAAAAGGGTATTAGACCTACGGAATGTGGATTTTACAACTTAAATCAGCTCATCGTTTGTTGTGAAAGTAAGTACTGAATCTATATATTATTGTTACTGTGGGATTACAACCAGTCTTAACTTATTTTACCAAAAAAAAATAAGGCAAGTAAAAGTATACCTACGCAATACCATTTGGATTCGCGTAATTGAGGGGAAGAAGTTTAAATACAAGTACAGAACTATTTTTTTTTCAATATATTTATCAGTATTAACCATAAAATAATTTTTGTGTTCTCTGAATCAGCTTAGTTATATCTTTCCGAGGAAAATAGTTTCTCCTTGTTTTCAAAATGAATCCTTTACTTCATCACTTGTAAAGCTTATTCCTTTACATTTTGGAAATCGGTAAAAATCGCTAAGTGCCAGATTTGGAATTGAGGTTTTGTCTAGTTTTTTCTTTTTTGTTTAGTGGATTTTCGTAAATCCTATCGAATTATCGCCTTCCCGTTAAAGAAACACCATCAGTGTCAAAAAAATGATGGAATGTGTTTAATAAATTGTCCTCTAAAACATTGTAGTATATACCGCGTTTCATTCGTCATTGTACTTTATGGATATAAAATATATCGCCCCCTTAGTGCAACAACTAGATAACTCGAAATTTATGCATTTTGAGTTATCCAGTTTAATATGTCCTATTTTTCATGCTCTTTTCAATGCAACAACTGGATATCATGTACGAGCAACCAAACCTATTTTTGAAGAGTGACTAAAAACAGACAACTCCCAATATATACATTTTATAACTAGAGATCTTGAGATATCTAGTTTTAGCACTGGTATTATTGAGTTATCTGCCGGCACCTTCTTGACTATGAGATATCTAGTTGTGTGCTTGAAACAACAGGTTTGTTTCTGTACTGCTAAATTGTTTTTACGGTGTCTTTTTAAAAGCCATAACTTGGTTAGTGGGCAGAAAATATGCTGGTTGAACTTTTCAATATCGACGTCATTTATTATTAATTTTATAGAAGATTTTGATGGGGAGTTTAGACGTCTAAATTTTAAACGTAAAACACGTATGTCGTCTTCAAATAATACCTAAGAGCCTTTGTATCAAAGTCAACTACCACTTAAAAAAAAATATGGCGACCTTATGTCTTTGTTCAAAATGAATCCTCCGGCCCTCCCTAGCGAGTATAAAGCATTTTTGAAAGTCTTCCATTCCAAGGAGACCAACGTAAACGGCCTTAAAACATGGAAGATTCCCAAACCGACATCATTGATATTGACACTTAAGTTTTATCAAGGGTGGAATCTTTTGGGTTTTATTTAAACTAATCTTGTTAATTTTTTATTCAAAATAAAGTTGTATTTAGTAGGTGATTTGCGTTTAATTGTTAGTGGTTATAAATAGATAACTTTACTCTTTTTTCAGAAACAATCAAGTTTTTGTTTAAATTCTGCAAAGATATAAAACCTAATTGTTTCCAAAATTAAGAAATCATATATTGATATGCAACATATCTGTATAGATATTAAATAGGTGTATTTTTTTGCGTTTTGAATCTTTAAAGTGGATTTTCTCAAAACTATAAATTTCAAGTTATCTAGTTGTTGCACTAAGGGGACGATATAATAGTAAGATTTATTATTATCTACTAATCATATTACAAATTACAATGTCTAATATATAGCACTAATGATTTATTTTTAGATAATGTTGAGGTAAATGATTTAACCTCATCGGACTACAACTCGAACTCCGGCCAAAACGTACAAAATTCAAATGGAAATTTTAGGATAAGTGACCAAAGTAAGTAATGAAGTAAGCAGTTATTTATGCTAACTTTTTACACCGTTTGTCTTTTAGAATGCGATGAATACAGTAGACCAGTTCAATCGGTAGTTTCAGTACTTCCTTTAGTTTCTGGCGTGCAGCCTATTCCTATTAAAGTTGCTAAATGTGACTATAACACTGTGCCCTTGATAGTTGGGGGAGCACCAGCGGAACCAGGAGAGTTTCCGTTCATGGTAAGTTCATAAATATATAAAAAAATAATAAAAACCATTGTATGTATGTATGTTTAACCACAGCACTAAGATCTTGCGACCCATTTTACATCTGTATCTGTAACGTGTGGAGGGTGGGTTATCCCACGACACTTCTGTGCCCATTGTGCATCCTCCTAAGATGATAGACACCTTTTAGATAGTGACCGCCAGCCTACAGATTTAATGTAGTTGACAACGTCGCCAAGAGGTGCTTCTCTTATATCGGCCGTGTTAGCCGATACTCGACGAACAAAAATCAATAAATGAAAGCGTTGGGCAATCGTAGAGGGTATGGTCTCATCTTCTTGTTCGCACCCTCTGCAGAGTGCGGATTCTGACAGCCTCTTGATATGGAGATGCTTCCGTACTTGGCAATTACCAGTCATAGTCAAGTATTTGTTTGCTGTAGTGTTATCAGGAGAATTTAAAAGCTCCCTGGCAACTCTGCAGTTTCTTGTTCCAACCTATCTTTCCTTGAATTTCACAAGGGAATGTTCTTTAATTAGATCTGCCACAACCTATTTTGTCAGGCCAATAGAAGGACCAGGTCCAAAAACTATTTGGCTGCTTTCTTGGCCAGTGAATCAGCAAGACGGTTACTTTTTGATGTGGCATAATCTTTGATTCATCTTAAGGTAACCACATTGTTGATGGATACTTTGGCCAAAGCTTCGTGACATTCTAATACGAATCCTGAGTAAATTCGTGATCTGTTTAGGGTGAGTAGTGCTTGTCTAGTATCTGTATAAATAAGCTATTCCTTCCAGTGATATTGTTTTTGGTGATTTATTTTGCTGCTATGAGAATCCCCGTGAGTTCTGTTTAAACCACACTTGCACTATAGCTCACAGGATCTGGAGTATATTCCATATCCTGAGCCTTGTTTTATTTTAGAACCATCGGTGTAGGTAGATATGAATCGTACCTGCCACTTCCGGTTCTTCTATTTATTCTGTTATAACTTTATATGGCTTATGGAAGATATATCTCGGTGAGTTGGAGTCCATGTTTGCTTGAAGCAGTGGGCGCGTATCGAGCGCCTCCTACCAAAACTACGTCTCGCTTCACCACATCCTACATCAGGTTATATTCCAACCGTGCGGAGGCGTGTCATTGTCATCAGAGCAACCCCCTTGATGTAAATATCAAGGAGAAAGAGACTAGAATGACTTCCATGAGTCTGGTCGGTGCGATTTTCATAGCTTTTGTTGAGACATGCTGTTCTTTGAATCTGTTTTAGTTTGCGGATAGCTGTCAATTTTTGGGTTTTCGGTACCCAGACAACTGCACCGTATGTATGCATAGGTCTTATGATGGCAGTATAAGTCCATGCGACGACTCTGTTGGAGAAACCCCAGGTGCGCCCCACGATTCGGCGGCATTGTTCATAAGCAATGTATGCTCTTTTGACTCTGTTTTCTAAATGTCAATTCCATGTTAATTTGCTGTCAAAGGTGAGACCTAGGTACTTCACCTCTGTTGCAAAGTTTAGTTTTGAGTTTAGGAGTTCTGGAAGCTTTAATTCCATTTCATCGTTCTTCTTGTGAAAAGGACCATTTTATCTATTTTTCATGCTGTTTAAAAGGCTAGCATTGCTATACATCCAAAAATTTAGAGGTGACTGTCGTACTTGTACTTCTTTACTATGAGGCATGTGCATTGACATCACATTCACGGGAAAATCGGCACCTTCCAGCGGCGCTTAATCCGATGGTTTTAGAGTGCTTAGATAATCAGCTAGCTGTCCGTATACTATTATTCATGTTTCTGTTAAGCTTTAGCAGCAAGTTAGTGTTTTTTGCAAAATACCAGCGTAGCCCAACCTCTCATCAAATCATTCTTTCAATGATCTTCCTCTGATCCATATAAACTCCTGGACAAAATTAACGCACCACTTTAATTAATCTAAATATTTACAATATAAACACAACATAAAACTAAGTTACATTGAAATAAAAATTAGTCGAATATGACCTTTATCTTATTTTTTCCATAAAAATTTGTTTTTGCTGGAAATGCATAAATAAGCTAGCATAACTCCAAATTGAAAAAAGAAAGAAAAAAAACAGTAAAAGAGAATAAATGCATCTAGGTCAACCCTAATACCGCATAGGCCCGCCCTCCTCTACTTCTTATCACTACATTCATGCATCGCGGCATGCTTGATATCAAATGTTCAACAAAAGCTTGCGGTATATTCTCCCATTCTTCAATAGCGACCTCTATGAGTTGGTTGTGATTATAGAAACAGGCGGTCTATGACTTCGAATCCTCTTTTTGAGATAGTCCCATAGATGTTCTATAGGATTCATATCCGGACTGTTAGGTGGCCACTCTAATAAAGGAATATTAACATCATGTAAGTAACCAATAACCTGTCTAGACACGTGGGGACGAGCGTTGTGCTGCATGAATAAAAAAAATGGGCCCAACAAACGGAGCAAAAGGCATTACATGTTCGACAATAATGTTGTCTAAGTAATATTGGGCATTCATAGACCTCGTACGTATAGGTATCAACTCCGTACGAGCATCGAAGCAAATTTCCCCCCAAAACATTTTAGAGCCACCACCAAAAGGCACATTAGGAGAGATATTACAGCTGGCAAACCTTTCTCCTTGTCTTCGCCAGACACGCTCACGTCCATCTGGAGCTTTAAGGCTAACTCTAGTTTCATCGGAGAACAGAACCCGTTTCCAATCATTGATGGTCCAACTCTGATGTAGTCTTGCAAAATTTAATCTCTGAACTTTGTGTTCTCTGGTAAGCAAGGGTTTTTTGGCTGGTCTTCTGTTGCTTAATCCTGTTTCATGTAAACGTCTTCTAACCGTTCGAGACGATATAACGATATTTCGAACATCTGCTAATTCATTTTTAAGCAGATTACTGGTTACTCTCCTATCTCTAAGAGCACGTTGTCTTAAAAAACAATCATCAATTTGATTAGTGCGACGTTTTCGCCCTTGTCCTGGTCTTCGATGGTACGAACCCGTTTCATTATGTCGCCTCACTATGCGACTGATGCTGGAGTGATGTCTTCCTAACAAACCAGTAACATATCGCATTGAATATCCTTCTTTCAGGGGAGTCGATGCTCGCATTGCCTCCTCCAGTGACAGATTTCTTTGACGGTTCATTTTTTTTACTTGATATTCTCCCAAATGAACTTCCAAACATGCATGTAATAAAAACAATTACAATCAACAGCTTGCTTCTAACAGAAACTTTGCTTTAATCAGCACTTTTTAAGAAAATGTTAAGACAGTTTTAGTCTGAAACGAGGTTTAATACGAATTACTGTCAAAACAAGGTATTACGTGACACTAGCTAGCTTAAAAAACAACTGTCACTGTCAAACAAGGTCCATGGCCTACTTGTCGTACAGTAAGTTGATCAATAAATAAAGATTATCGAGCAAAGTCATGCGTTAATTTTGTCCAGGAGTTTATTAACCGAATTCTTTGTAGAAGAGCTGCTCGACTCCCTTCTGGCAAGTGTATGAGCTTCTTCATTTCCCGCAATGTCCAGGTACCTAGACCAAAATTTACACAATTTATTCGATCTCGCAAGGTGTTCCTGAAAAATGCCAGTCGTACCCATGCAAATAAGAATATATGGATTACCTTTCGTTTATACCTATAATTTTTATTTATTTAGGTTCATATTTTTCTGTAATTCAAACAATCTATCATATCAAAAGTCTCACAAAGATCTCTAGATACTTGTTTATGGAAAGATGAGTAACACTCTCCTAATTGATACTATTTAGTTTAGTTTAGTTTGTGATAACTGTTCTACTTAAATCTTTAATCTCTTCCTGGAACCTATTCAAACTTTGGAGTAGCCATGTGTAAGTTAGTTTAAATTAAAAGGTATAAAAGAAAAAGGTCTTTAGATCTCACAAAGATATGTATTTTTTATATATTACGACCTCACCATAATCTCTTGTTCACTAGGCAATAGACTATAAATTACAATGTTAATAAAGGAGGCGAACGAACTAAACATTTCTTTAAATAATATACACTGTTGTTAAAAAACATTGGTACTTGTCAAGGGTTGAAATAATTTAAAATATAAAACGTTATACCGTTAACCCTCTTGACAAGTACCAACAGTTTATTTAAAAAAATGTTCAGTTCGTTCGCCTCCTTTATTAAAATTGTAATTTGTTCCCTAGTCAGTGGATAAGAGATTATGGTGAGTTTTTCCTTTATTATTTCTAAACAATTTCTAGTTTATTATCATTTTTTACAGTGATTATTTTTCCAATACTTTTTCAATATTCGTTAGCAGTTTTTTCATTTTTTTCTTTAGTATTGTTAATGTTTCTTAAATTAAATCATTGTTTTATCTTGGTAAAAATAGAAATTTCACCAATTTTCTTTTCTCATACCCACTAGGCGTGCCAGAAGATGGAGTTACTTCGAAACCGGTTGCAGTATATAAAAAAATAAATATCTTTGTGAGATCTAAATTACCTTTTTTTTTCTACCTTTTATTGAAATATTGATTGAAAATAATATGTCCCTCTATCATAATTTTAGTTACTTAATATTTTGATCTCCTGGTACTTATGAATTCCCTGTGCCTATATAAATATGTTCCAAAGAATGTCTTAGCTGTCCCAAACGATCTATTTGAATGTCAATTTTTAAACTTTTGTTTATTTTTATAGTATTTACACAAAAAATGTACTCAAGAAAATAAAAATTATTCATTTAAATTGAAATAAATATAAATCCAAGCCACTAAACTTAAAACCATAACAATGAGAAGAGTCGCTCAAAAGCGCATGTGCTGATAAATTGTACAAGAGATGAATCATTGATAATTTTGACAATCCGCCAACACATTCATGTACCAATAAGAAAATTCGTTGGAACGTTTTATAGGATTATCCGGACTATTTTCAATGCGGATGTATCTAACGTCTTTCTGATGATCAGAGAACCTATTCGAACAAACCTATAATCTAAATTTCTCTAGGTTTAATTATTTTTTTGTATTTATGCTAGTTTTTCCGTCGCCTTTAAATCCTTCTACATATCTTTCCTTATCCTCTTATAGCTGCCATTGTTAGAGGGGGCTCTTAAGACCGGCTCTTGCTAGGATTCCTCCTCTCTTTTCTTGCTTTGTGGGTTTGGTTTTGCTTCTTTTCGGTATCTTCATCTGAGCTAATACTATTGTCATGCAGGCCCATGCTGTATATGGAGCTATGTTTCAACTCTTCATCTTAACAGTTATCCTAAATTTCCAGTTCCATCTTATTTTTGTTATCTAACATTTCTATAATAGCTAGTTCATACTCCTGCCCGTTTGGAATAAAGAATTAATCCCCTCTATCTTTTGTGTCTATTTGTAAAACGTTTTTAGTTGTTCTGCCCATTTCTTTTTCTTGAGCATATCCGGAGCCGTATTTCCGGCTTCCTTCGGCTTTCCCAAATTCGTAGAACTGTCAGTTTTGATTTTTTTGAGTCTTTTTAATGTTCATAGCAGTTCCCACGAGTAGGGCAAAATTGTATGTCCAACGGAACAGTGCTCCCATAAGGGTTCTTACCCCGGAGGTTCGTTAAAATTATTGATTTGGTTGGATATGTAATTAAAAGGCCTTTCAAATGATGTAAAGTATGAATCACGTATCGCATGAAACACATTGCTATTTAAAAAATCATCAATAACGTCATCAACCTCACAAGTATGACGTCGTGAAAACAACGAATATCTAACAGTAAACGCGTTTGAAAATAAAAATCGACGCGATTTCTTCCAGAAGTCAACAATGAATGCATTCCTTTCATTTGCACCATACTGTGTAATTAAGAAAACCTAATTATTTAATTTTCTTACCTGGTTATTTCCGTTAATATAAATTGATTATTATAAACAAATCAATAGCTAATAATTTTCTATTAATAGTCATTAATAAAATCAAAAGTAGAATACACACAATATAAAATATACAGGGCGAGTTATATCTATTGTAAGTCAAATGGCACCATCAATCATCTTTGAGCCGCCCCAGAGCGCCACGGCAAATAATAATAATAGCCGTCCCTTTCCCCGCACAAGCTCAGCTTTTGAGGTTAAAATTCACTCGTAAGGGGGTGAATTAGAGAGAGTATTATTATTGTAGAGCAAGCGCAGATTGTACCAAAATATGAGCTTATTTGGTCCAATCCTTATATTTTAGTCCAAATAACCTACGCTAACTCTATGTCCCAATAATAGTTAAGACTCACCCTCTATAGGTAGTTATGAAACGTTTCGTTTTTTTATAATTAGTTGTAATTAATGTTTTAGGCCCTCGTTGGTTTCAATACCACATCTGATCCTTGGCGATGTGGTGGTACACTTATAAGTGAACGATTTGTACTTACAGCAGCTCATTGTACAGCTACAAGGGATGCGTGAGTATTAAAAGATGTTCAGGTTAAAAAATATGGTTTCTTAACTTCTTAAAATGTATTTTTTAGAGGCCCCCCTTCAGTAGTTCGTCTAGGAGAATTGGATTTAACTACAGAAAACGACGGTACTCAATACAGAGATTACTTAGTATCCAGAGTAATAACTCACGATGGTTACAATTACCCGGAAAAATATAATGACATAGCTTTATTAGAAACAAGCGAAAAAATAACATTTTCACAGTTCATCAGACCTGCTTGTTTATACGTTCACAAAGATATAAATAGCGACAAGGCTTTAGCTATGGGAATAGGAAAGAATGATTTTGCAGGAGAAGCCACCAATAAATTGATGAAAGTTACACTGGATCTATTTGATAATCGCAGATGTTCAAGAACATATCCAGCTAACAATAGAGAACTACCCAAAGGAATTGTCTCTACTATGTTATGTTCAGGGGTGCTAGCAGGAGGAAAGGATACATGTCTTGTAAGTTTTTATTAATATTAAGAAGTGAAAAATAATAAAAAAATGTGCACAGTGCTAAAACCTCTGTAGAAATACAGTAGTATGCATTTAGGGTGGATTGATTATATGCATTTGATTTATACCATATGCACACAACCCAGCGTTTAATGTTTTTTTAATGAGCTTAAAATTACATCGTCTCCTGCCATTATCGAAATAATATTTCCTATCAAGATATACTTTTTATAACTATACAGGGCGTTTGAAGTCTATTAAAAAGATCTTGTATTATCAACACCCACACTATAAATCAGGCCAATTTTTAAGATTTACTGGTTTGGGCAATTTCTCGCCCAATTTACAAATTTTCCCACCCAGTAAAATTGATTTGCCCAGCAGTAAAATAAATAATCATTTTTATGTGACTATATGAAAAACTATATAAATTAACATCTAATTTAAACTAATAATTTATTAATTTTTAAAAATATGAATTTCAAAATAATTTTATTTTGGGAATATTAAAATTTTGTACGTGGTCTATATAACATTTAACGAGTTATCTAAAATATTAGATAACTCGTCCAAACTGTCCAAAAAAATAACTTTTTATTTTGCAAAAAAATTCAATCCATTTTATCATTAGTTATATTAAAAAAATACCGTAAAATATAATGAAATCAGCAAAAATGATCCAAACTTCAAAAATTTTAATTATTTTTAAATCACAATACTTTTATGTTTTCCCTAATTGAAAAATATAAATAATTAATTTATCTTGTAGAAAATTTATATCCGATTTGTACGCTCCTAATTTTTATATATAACATTTTGCGAAACCATTAATATCTCGGATACAATATCATGCTTTAATAATACCACCCAGTAAAAAGATATTGAATGCTATGAATACCGAAATATTCTCAATTTTTTTTTAATTCTGTATTTGGTTTCGTTGGTGTGAGATCTGTAAAAACGTTTCGAATTCTTTATTTTCAGGGAGATTCAGGAGGTCCGTTGGTAATAACAAAGAAGGGAAATATGTGCCAATTTTTCCTTATAGGAATAACTTCCTTTGGTAGACTTTGTGGAGAACGCAATACACCAGCCATATACACTCGAGTCTCCGAATACATCGATTGGATTGAACAACGAGTCTTTACATAACTAAGGCTATTTTAAATTTAAATATTTTACACTCTTTTTATAGTGAATACAATAATTTGCCCCGAACCACTGCTTTTTATTTCACCACAAGGTTTTCTTATGGAATCCCTCTTAAAGTCCAAGAAAGGTCCTGTAAAATAATTCAAATTGTTTCAACTGAGCTATCAGTCGACCTCTGTTGCTGTATATTTTTTATTGTAGAAATGTCCTTACTGTACCAAAGTTAGTAAGGGGGTAAACTACATTCAAACTGTTTGTAAAACATATTTTTGGCTGGATAAACTGTGCCGATATTCCATTGTTTTTGATCAAAATCTTAGTTAAACCACAGACAATGGTTTAACATACTTTTCAAAGGGACGTTTATACAGATACGGAAAGTTAAACGCGGACCCCTTGCTTTACAATAACTTAGACAATGTATAATAGGGGCATATGTTTATTAAACAAAGACTGCTGATCACCGAGAACCGCCTTACTGCATACTTTAGCAAAGGTGTAGACTCAAGTTATGATCGATGACCACATATACCTTTACAGAAAAACGGTATCTGTGTAAATGAACCTCTGTGAATTGCTGGCTCTATTTTTTTTCCCTAGGAACATTTTAATAAAATAAAGGCAGTCTAATTTCATAGCTTGTAACGGTAACATTAATATTAAATACTGAATATAATTTATTTTACAGTGGTGTGTAAGGACCATTCACTGTCTATCAATCCTAAGAAGATTGAAATGGTCATTTTCACAAGGAAAAGGATGAAAATGGAATTAAAACCTCCAGAACTCCTAAACTTTGCAACAGAGGTGAAGTACTTAGGTCTCACCTTGACAGCAAATTAACATGGAACTCACACATAGAAAACAGACTCAAAAGAGCATACATCACTTATGAACAATGCCGCTGAACCATGAGGCGCACCTGGAGTTTCCCCACCATAGTCGTCGCACGCCCATCATAAGACTTATGCTTACATACGGTGCAGTTGTCTAGGTACCGAAAACCCAAAAATTAACAGCTATCCGCAAAACAAATTCAAAGAACAGCATGTCTCAACATAACAGGAGCCATGAAAACTGCACGGACCAGACTCATGGAATTCCTTCTAGTCTCTTTCTCCTTGATATTTTTACATCAAGGAGGTTGCTCTGATGACAATAACACGCCTCCGCACGGTTGGACTAGAACCTGATATAGGATCTAGTGAGGCGAGACGTGGCTTTTGGCAGGAGGCGCACGATACGCTCCCACTGCTTCAAGCGAACATGGACTCCATCTCACCGAGATATATCTTCCATAAGCCATAAACAGAACAAATAGAAGAGCCGGAAGTGGCAGGTACGATTCATATCTACACCGACAGTTCTATAACAAAACAAGGCCCAGGATATGGAATATACTCCAGATCCTGAAACCTTAACATAAAATGGGCTGTGAGCAATAGCGCCAGTATAGTTCAAAAAGAGCTCACGGGGATTCTCATAGCAGCAAAATAAATCATCAGAAACAATATCACTGGAAGGAACATGCTCATCTATACAGATAGCAGACAAGCACTACTCACCCTGAACAGACCACGAATTTACTCAGGGTTAGTATTAGAATGTCGCGAAGCTTTGGCCGCAGTATCCATCAACAATGTGGTTACCTTAAGATGAATCAAAGGTTACGCCACAACAAAAAGTAACCGTCTTGCTGATTCACTGGCCAAGAAAGCAGCCAACCAAATACTTTTTGGACCTGGCCCTTCTATTGGCCTGACAAAATCGGTAGTGACAGACCTAATTAAAGAATATTCCCTTGTGAAATTCAAGGAAAGATGGGATAAAATAAGAAACTGCAGAGTTGCAAGGGAGCTTTTAAGTTATCCTGACAACACTGCAGCAAACAAATACTTAACTATGACTAGACAGAATCTGCGCCTAGTCACAGGCATTCCGACTGGCCATTGCTAAGTACGGAAACATCTCTATATCTTGAGGCTGTCAGAATCAGAACTCTGCAGAGGGTGCGAACAAGAAGATGAGACCATCGAGGATTCCCTCTACGATTGCTCGATGCTCCTATTTATTAGGAGATTTGTGTCCGGCGAGTATCGGCTAACACCGGCCGATATAAGAGAAGCACCTTTTGGCGACGTTGTCAACTACATTAAATCTGTAGGCTGGCTCACGAGCTAAGAGGTGCTTATCATCTTAGGAGGATGCACAATGGGCCTAGTGAGGCCTAAGTGTCGTGGGAGTAATCCACCCTCCACACGTTACAGATAATTTATTTTTGGTTCTAAAAGAAATCCTTTAATATTGGCAGTTAATTTTTGAGTCTTAGCTTGTTATAGATGATGCACTAATGTTCTGTATCTAGTTCGATCTTCATATGAAGCGTCATTAGCTATAGATATGCCGGTCCCTTTTAGTTTATTTACATTTTTAAATATTTCCTTCTTCCGTAGGAATGATACGAATTCTAGGACAATATGGCTGCTGTTATTATCTTTGGTACTCAATAAAAATATATTGTTTATGTCTTGACACCCAATTTGAGTCTCTAGAAGATTGTTTAATTTTTCCAGTACTTCAATTAACAGATGGCTTGTTTTTCACGACCAACCCAAATATAACTATGTTGTTTTTCTTTGGAATTGTGTTTGAACAGCAGTTATTTTTATGTTATCTATATTTGTGTTATCTTCTACATCATTTTGAAGAATGTCACTTACAACGGGTAAATACTCAACTTACAGTGGTAGATATTAAGTCTACAAAACAGCAAAGGGATTCTCATCTTTCAATACAGCATATGTCGAGACGCTTATCTTCGTTCGACAGACTGCGATTCGTATGTAATGTCTCTCTCTATTCAACACGTAACGTGTTGAGTTCGCACATAAGAATTCCTGTGCAAAAATGAAACATCGGTGCAGTCTACTGTCCACCCAGACACAATCTTAAAACCCTATCTAACCCTTCTGCAACATCCTGGAGACGGTTTATCGTCGGGGGGACCTTAACACTAAACATGTTGACTGGGGATCCAGATTAACTACGACCAAAGGTAGTGAATTAAGAAAAGCTGTCCGTCAAACAAATTGCAATTATCACTCTACAGTTTAATCTACCCACGGATCGAAACAAAATTCCAGACTTGCTAGATATCTTTATTTCAAGAAAAATTACTCTTAACTTTATTGAAGCTGAAGAAAATTTTGATTTAGACTGATCATTCAATTTTAATTATGACCTTGAGTGAAACAGTTATTAAAAGAGCATCCCGTCCTACTCTTACCAACAAAACTACTGACTGGGAAAGCTTCAGAATTGAACTTCAAAACAAGATCAATCTGAATATGTTTGAAAACAACTGGCTGTTGGACAGAAACTCAAAACTGTAAATACATAATAAAATATTAATCTACAACCAGATTAAGACCGGAGAGGCTTTACGGCATTAATTTATGGGGATGTGCCAGATATAGCAGGATTAATTCTATCCAAACCTTTCAGAATAAGTTAACATAAAGTAAACATAAGGTTTGTTCCAACACGCGCGAAAACCGTAATATTACGGTACAAATTATGCGCTCTACGCAAAAATTTTATACAGCGCAAGATTTGTACCGTATTATTATGGCTTTCGTATTGTTAACGCTCCTAGGTATGTGTGCAATGCAGATCTTCATCAAGACCTTGGAATTCCAACAGTGAAAGAAATCAATAAAGGTTTGCTGGTAAGCATGAAGCTAGACTTCACCTACATACCAATACAGAAGCTGCTGGACAATCAGGACAATAACCGACGATTAAAGAGGACCAAGCCATTTGATCCCGTGTAGTGTGTTGTGTATGTATGAAATCACAACAAATCTAATGAATTAAAGGTACAAATAAACCTCCTTGCTGTGACAAACAATAGCCAAATCTATTATACAAACATAATCTCGTATCTTAGAAATGATCTAGAGCAGTCATACTCAACCTGCGGCCCGCATGCGGCCCTACAAGCTTTCTTTGCGGCCCGAAACACTATTATTGGTCGCAGCGCTAAATAACATATTAATACATTAACAATATGCACAAACAAGATGGAGTGGCATTTATACCAAAACATAATCATAACATTGTGTTCAATTGCTAAGTGTATCTACCAAAACCAGATAATAGGCATGTAACTTATGTTTGCTAAATATATTCAATCCGATTCCTAATAGTGTTTCTGCCAAAACAAGATAAAGGCCAGAACCGAGGAGAAACCACTAAGGTCAAAACGTACCTGTATTTCGGAAATCACATAAAAACTTTTTATGTGATTTCGGCGATTTCACTGAAAAAACACCTTAATGATGATGATCTTTTTTCTCGGCCATGATTTTCGATGAAGATTTTGGAATTTTCGAGAAAATTTGTAGCGATTTCGATGACTTCGAGTGAAAAAGTACCAGTATTTCGGAAGTGTTTACCGCTACTTATTTTTGTTGAATGTGTTTGAAATACAGTAACATTGTGCCCACGCCATTTGTTTTGTTATGACTAGAGCCGTCTCTGGCCTTTTTCGATTGTTCCGAAATCCATTACATGATTACGTCACCCTTTTTTCCGCGAAACAGCTTACCTTCAACAACCACTAGATAATAATACGTGATTTCCGAATCTCCGTAGTGAACGAGTGATTGGTCAATATGTAACAGGTGATTGATCAAGCTGTAACAAGTGATTGGTCAAGCTGTAACGAGCGAATCTTTATGTGAAAATTTGTAAATAAAAGTATTAGTGGTAACAGGCGAATTTGAATTTTAACCATACTTTTTAATAGACAACTTGTATCGAAAGATTCAGATATCCTAAGTACATTCCACCAGAAAAATAGATTTAATTTATCAAACTTGCACATTATTTATTCAGAGGGATGTATGAAAGGATGAAACAAAGTTTTGAAAATACTGCAAGAAGGATTTTCTAAATTATGATGAATTTCACCATTATTATCACAATCTACCTGTATCCAATAATGTTAAAGAATTATGATTTGTATGTAGAGCTAAAATAAGCTAAGTAACGTTTTTATTTCTACCAATTATTGATAGATTCTTATACTTTGTGAACAATGTTTTCGATGCCTTCTTCATTGAAGTTAATACAGTTTGAAGCTTTTACTGATTTTTTTAATTCAATTTTAAACTTTTGAACAGTGTTTTATCGAAACTCTAAAAATGTGAGTTATCTTGTTTTTGCAGTAACCCAACGGGATATATTTGTTTTGTGTTTTATTTATTAGAGGTCCCTACTAACTAATTTTAGATAGATGGCCTAAAAAAAAGGTCATCATCCAAAAATATTGCGGCCCGTGTGAATGTGGCCTGAAGAAAAAAAGGTTGAGTGTGGCTGATCTAGAGTAATGTTTGCACAGTGTTGGATACTTTTCTGCCTTAATGCATTGAGATTTGTTGCTCTTTCAAAAGCGTGTCGATACACTGTCTCTCTAAGAAACCCTCACAAATCATTAGGTTATAAATCTGGTGATCTTGGAGCCACTTGATCAAACCATGTGTAGATTGAGATTAAATGGTCTCTAAACGTAATTTTGAGAAATTCTGTCACTGTCCGTGAATTGTGACTTGGACAACCGTCTTGTTGAAACCAAACTTCTCTAAAATTAACAGGCAGTTGCTGAATTGCCGGAACAATCTGTGCTTGAAATACATCTAAATATTTGGCACCTTTTAGGTTACCGTCAATAAAAAATCTGATGTGTCCAACACATGACTTTCTTATCTAGTTATTACAGGCTTTTTCCGGTTATTTTGTACAACCTATTGCAGCACCTCCATAAATGTTTAGAGGATAAAATAAATATATACATTTTCCACATACATCTACCTCGAAACATTTTTCTATAGATATTCATTGAAAATGAAAATACTGAAAAATTTAAATTTAGCACTTTTCCTACAATTTTTCCATTACGGTCCATTTTAGAAAAATCATGTATAAACAAAAATTATAGAGATCGATATCGCAAACAACTTTTATTTCAACAATTTTCATAAAAATCAGAATTTTGCACATTTTGTCAAATTTCTCGAGTACGGACCATTTCAGGAAATTTTGACATAAAACAAAAATTATAGATAATAATATTAGAAATAACTTTTATTTGAACAATTTTTTTCTCCAAACATAAATAACAGATATATTCCATAAAATATAAAAA
Organism: Psylliodes chrysocephalus; assembly: GCA_927349885.1. Lineage (NCBI taxonomy): Eukaryota > Metazoa > Arthropoda > Insecta > Coleoptera > Chrysomelidae > Psylliodes > Psylliodes chrysocephalus. The sequence continues at coordinate 5,279,016 of OV651826.1, forward strand.
CGGCCCCCTATAAAGTACCCCCCAGATGTTCCGACTTTGTCCAAAATCTAATCATTTCACGTCAGGCCGAAATAAAACTTAAGTTTAAAATTTAATGTTTTTTTCTTCATCCGTTTTTGAGTTTTCTTCAAATTTCAAAATTTACACATTTTCTCAAATATCTCGAATACGGTCCATTTTAGAGAAATTATGTATAGGATAAAAATTATAGAGAATTATATTACAAACAACTTTTGTTTGAACAATTTTTATAAAAAAATATTTTTTTACATTTTGTCAAATTTCTCGAATACGGACCATTTTAGGAAAATTTTGTATAGAATAAAAGTTTTAGATAATAATATAAGAAGTAACTTTTATTTGAAGAATTTTCTTCCCCAAACGTAAATAACAGATATATTCCATAAAATATAAAAATTACCGCCTATAAAGTACCCCCCCAGATGTTCCGACACTGCCCAAAATCTAATCAGCACATTGGACGCTGAAACAAAGCTTAAGTTTGAAATTTGGTGTTTTTCTGTGTATCGGTTCATGAGTTATGCGACACACAGACAGACATACAGACACACACACGTCATCGCGAAAATAGTCAAAACGGATTCAGGGGACCTCAAAACGTAAAAATCCGTCGAAAACTCGAGGTCGAAAAAAATCATGATTCCTATACTTTCCTTATATCTGTATACAGATAGGAAAGTAAAAAGGGACCTATGATACGGTCGTCAAAAATTTCCGTCCACAGATTTAATTTTTGTGGACGTTGAGTACGCACAGGGATAATCAGGTGATCATTTTCCGAGACCAATATCGTGCAACGCATTGATTGTGTTTTGTCTACAATAAGTCGAATCATCTGTAAATGTGTTTAAAGAAATTAAGATTTTTATTGCATTTTTCCATCCGTTGAATATTATCCTCTGGAAAAACTTAGTTATTCGGAGTTTATAACAGTTTGTTTTTAAAATATTCCGAACAGTTTTTTGATTTATGTTAAACTTGTTTCGCAATTTTAGTACTAGAACCAGGTTCGATGGTTTCAATAACATTTATTTTCTTATTTTCACGCTACACTTTCCCTGATTTTATCCGTGGTTCTTCGTCGATGTTATTGCATTTTCGACACTTCTGTACACATCCACATTTCTCAAACTTTTGAACAATTCGAACAATTGTGGAATGTTTTCAAATGCAGCAATAAACAAATTTATTATATCTTTTATCGAGTGACCTCCAAAATACCATTTTAAAATCTGTATTTTTTTATTCTTTATAATTAATTGTATATTGCACGAATCTATATTATTATTAATCTTCATGGATTTAGTAGGTACTAAGTACCTCACGTGAGCTTCGTGGCTTGGCCATTTGCTATGATTGAACTGAAAATTGCGCATACGACAACTCGACAACTGGAACAAAAGACGAGCGTAAGTTGGTGGGAGGGATGGGAGACATACATATTCTGTAACGGACATTCCTATCTTAGCAGTTGCATTTGTTTGTTTTAAATATTTTCCTGTTATACTTTATCCAATTCATTGTAAAACAGAAGGTCCGCGTTTAACTTTCCGTATCTGTGTTTCAACTCATTTTGTGATAAAAAAAACACTTGGCTGACTCTTCAAATATTTAACTATATTTAAAAAATGTCTAGCTACACATTTATACAAAATTATAATCAATCTCACTTGTTAATAAAAGTTGCATTTGATTTAGTATCCAAATTTGGGGTTTATAAGAACCAATAAATATATAATTCTATATGAGCCTCTTTTAATCACAAAATAACAACATAATCAACAACTTGTATAAAAAGCAAATAACAAAATATCACATTTTTAAATGAACCGTGATTTTCAGACTCCTAAAAGGGCATAGCATAGTCAACCTTCCCTTATTAAAAAATATGTTTTTTCCAAGTAGATTTTTGGAATAATCCATATCTGGTCACTCTCAAAAACTTGTTTTGGAATAATAAAAATATTATCTGATTAAAAAAATCAGTTTTAATCAGAAAGAGTTTTCCAATATTTACAGGACTATATCTTTGAAATGTACATAAAAATATGAGGTAGATTGTCATACAAAAACATCCTCAAACATAAAATATGTATAAAAAATATTACTAATTTTGAATAGATACCTGAAAGCCTCTCAAATTATTTTCTGCGACAAGAATATACATCTTTCTTCTCTGATAAACAATTAATTAGTGTACTAAAATTTATTGATTCCCTTCTTACATTATTATACTCCTCACATAAGTCTGTGAAGTGTATTATGGGTTCACTTTCGAGAAACCAAAATTTGTATTGATCCAGATTTAAAAATTGTTGTACCAAAATCCATCTCATCAAATTTTAAACAATTGTTTAAAAATGTCCATCCGTCCGATGTCACTTTTTTTATTCACATGATAAGTCAAAAACGAAAAATGATATCAACTTGTAATTTTCAAGAAAAATCAAGCTCTATAAAGGGGCGAAGCCTATTCATTTTGAAAAAAACTCTGAATAGAAAAGGGGGTTAAGTGGAGTTGAACTTAAAAAAAAATCATAAATCAATAACGAAAAATGATATAAATTTGAAATTTTCACGAAAAATCAAGCTTTGTAAGGGGACAAAGCTTATGAATAAAAGTGGGGGGTTAAGGGAATTGAAACAAAAAAATTAATCAAAAACGAAAAGCGATATCAACATGAAATTTTTAGTAAAAATCAAGCTCTGTAAGTGGACGAAGTCTATTTATTTAAAAAAAACCTAAATAAAAATGGGCGGATTACGGAGGGTTGAACTTAAAAAAAAACATAAAGCAAAAACAAAAAATGATATCAACTTGAAATTTTCAAGAAAATCAAGTTATGTAAGGGGACAAAGCCTATTAATAAAAATGGGGGTTAAGGGAGATTGAAATTTAAAAAATCATATTTCAAAAATGAAAAGCGATATCAATATGAAATTGTTAGTAAAAATCAAGCTCTATAAGAGGAAAGTTTATTGATTCTGAAAAAAATCTGAATAAATATGGGAGGGTAAACGGGGCTAGAAATATTGAAAAAAATCATAACTCAGAAACGAAAAATGATCAATTTGAAATTTTAATCCAAAAACAAGCTCTATAAAGACACGAAGATATTGATTTTGAAAAATCTGAATAAAAATGGAGGTTAAAGGGGACTGAAAGTTAAAAAAAAAATCAGAAATCAAAAACTCAAAAGTGTCAACTTGAAATCTTCAGTAAAAATAAAGACCTATAAGGGGCTAAAGCTTATTGATTCTAAAGGAAATCTGATTAACAATATGGGGGTTAAGGGGATATTTTAAACAGTGAAGAGTATAATATATAATGCCAAACATTATATGTGACGTGGTCTATGAAAAGGGAGCTTATGTTCGAAAACAAGTATTTGACAAAACAGCTGTTATAGGTAAATAACCCTTGACGTCCTTGAATATAGGTAGATACCAGGCAACCCGGAGAAAAGGGAACAATTAACGAGAATCTGACGAAACAAATTTTTTACTTGTTTGTCTTTAAAAGCTGTTTTGTCGAAAACTTGGTTTCACATGTAAGCCCCCTTTTCATAGACCAGGTCACATATATCTTCATTCTAGCATTAGTTTTGGTGCATCAACAAAAAAATGATAGCACAAAATTAGAATTATTTTGCTAATTTAAAGGACTGAAGATGTATTTTCTTAGTACGTACAAATGTTTAAAGTATTAAATAAAAATTGTTTGCCTTGTTTAGAGACTAAGGCCACTCATCAAACAACTCATCATGAATAGTATGCCACTTTAATCCATCCCCTAGAGGTTCATGAGCTGATGGTAATAATACGTACTTCGCAAATGACCTATAACAAAAATAAGACAAGTCCACTTTTAAAAATATGAAAATGTATATTTATAATAATAATAATAATGACTTTATTGCTCATAATCTCACATATAATATATACAAAGAAAACAAAGGGAACGAGATTACATACACATCGAGCAATGGGCGAAGTTCGCACCTTTTATATACCCTAATTTATATTAATATTTAGACCATTAAGTGTTAAATGCATATTGAATAATAAATTATGACTATTTCTTTTAAAAATATCTAAAACTAAAAAGAATAAGAAAGTTACAAATGCCAGGGGTAATGTCCAATTTATTTTTTATAATTGATATTTAATAGAGCCATTGAACAGAGAATTTTTTATTTTACGTTAGAAAGTTAAAATTGGTAAAGACTTTGTTTCATTTGGAATCGGTGTTGTAGATTTTAGCTATATTATATGAAAAGCTTGCGTGATATAAGGAAGTCCTGTATTTTGGAAGAGATAGATTTTCTTTGAACCCTACTTTAATATTATGTACTTCAGACCTTTTTTTAATTTTCTCGTACAAATAGGCAGGCTTTTTTGACATTATTTTATGATACAAAACAAAAGCATGCAAAAGTCTTCTATTATTGAGATTTAACCAACCTAAAATCACCATATGTTGTGAAGTTGACTGACGTCTTCTTACACCACATATGAACCTCTATTTTCTTGCAAGAAATTAAAAATGTTACTTACATAAAGTTCTAAGTATAATAGTTTTTAATTTATGTTTACAAACTGAATTTTCCCTACTACCTTAGCTAAATACTGTATACATACCCATAAAAAAAATTATTTTACCTTCCTTGAACAAGTCCCAAAAATATTTTCCAGTTTTTACTTTTACCAAAATTATACGGATTTGCATATGTTCTACCCAATTCCTTCATTCGTATGGTTTCTGCTTTATTTATATTTGCCTCTATACTCGTTTCACCTTTGCTTATCAATTGTCCATGCCACAGTGATAACATGCCCAACGCCAAAAAAACGCCTAAAAAAAAAATAGAAAAAATTGGATAATATATAACACTTTTAATCTTTGATGTACAATGAATAATTCTATGCATGCTCTCTAAATATTAATTAAAAATTAATTGTAAGACATTCTTCAAAGCAATTCTTTTTGACTTACCACAATTGATAAGGGTCATATAGACAATAGCTCTCCGTCTCCAAGGGCTTATATATTCCTCATTTGGCTCATCATCCAAAAGCGAAGTATCTAAATACTCTATGTCAGTCTGAAATATGGGATTATTATAAAGTAAATGCACATTCATAATTTTTCTTCTTAAACCAACAACAAAACCCAAAAGAAATTCCATCTATATGGAGAACCAAACCATTAACTGAAAAGCCCATCTTAATTTGTCAAAAACTTAATGCATATCCCTTATTTTATGATGACCTAAGGTAAAATAGAATAGAAATAATTTCCTTATTTAGTACAATTAATAAACAGTTGAATGGAAAATGTCAGATATAGCTTACATATCAAATAATGTACATAAAAGTAAAATACAAATAATAGAAACAGATTAAAATTGACCAAATATACTCATCTATAACATAAAGACAATAATTTTTTTTTTTTCATTTAGGCAACTTTAAGTTATAAGAAATGTTGGATATTCTTACCACAGGTATGAGAGCTCCAGTTTGGTTGAATTTTACAGGATGTCCCTCTAGTTCCGGTTCATCTGAATCAACAGATGTTAGAAAAATGGCTGTATAGGCAATATCAAATCCACAACATATTATAAATAATACTCCTACTACCATATATACCATATAGAGAAAAAAATATCTGTGATTCCTGTAACCTACACAATTATTTAACCAAGCTGTTTAATTAAATAAGGAAAAATATTTTTTAAATGCTATTTGGTTTTACATTTTTTTATTTTAATTGTTCATAAAGGATACGGCAGTGATGATCCATTTTTAAAATACATCGATTGCATACAGAACAGTGATGTGTTCTTGGAGGTTTAGGAGAAATGCATTTCTTACATATACTAACAGCCTCTGTTATAAGTTCACCCTATATATTAAGAATAAAATTATGACCTGTGTTACCAAATTATTTATAATCTTACTTGTGGGGGAAAGCCTGGAGGAGTGACTACACCCATGTAGTAATGAAAACATATGTTCAAAAGGATCCAGTGTCCTATACTGACTAGAAGAATGCAGACTACTGTATTTCTATTCCACCAATATGGAATGCCTATCCAATAAGCTATTAAAACTACTGATGCAGTTAAACCTATTACAGCAACAACAAATATCTACAACATAAGTATTGTATTATTTACTGACTGCAGTTTCTGCTAATGGAATTCATTAATATTCATTCCGAGATTCATTCAATATCAAATATCAGAGAATAATTTAATAACAATTCATTTTTCTATTACTAGGTACTTATGCTTTCATACTTACAGGTCCAATAGCATGGGTAAAGTTATCTACAAACCAAAACATAGGTTCCATGCAAACATCTGCTGCATAACTTTGGTCCATAAAATGATTGTAGGTAAGGGAGCGAAATGTAACCAGGCATTTTTGGAAAAATGTTTTAATGAAGTAACTGAAAATTAAATAAAAAGGTAATCAAAATAGATAAAAGTTGATTTTAAAATAATTTACAGAGCTCTGATGAAACAAACTTAACAAAAATAAAGGGAAATTTACAGTTGGAATTATTTTCTTGAATTGGAAATATTTTATTCAATTATATCTGTATTATTTTTAAAATATTTACTCACTAAGAGTATGCAGGTATTCTTGAGAAAGTCCAGTGTATGGTAATCATTTTAAATATGCTATAATATTATTATCATCATAACTTAACTTTCATTATATAAATTATTGCTGGAAACGTGATCATCTAATTAACAAAACAAATGCTGGAAGCATTATAGTCTACTTCATTTATACAAAATAAACATTTTTTCATTTCTCCCCTTATCATTTGATTTGAAAATCATAACCTCAATTTTGTGACAGTTCTGGACGCAATAATGTATATAGTTATATAGATTGCTCAACCATATGCACGTTAAGACATACACGTTTCTATGCTTCGTGTAAACAGTTGCGATGACGGTAAATTAATTTAACATATTATCTTTATAGAGTTTGTACTTTAAATAAATCTAGCATTATTATTCCAAACATTTTTAAGTCAGGTATTGAAATTATTTTAGGGTAAAATATGTTATGTTATGACACATTTTTACTTCAACTTGCACAAATAACACTACGTTTTCATTTGGCATATTTGACAAAACTAAACGCAAAGCGAACATTACAAATCACAAAACATCTGTCAAATTTAAAATTTCGTTTTAAGAAAATTTTGTATGAGACAAAAATTATAGAGAATAATATTAGAAGTAACTTTTATTTAACGAATTTTCTTCTCCTGGTGTAAATAACAGATATATTTCATAAAATATAAAAACGACCTCCCTATAAAGTACCCCCAGATGTTCCGACTTTGCCCAAACTCTAATCAGTTTTCTTCAGGCCGGAATAAAGCCTAAGTTTAAAATTTTGTGTTGTTCTCTTCATCCGTTTTTGAGTTTTCTTCAAAATTCGAAATTTATACTTTTTTCAAATATCTCGAATACGATCTATTTTAGAGAAACAACTTTTATTTGAACAATTTTCTTAAAAATTAAAATTTTTTAAATTTTGTCAAATTTCTCAAATTTTGTATAGAACAAACATTAGAAGTAACTTTTATTTGAGGAATGAATCACGATTTTTTTCGACCTCGAGTTTTCGACGGATTTTTACGTATTGGGGTCCCCTGAATCCGTTTTGACTATTTTCGCGATATGTGTGTGTGTGTGTGTGTGTGTGTGTGTGTGTGTGTGTGTGTGTGTGTGTGTGTGTGTGTGTGTGTGTGTGCGTGTGCGTGTGCGTGTGCGTGTGCGTGTGCGTGTGCGTGTGTGTGTTTGTCTGTTTGTGTGTGTATGCGTGTGCGTGCGTGCGTGCGTGGGTGCGTGCCTGCCTGCCTGCCTTCGTTCGTGCGTGCGTATGTGTGTCATAGTCTGTCTATGAGTCTGTATCCACGATAATTTAAAAACAAATAAAGAAAACAACACCAAATTTTCAACTTAAGCTTTAATCCATCCTGCGGTGGGCATAGGCTAAACATCTGGGGAGGTAATTTATAGAGGACCGTTTATCTACTTTAAGGTATATTTCTGTTATATATAATTATTGAAGAAAATTCTTTGGATAAGATAATTATTTGTTTCTCTAAAATGGACCGTAATGGAGAAATTATTTGAGAAAAAATGCAAACTTTTAATCTATCAGTAATTTCGTTGGAAATTATTGTGAAAAAAATTTATTTGGAATAATTTTCATCTTTAATTCATATTCTTAATAGTTTTTGATTGTATGGGCCGTACTCAATATATTTTATTACTTTATAGGAAAAAGTCATGTGTTGGACACATATTTTTATTAGACTAATAAAATATTTCGTCATTACAAAAGCCATAGTCAACATCATTATTTTTTTAAACGTTATATTAAATAAAAATAGAGAGATAATATAAATACAATAGAACAAAGAGTTTCTCATTGTCATCTAAAATAAAAATATTCCTGAAAATTTAAAATTAAAATAAATATATATACAGGGTTCCATTAGTGCGTAATTGTTCAATATTTTTAATTTGTGTTATAGACACGCAAACAAGTTTTAAATAAAAGTTATATGGATTTGAAAAATATTTTAAAAATATTTTTGAATATACAGGGTGTTGTGTTTGCGCCTGGCAAATAAAAATGTATGTTTTTTAAATTAAACTCCCTGTGTTTTATTTTATTTTTAGAATGGTTTGGTAATATTGTATTCAACACTAAAATGTTTTAAAAAAATATTAAAGTGTTACCAAACAATTTTTTTTTGAAATTAGAGGATGATGTAGACCCCAAATTAAATTATCATAATTTAGGTAGGTTTACATTGATTTCAAAATTGTTTAATATTTTAATATACAGACTTATAAGATACTAAGCTAACGAATAGAGGTGATAGAACTGGTTTATTGTACAGAGTGTTTTGAAACATGTCTTAAATACGGCTAATTTTAAGTTCAATTTACTAATTTTTTTCAATTTGCCTATGCAACAATACCGCAATGTATTAGCCAATAAAACACATATACATAGTGTCCCATCAGTGCTGTTTTATTATTAGAAATACGAAGAAATTTTTAATGTAAAAGTTATATTACCATATTTAACAAATATTCTTAAATATAAAGGGTGGTCCATAAAAGAGGTACTGACCAAATCTATACTTTTTTTAAAGCAAAACACCCTGCATGTAAATATACATAGTATATTGTTTTCACATCGTCAAACAATTTTAATTGACTTCATTTATTTGCTATATGTTATATATAGGGTGTGTCAAAACGTGAGGTTACGATTTTCTCAACTTTTTAAATGAAATACCCTGTATTAATTAATTGGTGCTATGATGGGTGATTCTCGCCTAACTGTGATTTTTACAACTTACATTTTTTAAAATTAAAAATGTTTCAAAACGTATGTTTTACGCGTTTTTGTTTTCTATTTATGCATAGAAATAAGCCTGTAAAGTGGTTCTACTACAGCTACGATACAACGAAAACTGTGACAAAATTTAAAAATTTTAATGCCACGGTACTGACATTATTTCCACGGTACTGACATATAAATGATTATTTGTTTTTTACCAATCCAGAGATTGGTATAAAATTGCAATAAAATTCAATGCAGTATGGATTAGATTGTAGTTATAAGAGGTAAATTTTGTATTAAAAAATGAATTTTGATAGACATTTATATATTTAATTTTAAAAATGAGAATCGGACATGCCACGGTACTGACAATTCGAGTATATTTATATGCAGCTTAAAAAAAATTACGAAGGTTTATGATCTAATTCATAATGTCGGTTGTAAAATACCTCTAAATTTATAAAATTATTAACTTTTTGATGAGGAAAACTTATGCTAAACGATAAATAAAACACTGGACATAAAAAAATCACAGTTAGGCGAGAATCACCCATGTATTCCATTTAAAAAAATGACAAAATCGTTACCCCTCATTTTGAAACACCCTATATACAACATAGCAAATAAATGAAGTCTATTAAAATTGTTTGACGATGTGAAAACAATCAAATATAAAAATGTATAAGTTTGGTCAGCCCCTCGTTTTATGGAGCCACCTGTATATTTAAGAATATTTATTGAACATGGTCATGCAAATATTAACTTTTTTATTTTCACTAATAAAACAGCACTATTGGGACACCCTGTATGTGTTATTGGCTAACATGTTAGCATCGTTGGATAGGTAAATTTATAAGGAATTTTATGCCAAAATAATATATGTATGTGTTATTGGCTAATATGTTAGCATCGATGGATAGATAAATTTATAAGGAATTTTATGCCAAAATAATATACAGGGTGTTGCATTTGAAAAAATTGAGTAAATTGAACTTAAAATTAGTCATATTTATGACATGTTTCAAAACACTGTATATAAAAAATAGTTCTATCATCTCGGAAATGGAATGATCTACAAGGATCAACCAGAAGTCCCTTTTTTGTTACAAATTGGGTGAGAAATAATTATTAATCTTAAATTTTATGAAATATAGGGTGTTTAAAAAGTTTTGATTAAAATTGTTTCCTTATCTCTTGATTCTACCCCAATAGGTTATCGTAATTTATCGAAATAGAGTGTGTTAACTAATAATAACGATTAACTTATATACATATTTTTAAGTTAAAGGCTTTAGTTTAAGGGAAGATATTTAGAAAATTATGTATTTATGAAATTCACTTTATCACCCTGTAAAATAAAAACTGGGACGTTTATAGGAAAATTATATTGGCTTTTCTTTATAATTAGTTGAGATCTACAAATCCTCAATTACGGTACTTTATTCTGAAACACCCTGTATAAATAAATAAAAAATTAAAAACTTCATTATAAAACTCACTCTTTTTTCTGGAAATACACATGAACTTTAGACGTTGCATTTTGCATTGTTACCATATTTTAAGATAACACAGCTCTGCGCATTCACCAATAATGTGTTAAGTGTTACCCCCCAAGAAAACAATCCAGCTACGCGCTTGTACAAAAGCTACAAAACAGGAGAATGCACGTACTTCTAAAATGTAACAAATACATGCTAATTAAGCTAATGTTAGACACCTGCTTAAACTGGATATCTGTAAATGATCGCATTTTTTATTTAGCTATGGATTTTATATTTAAAATTATTCATTCTGAAACTCCAACGAACTTTAACCAATTTATCACTACCTATACTAAATTCACACATACCTACCCTACACAATGACCCATTATTTAAATCAGAACTTTTAAAATTTTTTATATTTCAAAATAACACTGATATTTTAAAGGTATGTAATGGAAATAAAACCTTGTTATATTGGTAAATTTTAATTGGGTTAGGTAGTTAAAATTTTTATAATGAATCTTTTCAATAATAAATTAATATTTATAATGTAATTTAACAGTAAAAAAATATATTTGTACATTAGGCTTGCGTAAATAATAAAGATTTATTCCTTACATTATTGCGAAGCGGGGAAAAAATTATCACAAAACAATACGCGTTACAATACGCAATTACTTAATGATAATGTCTCTTTTCTAGGAAGTAATATCTCAAATTGTTTTCAAATTAAATTAATATTTTTCAATTGAACCCCTCTCTAAGGTAAGAATGATGAAAAGCATGTGAGGACCAAACTTTTTGCGCAAAAATATTAAAATATACAATCGACGCTCACTACTTGGCGAGTGTAGTATAGAAACCAGCGTTTCATTCAGTAAAGTATCGAGTGATAGACCGCAAGTCGCTTATTGCATCAGCTCTCAGCCATGAGCATCAACATAGCGGAACTTCAGACAGAAGTTTTCTATGAAGAAACGAATGCCTTATGGGTTTTTGCTTATGGGTCCTTGTGCTGGAGACCGGGAATACATTTTCACAAAGCTGTCACTGGATATGTCGAAGGTTTTCAGAGAAGATTTTGGCAGGGAAACACCGCACATCGAGGCACAAAAAAACAAGTAAGTTACAATATTATTAATTAATTTTATAGACCTATTATTGAATAGTTTATTAGGTATATGTTTTAATTTATCTACCCGTGAATTATTTTACTATTTTTGTGTCAAAGTATTCTTAAAATAAAATGTGTTTTATTCAGAGAAAATAGAAAATGACAAACAAAATAATACATATAATAAAAATTAATATAAAATTTTGTAATTTAAGAAAAAAGAAATAAAACAATCTTGTTTTTTTTTTGTTTAATAAAATCTTAAACAAGTCATTCAAAATATTGTTTAAAATTTAAAATGTGATTTTATTTTATTTGAAAATATTAGAAGAAATTAAACATCGTTCTTTGAAAATGTGAATGTTTAAAATGTAGGTACCTACCTATTGCCTCAATTTCTAATTACTAAATTTAATAAAATAATGACAAAATAAAACTTCACTTTCCAATATTTTATGGGATTAAAGTGGGTAATTCTAAGTTAATTAACAAAACAATGAATAATTCTGCTGTCATCTATTTATCAGTTTTAAGTCTAATAGACACCTATACCTATGTGTATTTAAAAAAATATTAAATGATTCTGAAAATCACTGACCTGTACCTTTATATAAATGTTTAAGTATTATTTAATAATAGTGGTATTTAGATATATTAAAGTTCAAAACACTTTTTTAAGGACATTTATTTTTAAAATCCAGTAGAATAAGTTCCCAGATTTTATTTAACCATTCTGTTTTTGAATCCAAACATTTGACAGGGACGGATTTAAGTTTTACAAAATTAATATTTTATATAGATATTCTTATTTTCTCTGAATATAATATTTAGTATATTTTCAAAAGATTTTATTCAAATTCTGTAATTTTTGTATCTAAAAAAAGTATCAGTGTGGGTAAAAAATATATTTTTTTTTAAATGAATTTATATTTAACCAATTGTTGTAACAAGGAAGTACAAACGCATTGTATAAAATTCTATTTATACGTTTCTTTGTATCCTATTCTGACCACATTAGCCTTTGTTGTTTAGTTTATTCTTAGAAATATATATTTTATGGTGTATTTCTAACATATACTCGTTCATCAAGGGTACCTAATTTTTGTTACAATTTCCTAAGAGGAATATTTTTACATTCCTATTGAAAGAATTCTTTAAAACCTAATAAAAATAAAGCACCAGTCATTTTCAAATATGTAAAAAATTATAGTGTAAGTTATTGATAATATTACACATAATATAAGCTATGTCCCTTATTATAATAAAACGTTATTGCTTTAGTTTGTGTAATTAAATCCTACAAATTCCTAAAAATATTAGATAATACAATTTCTAACGTTACATGCAAATAGAAATCAATAAGACCATTTAACATTTAAATATTGAGAAAAAATAGATTAAAAAAATATTAATATTTTTTATGCATATTATTTAATTACGGCAAAAATAGATCACTTACAAATTTTTGGCGATTTTAGGTTTTAAATAGTGTCAATGATGTTTTCTCAAGAAAATTTTCTATTTATTATACTGTGTAGCATCTTGTAACTATTAAAACGTGAACATCAGTTGGTACCTACCATGGAGGAAGGATAAGGTACCTACCGTCCGTATAAGGTCCAGCTATTCCAAGAACTGTCGGAGGATGATTACGAACACCGCATTAAATTTTAACAGACAATGTCACATTGACGAATATCTTGCAACCAATTTGTTGTTTTCTGACGAGACAACTTTTTTATTTAACTGTTATACATACATAAGCGTTAACCTCCATCGACCATATGTATCAAGACTATTTACAAATCACCATGTTGACGTCTTCTTCGTTTTTTAAAATAATTTTTCTAACTTTTTACATGTCTTTACTTCTTTATATCATTCTAAACCTATAGCCAATCATCCAATCAATTCGTATATTATGTTTTTGATATTTTTATCCCAGTTCACGTCTAATGTTTAATATTTCTAGTTCTCATTCCCTTAACACTGATAAATGTAGTTGATAATGCCTATCAAGGCAACAGGGCACCTACGGAATTTAGTTTAAACCTGTCGTATCTTTAGGCTAGTTTTATACCCTATTCAAAAATGTCCTCTTGTTAACAAAAATCAAGGCATTAACAAAATCGGACCAAGTCAGCAGCATAATATGCCATATTTTTAGGCCATTTTTACACACTATTCAGTATAATAATATCAAGGTGTATTGTTAAAATCAATCAGTGCACCTCAGGTTCTTATTTTTTTTAATCATACCACATTGTTAGTTTCTCGAAATATATAAAACTTTTCAAAAAAATTGGTACTGTTATCCTAACGATTTGTTGTTTTTGATCCAATAGATTTTTCGTAAACTTGGCTGACGGTTCCTTAATGAACTCTTTGGCCTGTCTCAATCCTGGATAGTTGTTCCACTATTCTTGAGACTCTTTTTTACATCCATTGTTTGAAGGATGCCTTGCACAATGCCTTAGCTGCTCCACAGAAGGGTTCGGGGACTGTTATGGCCTTATTTAAGCCCTCTCAGGCTAGTTCGTCGACATTTTTATTACCCTGATGTCCTTCGTGGCCTGGTTACTTTGTTTTGACTACTGAGCTCTGACAGGTCTTCTAGGAAGTCTTTCGCCAGTCGTGATTTGATTTTTATTGAGAGATCTGATTATCTGTCACAGTAGATGGCAATAGTTTTGCCTGATTCTTGCTGATTTAGTATTTCTCTTGCACAGTGTTGTATCTATTAATTCGGCCTAAAACACTGTTGCATATTCTTCTAGATTCAGCGAAACCGTTGTTTTCGACTTGGGTCCAAAGATTTCAGTACCGGTTCTTTTCTTGGTAAACAAGTTTAGCCTGTTTCCAGGATTCTCGGTCTGGAATTTGAATTTGAAAATTTCTTTGAAATTTGCATGTAGCTATGGTTAAGTATATCAGTAGGCATTCCTAATATCTTTTTCTTTTTACCTGCTAGTTTGGCCTTGTAGGGTCAACGCCTTGTAATTTGCTTATTCGGTTTCATCCCTTCTAATACCGTTACCTTTTTTTACTTGCTAGTTTGGCCTTGTAGGGTCAACGATATATAGTTTGCTTATTAAGATTTGTCCCTTGAATAGGGTATATAAATTGCCTGAAAATATGCCACATATTTAACTCAAAATTCCCGAGGGTGCGTAATTATAGGTTGTTGCGTTCTTTTATATTATTAAATATTTATTATAATTAGATAACAACTTGTTCTATTTGGTTTCCTACTACGTCAATATTTATGTTACCTGTTCTATGTGTTATAGTCATCACTTTTGTTTAATAATGTTTATTTAGACTTTTTTTGAGTTTAACAATTATTTTATACAATTTTTAAGTGTTCATCTAAACAAAAAACTAAAAGTAATTCTAGGTCCATAGGAACCAACATAGGTTTCGCATAGACCCTCATTTGTATCAAATTTACATTAGTGACGAAGGTATACGGTTACTTAAAATGTATATAAACACTAATAATTATTGTAACTTACATTAGGTACTTGTATTAAATACTCTAACCGTTAAAATAAGAAAATTTAAAGAAAGAAAAAATAAAAACAACAAATTAAACAATTTAAACACAATGCATATTTGTGAGACATACCTTGGAGGGGACAGCGAAGAGAAGGAGTTTTTTAACTGTTGGTTTCAGTTAATTTTCGAGTTTCAAGTCTAGCTAAATCAATAATATATTTTTTTACATAGGTATATGTTTTATCATGTTAGTAGAGTTTATTTTGTCTAAGTATATTTTATAAATTTCTGGTAGATGACTATAAATTTCTGTGATAATGGGGTCTATTCTGTAACAATTCCTTTATATTTAACGGCCTTTAAAAATATGTTCTTCTTTACTTCTGTCATTATTTAAACGGATCTTTAAAATACATTAGAGGACTATCTTAAAGAAATCTGTTTAAATAATGACAGAAGTAAATTAACGAATACGAACATATTTTTATGGGCCGTCAATATTTTTAAAGGCCGTTAAATATAAAGGAATTGTTACAGAATAGACCCCATATAGTCCATTTAAAATAACGGTAAAAGGTCGAGAAACGCCGCACTTGACGAGACCACTTGTCCCCTACGTATTTTGGGGCGCTGATTACGAAAACTGGCAGCAATAGCTGGAACACCCCTAAAATTGTAAAAAAACACCCCTAAGTAGGTGTGATTTTCGACTGTACTTGTTGTTTTGCAAACTAAGCCACCCAAAAAACATATAAGATGACTTAGTTCGCGAAACACCGTGACTGGTCATTTTTTCCGAAAATTGACTCCTTAGGAGGGGTGTTTCTGGCATGTGGGGGGTGTTACACAAATTTTCCAGTCTCGACACCCCGATTTTCGTAATCAGCGCCCCAAAAAACATATGAGATGAGTTAGTTTGCAAAACAAGTACAGTCGAGAAACACCCTATGTAGGGGTGTTTTTTGCAATTTTAGGGGTGGTTCAACCATGGCTGTAAGTTTTAACTCCGATTTTCGTAATCAACGCCTCAAAAAACATAAAAGATGGCTTAGTTTGCAAAACAACAATTACAGTCGAAAAACACCCATATTTAGAAGTGTTTTTTGCAATTTTAGGGGTGTTCCAACTATTTCTGCCAGTTTCAACCCTCATTTTTGTAATCAGCGCCCCAAAATACGTAGGGGACAAGTGGTCTCGTCATGTGCGGCGTTTCTCGACCTTTTACCGTTATTTTAAATGGACTAATAGATGAGTATGACATCCTAAGCTAATCTATGGTAACTCCTAAATATTACTGAGGCCCTTCCTATGGTGCCTCAGTATTGCATTTGTGCAGACGAAAAAATTTTCTGACCCCCATTTTTTAAAACTTTTTTTCATGTTTCTGATCATTCTGAATCCGAAAATCAAAAAAAAAAAATTTCGTCTGGTCGTCTGTATGTATGTATGTATGCCGGCACGATAACTCTAGAACGAAAGTTCTGATTGACTTGCGGTTTTGCTTTTCTTGAATAGTTACTTCTAACTTAGAACCCTATTGATTTTCAGAAATTTCGGTTCATCCTAACTACTTTAATAACAATTTTCTTAAAATCCGCCTATGCATTCCTTATGTGAACAATTTTAGGAATTTCAATTATTTCTGACGTCAAAATTCCTAACATTCTTCACATTCCATAAACTGCAAACATTCTCTAACGACCTGTCAAACAACAGCTGTTGATAGTAAAGGTGAAATTTCTAAGGCGGGTTGCGACCTTCATACTTGCAACCATATAGCCATTTTGGAGGCTATTTTCATTCGAAATTAGTCGCCAAGCCTGCCAATTTATGAAAAATATATAAGCAGTTTCTTAAAAATGACTTTTTATGGTGGTGCTATTAAGCGTACTACTATTTCGCTCCTAGCCACAAAAACACCTTTATCAAATTTCTCTGTCGCAACCCCATAGAATAATTAACCGGCCATTGTATTTGGCAAAAATCAAAATAATGCTTGGCTGTGCCTGTCAAGTATCAAGATGTCAACTGTGATATGTGAATGGCTCTTAAATGTCAAATTATTTAAAAATGTATACTTCTTTTGATATTTATTGCAACTAATAAATATCTCAATTCAGGCTTTCCATAAATAAAAGTACAGCAAGACAGATAATATAATGTTCTTATACAAAGCACTTTTTTATTATATAAAAGAGAGGTAGGATATAATGCCCATTTCAAATTTGGATCATTTATGATACCAAGGTATTTTGTTGTGTTTTTCATTTTAATTATAAAGTTGTCATTTATTTGTATGTTGAAAGAAGGCCTTTGTAAATTACATTGCTCTCTATGGATCTACTTTACACAAAAATAGTTTTGTGGCTATAAGTTGCTATAATCTATCTTCACAAAACTATTAATAGTTTAAACATAGTAAGTGGTATTACTTAATATAACATCAAGTAATTTTTTAAAGAAGTAATTTTTTAAAATAAAGTACATGATCTCAAAACAAATAATCTATAATAAATGCGGATAAAACGAGGGGTAAAAAAACAATAAATCAAGGGAAATACTTAAAAAGGGCAGGTTTAAAGAGTATTATCACAAGAAACTATATGCGTTCTGTTTATTTATCAAGTATTGTTTGAGGTTACTTTTGAATACATTTGTTTTTTTTTATTTCTGTAGGCAGTCTATTAAATTTTTTAAACCTCTAATAAAAATTGTATTTTGGGAACTTTTAGTGATGGCTTGCCGTACATGAAAGTCAGATTGGTTTCTTGTATTATAGTTGTGATATTGCGAATTATATTGAATTTTTTCTAATAGATCTGATGCGATGGTACTCTCATTTTTGTTTTATAAATAAATATCAGTCATGTACTGAACATAATTCTGAACTGAAAGCCAATTTATTTCTTTTAACATAGTTGTAATACTCATCCTTCTGTCCTTTATTAATAGGATATAAATAGGCGAAGTAAGAAGCTCAAATATTTTACATGAGCAGGCTTAAGAGGTAAAGGGGCCAATTATTATTGGATAAATTGCTCGAAAAAGTTTTTAAACCCTAATCAAAAGGCGATATAGAATGGTTTTAAAAATCAAGGCTTGTGAAAATCATCCCATGGTTTAACCTAAGTAATTCCAATGCTTCACAAACCAAAAAATTCAACGTGCTAATACTACTATCGGCTTTCGGTATTTCGTTCCAAGTTAAATCATTTCTCGTTTTTGTTACGCTACGAGTTTACCCTTGTGGGCCTCAGTCTCGATAAGGTGGGAACCACCATTTTAGCGTCTCTTGAATTTATAATTACTTTTTGAGTTTATAATGTTTTTTGAGGAGTTATATATTAAGGTAAACATCTTATATTATTAGAGAATGGCAAAAAAATGTTGTTTCATAATTTATAATCAGTGACCTATGGCTAAACCTATCAAATATCTGTTCTAAATCATTTATATAACAGCAGTCTCATCTGCAAAGCTAAACATGTTGCCACTGGAAACCGAATTAAGTATCACATTAATATATACTGAAAATAAGATCGGTTCTAGGACAGTTCCTTGCGATAAACCATAGCTTTTTCTGACATAACATTATCGATTTTAACTACTTGTAATCGTTTTGATAAATAATAGCCTCGAAATAATTCGTTGGGTACATTACATATTCCTGCATCCTTCAAGACATGGAATATTTGTATATGGCACACAGTGTCGAAGGCCTTGGCAACATCCAGGAACATAAATATATCTGGGTTATTATTATCTTAAAATGTTGAAATATTATCAACAAGTTTTAAAACAAAAATGAAATGGTTGCTTGTACCCCTCGGCAATAATTATTTAAACAACAAGTAGTATTTACTTGAGAGTACTTAAAAATAGGTATTTTTAATTTTTTTTTAAGAATTTAGGAAAATAACAGGTGAAGATTAGGTATTTAATTTGTAGAAAAGTTTCGGCAAATGTGACTAAGATTTTTTCATAGATTTGTATACTCTCAAGAAAAGGTAGTACATGTATTACTTATTGCTATTTATAATAGTAATAATAGAATTATTAAAAAGAACCAATGGGCAAAAAGAAAGTCTCAAAAAAATATTAAAGAAATTCAAAAATGGGATGGCATTAAAACAAACAAGGATATTGGAAAAATTTTATAACGAGAAACAACAGAAATATAAGTGATACTGGAAAGATTGGTTTATAGGGTCATAGTCAAAATTCGACACCTTGAAGGGCATAAAGGAATTGTGAAAAAGCAGCAGAATAAAATAATATTCTTAAACAATTATTGTATGCTAGATTTTATAATCAATATTTATTTTTCTCTATATCTATCAGACAGCATTTGATTAAACAAAAACTACAAGGTATTTTTTACATCGGCTTGAGATATCCTGTTTAATGTTTATCAAGACTAATCATTCTCTTAATCTTCATTGAACTTTGTGAATTAATATATCGGTACTTTTTCTATTACGATTGATTGAATAATAACGATATCTTACGACGGTATTTTTTTTAGCTTACAATTAGCTTGTCACACAATTTCCCAAAAATGTAGACCATTTTTCGTTAATCGTATAAAATTCATCACATTGTTATAGTTCTAGAGAAAGTTAAATGGTTTTAAGAATTTAGGAAAATAACAGGTGAAGATTAGGTATTTAATTTTTAGGAAAGCTTCGGCAAAGGTGACTAAGATTTTTTCATAGATTTGCATATTCTCAAGAAAAAGGTAGTACATGTATTACCTAGTGGTACTTATAATAGTAATAATAGAATTATTAAAAAGAACCAATGGACAAAAAGGAAGTCTCAAAAAAATATTAAAGAAATTCAAATCAAACTAGATAATCTTCTGTTGCTTTTGAAAAAACAAAATGGGATGGCATTAAAACAAACAAGGATATTGGAAAAATTTTATAACGAGAAACAACAGAAATATAAGTGATACTGGAAAGAGTGGTTTATAGGGTCATAGACAAAATTCGACACCTTGAAGGGCATAAAGGAATTGTGAAAAAGCATCAGAATAAAATAATATTCTTAAACAATTATTGTATGCTAGATTTTATAATCAATATTTATTTTTCTCTATATCTATCAGACAGCATTTGATTAAACAAAAACTACAAGGTATTTTTTACATCGGCTTGAGATATCCTGTTTAATGTTTATCAAGACTAATCATTCTCTTAATCTTCATTGAACTTTGTGAATTAATATATCGGTACTTTTTCTATTACGATTGATTGAATAATAACGATATCTTACGACGGTATTTTTTTTAGCTTTCAATTAGCTTGTCACACAATTTCCCAAAAATGTAGACCATTTTTTGTTAATCGTATAAAATTCATCACATTGTTATAGTTCTAGAGAAAGTTAAATGGTTTTAAGAATTTAGGAAAATAACAGGTGAAGATTAGGTATTTAATTTTTAGGAAAGCTTCGGCAAATGTGACTAAGATTTTTTCATAGATTTGCATACTCTCAAGAAAAAGGTAGTACATGTATTACCTAGTGGTACTTATAATAGTAATAATAGAATTATTAAAAAGAACCAATGGGCAAAAAGGAAGTCTCAAAAAAATATTAAAGAAATTCAAATCAAACTAGATAATCTTCTGTTGCTTTTGAAAAAACAAAATGGGATGGCATTAAAACAAACAAGGATATTGGAAAAATTTTATAACGAGAAACAACAGAAATATAAGTGATACTGGAAAGAGTGGTTTATAGGGTCATAGTCAAAATTCGACACCTTGAAGGGCATAAAGGAATTGTGAAAAAGCATCAGAATAAAATAATATTCTTAAACAATTATTGTATGCTAGATTTTATAATCAATATTTATTTTTCTCTATATCTATCAGACAGCATTTGATTAAACAAAAACTACAAGGTATTTTTTACATCGGCTTGAGATATCCTGTTTAATGTTTATCAAGACTAATCATTCTCTTAATCTTCATTGAACTTTGTGAATTAATATATCGGTACTTTTTCTATTACGATTGATATTAACTGTATCTTACGACGGTGGTTTTTTAGCTTTCAATTAGCTTGTCATACAATTTCCCAAAAATGTAGAGCATTTTTTGTTAATCGTATAAATTTCATCACATTGTTGTAGTTCTAGAGAAAGTTAAATGGTCTTTTAGATATTAATCTGGTAAATTGTAAAATTGTTGGTGTTTTTTTTTTTATAATTGCGTCACATTCCTTACAATTTTTATTGGCAACGTTCAGTTTATTATTATATTATTGTCCCAATGATTAAACAACATTTAACAAATTGTAACACCGCAATTTCTGTTTCAGCCAGGACGAGTGGCTACATTAGTTGAAGGACAGGTAAGATCAACAAAATAGTTATTTAGAATTAGTCCCCTATGACCTATATAATATACCTACATATATAATATATTATATGTTATGAATTCATGGGTCCCTAATACGTATTTTGTTGCTATTTGTCTACATAATATATCAATTATTATTCTTACAATAACCAATGTATCGAATTTTGCAAAAGTAATTCGTCTAAATAAAAATTACAATTATTGACGAACTTTGTGAGTACCTAATTTGAAGCTTTTTTTTTCTGTTCGTCAATTGAACATTCTTTCCATTGAGGCTGCAAAGAATGCTCTTTGAGTAGGTACAACCCTCTTTATGATTCTTCAAGCGCATTTGGCTGTGTGTCTCACGGTATTCTGCTTGGAAAGCCATGTTCCTAAATCGTATTTGAGCAATCGATTTCAATGAGTATGATATTTAATAGCTTATTGGGTTGAAACTGGTGTTTCCCTTTATATTATAATTTGAAAATCATATACACCGATGTTGTAGAGAGGTATTTGAAGATTTGAGAACGAGCCTGAACGATGTCTGGCCCGAACTAGCACATCAAACTTCTGTCTAGATATCTTGACAGTTAGGGTCCGATTATAATTAGAAGAACACAGCTACGTCATCATTTGGCAAAGTAATTAATTGGTTATCGCCGCCTACTCGGGGTTTAGTGGAGTGTTAATATTATAGGAACATAGGAAATATTGTTTTATACCTAACAGCTTATTTATTTTTTATTTATTGATAGTTATAGATAATATGTATTTGAAATTCGAAGTAATGGTTATGACGTAGCGGTGTTCTTCTAATTGAAATGTTCAGGAAAAATCAAGCTCTATAAGGGGACGAAGTATATTGATTTAAAAAAAAAACCAGTTAAAAGAAGGGGGGTTGAAATTTAAAAAAAAAACTCATAAATTAAATCCGAAAAACAATATCAACTTGAAATTTTCAGGAAAAATCAAGCTCTATAAGAGGACAAAGCCTGTGAATAAAATTGGGGACTTAAGAGGGGATTGAAATTTAAAAAATTATAAATCAAAAACAAAAAGCGATATCAACATGAAATTTTTAGTAAAATCAAGTTTTATAAGGGGATGAAGCCTATTGATTCTTAAAAATATCTGAATAAAAATGGAAGGGACGGAGAGATGAAATATTAAAAAATTACTAACTCAATAACGAAAAATGAAAAATCAATTTGAAATTTTTAGCAAAAATCAATCTCTAAGGGGATAAAGCCTATTGATTTTGAAAAAAATCTAAATAAAAATGGGCAATGAAAACAACCCCCACTGCTGCAATGGAAACACTAATAGGACTCCCACCTCTTCACTATGTGATACAAGGGGAGGCAAGATTAGGTGCTTACAGATTAGGGAATACACTGGGAAATCTTGACATTAGGCCAGGTCACATGAGTATCTCAAGGTTAGTGACAGGAGACGTGCTAGACATGAGATCAGACCACTTAACCAAGAGGTACTCTTTTAATACTCCCTTTGAGGTTTTAATACAGGAAAGAGCGGAGATCACCATAAGGGAGCCCAATGCCCAACGACAGGAACAAACCTGGTATACAGACGGGTCTAAGACTGCGGAAGGTACTGGGGCAGGAGTATTCTCTAAAAACCCTGATACTAACCATAGCTATGCGATAGGAATACATTCCTCGGTATTTCAGGCCGAGGTATACGCAATTTTGCAATGTGCAAAAACGAACAATGAAAGAGCTGTCGAAATACAGCATATTCAAATAATGTCAAACAGCCAAGCGGCACTTAAGGCCATATCGAGTCAGAAAGTTACGTCGAGGCTGGTATGGGAATGCATCGAAGAACTAAGAACACTGGCAGACCATAATAGAGTAAAACTATTTTGGGTGCCAGGTCACAAAGGGATCGAAGGTAACGAAAAGGCTGACGAACTTGCAAAAAGAGGATCAGAAGAAACACCGGAACCAGACACAAACCCAGGAGTACCAAAAAGTCCGGGGTTTTATAAATGACTGGATTCGGGAACAACATATCAACTATTGGGGAAGCACCCCAAAACAGGCACATGGAAAAGCCTTCATAGGCAGACCATGTCCCAAAAGAACTGGAGAACTACTCTTAATGAATAGAAACCAGTTGAAAGTGATAACAGGGTTCATGACTGGGCACGCCCCAGTAAAGGGACACTTGAACAAAATTGGCATGTACAATGGGGAACTCATGTGCCGACTATGTCACAAGAAACCAGAAACGGCCAAACACATACTGTGCGAATGCGAAGCTCTAGATCGCAAAAGACAGGCTCTTTTTGGACAACCCCAGGTTGATCCAACAACGTATAGAACCCACTCACCCAAGGATCTGTACAAACTTATACAAGGTACAAAGGTGATAGAGTGGATGCTATGAACTAACATGGGGTAAAACACAATAAGCCAATAGGCTTCAGTGTTATTCGGAGACACATAGTCAGACGAGCCCAGGAGAGAAAAAAAATAAATAAAAATGGAGGGTTAAGGATTGAAATTTAAATAAACATGAAATTTTTACAAGTATTTCACATAATACCCACATAAAATAATCACTTGACTATGATACTAGGAATCTCAATGTTAGATAACGATAAAAACACCCTGTATATTACACGATACAAAAACGCTAATATTTTATTATTTTTGAAAAATGAATGTGATAATATTATGCCATTTTAAAGTTTTCTTTATTTAATTATGTGAATAATTTATTAAGTAGTGGTTTTACTGCTTTGTATACCTACATGAATTTAATATTATATCGCTTTTTTAATTATAATACACATTTTTTAAAATTTTGTTTATTTAAAGATTATTTAAACATTTTATGGTAAAAACCTACATGAGTAAAAAATTTATAAGGTTATATGGAAATTTATTTTTGTTTACATCAATTATGTAATAATTATTTCCTAAGCAATTTTGATATTTTTATAATTCAAATCAAATCAATTCAATAATGTTTGTTCAAAATCCAGCCTCAAAGCAAAAAGTTGCAGTTATTTAAACTAATTATGTACAAAAATAACTTGACAGATTAGTGACCGAACATGTGTGTTAAAAGCTTCGAGCATTTAATGAAAATGGCCGCTCTTAGTGACTTTTATGACAAGTATCAGTTCTGTCAAATAAGTCAGTAACATGTCTTAGGGTTACTACCACGAAGTATAGATACAAGGAGTCCGAACGGTATAGGCTTTTTTATAGGATTCATGTATCCAAATATTAAACCCAGATCTTAGTTCTTTTTTCTGCCACTGGCTGCGCAAATATTCAGAACGTACCGAAAGGCAAATGAGAATTTAGGAAAAGTGGCTTTATTCAAAGCACCGAAAGTGAGTAACATCTAAATAATATTAAAAATTTGTTTTAACAAATGATTGATTAATAAATTTGTTTTATTTTCAAATAATAATTAATTAAACAAGTACTTCTTCAAAAGTGGCGCGCCCTACCGGCAAAAAGTCTGTCCCTCAAATTGATGCCATTCATTCAACATTACGTTCGGACTCCTTGTATCTATACTTCGTGGTTACTATTGAAATTATTAATGTTACTTTAAGCCAACTGTAAACATCGATTTAGTCACGTGGGATACACGTGTTTTGTTGACGTCTTACATTTCTTTTTATGTTCTTAAATTCAAACATTTTATTTGAGAACATTATTTAAATAATCTTATCATGCTACAAAAACGTGGTACATATTTAGTTGGCACCTTAATTCGTTGAGGTGGTCAGTTACGGACGTCAGTGTACTCCATTTTTAAGCCGATGTAATAGTGAGGAAGTTTTATCTGTTATAAGTATTATACACATGTAGGTATGTTATTTCGCTTTCATTTGACTTTTTTGATTACAAATGTTTTTATTGAGTCTATAGATAGTGTCTTATTTAACCAATTTAAAAATTGTAAAGCACCTAATTATTTTTGTTTTCTGCGAAATTAATTAATTTTATTGGATCACAGATAGCAAAAAGGTTAATTAATTATTATTTTTAGGGCTTCAGTTAAAATATTTATAAATATTTATGTGAAATCATTCCAAATAAAAATATGCTGTTTGGACTTTGTGAGTTGTCTACAAGTCGTCTGTGCTTAATTTACATTTCCTCATTAGTTGTATTTACACAAAAAATATAGTAAGCTGTCTGTATGGTATCAATGACTTACTTTTTTATACTCTGCGGCATATTAGTTTTCTTTGGGGGCGACCAAGCAAGTTTTCTACATGGTTTACATATACAGGGTGTCCCGAAATAAGACGGTCATATTTTAACAGCGTAATCTACATCCTAAAATAGAAATAAAAGTTCATGTAAACATAGGTGCGAAAACGTTGCGTTTTCGAGATACAGGGTGTTACAAGTGAAGTCCTGATGGCATATTTTTGTAAATATTTTTTAAAATTTCTTTAGTCACCGGTTTTCCGAAGTAAAAAAAAATAAAATTTTTGATTTCACAGGCGTACTAATTATTCTTTACATTTTCGAATAACTTATTATGAAATTTTCAAATGCTTTTTTCTTGAAAATGGTACGTCCTAGCGAGATGCAACAAAAGTAACTTTATTGTAAAGAAAACATTGGTTTTCCAAATTTTATAGTCAAAAATGGTAAAAACTGTCAACAAAAAAAACTTAGGGCAATTTTACCCTAAACCCCCCCCCCCCCTAATTTACCCACCTATGAAGATGATGAAAAACTGGGGTTTAGTCCATTAGATAGAGCGTAAAAAGGTTAGCATTTGTATTAAATTTCACTTAGCTATCTTTAAATGTTTAGAAAATATTTACAAAAGAGTGTCATTAGGACTTTACTTTTAACACCCTGTATCTCGAAAAAGAAACGTTTTCGGACCTATGTTTATATAAACTTTTACTCCTATTTTAGGATGTAGATTATGCTGTTAAAATATGACCGTCTAATTTCGGGACACCCTGTATACAGAGGTGTTTCGCAATTTAGTTTATTCATCTTTTTGATTATGTGGCTATTCTTGTTCATTCTGTACTGTTTTTTGTTTTATATTTCCAGTTCATTATTCCTAATTCCTGTAAATATTTGTTATATGTCAACTTTTCTTGATCTTCTCTTTAGATTTCTCCACTCTAAACCCTTTTATATTACTTTCTTTTCCAGCTTTTCTTTGTCCATCCTTTCATTATGGTATTTTACATAATTTATAATTACAGTTTCAATTAAACATGCGTCGGACAAATGCGTGTTGGTATCAGTATCTGTAACGTGTGGAGGGTGGGTTACCCCCACGGCACTTAGGCCTCATTAGGCCCATTGTGCATCCTCCTAAGATGATAGGCACCTCCTAGCTCGTGAGCCAGCCTACAGATTTAATGTAGTTGACAACGTCGCCAAGAGGTGCTTCTCTTATATCGGCCAGTGTTAGCCGATACTCGCCGAACACAAATCTTCTAATAAATGAGAGCGTCGAGGAATCGTAAAGGATATGCTCGATGGTCTCATCTTCTTGTTCGCACCCTCTGCAGAGTGCGGATTCTGACAGCCCCATGATATGGAGATGCTTCCGTACTTGGCAATGACCAGTCAGAATGCCTGTGACCAGGCGCAGATTCTGTCTAGTCATAGTCATGTATTTGTTTGCTGCTGTGTTGTCAGGATAACTTAAGAGCTCCCTGGCAACTCTGCAGTTTCTTGTTTCATCCCATCTTTCCTTGAATTTCACAAGGGAATGTTCTTTAATTAGGTCTGTCACTACCGATTTTGTAAGGCCAATAGAAGGGCCAGGTCCAAAAAGTATTTGGTTGCTTTCTTGGCTAGTGAATCGATGTGGCGTGACCTTTGATCCATCTAAAGGTGACCACATTGTTGATGGATACTTCGGCCAAAGCTTCGTGACATTCTAGTACTAACCCTGAATAAATTCGTGGTCTGTTTAGGGTGAGTAGTGCTTGTCTGCTATCTGTATAGATGAGCATGTTCCTTCCAGTGATATTGTTTCTGGTTATTTCTTTTGCTGCTATGAGAATCCCCGTTAGCTCTGTTTGAGCTACATTGGCACTATTGCTCACAGCCCATTTTATGTTTAGGTTTAAGAATCTGGAGTATATTCCACATCCTGAGCCTTGTTTTGTTTTAGAACCGTCGGTGTAGATATGAATCGTACCTGCCACTTCTGGCTCTTCTATTTGTTCTATTATAACTTTATATGGCTTATGGAAGATATATCTCGCAGTGAGATGGAGTCCATGTTCGCTTGAAGCAGTGGGAGCGTATCGAGCGCCTCCTGCCAAAAGTGACGTCTCGCCTCACCAGATCCTACATCAGGTTCTATTTCAACCGTGCGGAGGCGTGTCATTGTCGTCAGAGCAACCTCCTTGATGTAAATATCAAAGGGAGTGAGACTAAGAAGTCTTCCATCGCTCTGGTCGGTATTGTTTTTATGGCTCCTGTCATGTTGAGACATGCTGTTCTTTGAATTTGTTCTAGTTTACGGATAGTTGTTAATTTTTGGGTTTTCGGTACCCAGACAACTGCATCGTATGTTAGCATAGGTCTTATGATAGCCGTGTAAGTCCATGCGACAACTCTGGATGAGAAACCCCAGATGCGTCCCACGGTTCGGCGGCATTGTTCATAAGCAATGTATGCTCTTTTAACTTTGTTTTCTAAATGCGAGTTCCATGTTAACTTACTGTCAAAGGTGAGATCTAGGTACTTCACCTCTGTCGCAAAGTTTAGTTTTGTGTTTAGGAGTTCTGGAGATTTTAATTCCATTTTTATCTTTTTCTTGTGAAAAGGACCATTTCTGTCTTCGTAGGATTGATAGACAGTGAATGGTCCTTGCACCACTGTTCTATAATTTTTAGAGCTACTTGCATTATTTCGCAGAGTATGCTCTCAAAATTCCCTGTTTGCAGAATGACCAGATCATCTGCATATGCGATTGTGTAGTGACTGTCATTATTGAGACGGCTGATGAGGGTGTCGAGGACCATATTCCACAGTAGAGGTGATAGCACCCCTCCCTGTGGACATCCTCTCGCAACCAAGCCTCTTTTATTCACATCTTCTACACTTATGTTTACTGCTCGCTTTGAGAACATGTTATGTATCCACCCACTAACCATTTGTGGAACATTCCTGTTGGTTAGTGAGTGTATTATCTTTGGGAAGGTGGTTTTATCAAAAGCACCTGTGTACCTGTGCACCAAGTTTATGCATGTTGGTTTGGGTGTAGTGGTGTTGTTGTTGTAATCACCGCATCCCTTATGTACCTTTCTAATGTCTTCATTGGAAAACGATTAATTGGTCGGTATGTTTTTGGGACAGTGTAATCCATCCTTCCAGGTTTGAGTATAAATATAACTTTTACCTCTCTCCATTTTTTGGGAATATACCTCAAAGCCAACGAGGATCTGAATATACCCACCAGGAGCGATGTGAGTTCTTCCAGACCCCACTGAAGTAGGGCTGGATAGATACCGTCAGGTCCTGGCGATTTAAATGGAGAGAAGCTGGATATTGCCCATCTAATTTTTTCATCGTCTACAATGTATTTGGCAGTTTGCCAATCATAGACAGATGGATTGTAGTCTCCCTCTGCCCAATCGGCCACGTCTGTGATGACCGAGTCAGAGAAGTGTGTTGACAGCAGAAGTTTGATACTATCTTCGAGGTTGGCAGTTTTCGTGCCATCCTCTTTGATTAGCGCACCAATGCTTCGGTGTGAATCATTTGAGAGAGCTTTTTGAAGCCTCGCTGCCTGCGCGAAATCTTTGATTTCTTCGCAGTAGGATCTCCATGCATCCATGTCTGACGATTTTTTTGTATTCTCTGAGGTGAGATTTGTAAGTATCCCATTTCTCTTTGAGTTTTGTGGTTCTTGCCTTATTAAAGGATTTCCTAGCCATCTTCCTGAGGTGTTCCAACTCGTGAAACCACCATGCGGTAGTCGTCTAATCGTGTTGGACCAGCTTCAGGGGACAGTCTTTCTTATAGGCATTGTTTATTGAGCTTTGGATAGTGTTTGAGTACTTCTCCAAAGCATTGTTATTGTTTGGTGTTTCGGCCACCATCTCTCTCAGAGCCTCTTGGAGAAGGTGGGCATAGATTGCCCTGTCCGTCTTCCTAGGATTCCGAGATAGCGTGGAGGTCGGCAACATCAAGATTATTTTGAATGTTAACCAGCGGTGGTCTGACATCGAAATGTTATCAGACACTTGCCAGTTTAGAATTGAATCGGTGAGTTCGAAAACCGTACAAGTCCAAAATTGGACATTTTAAAGTAAGATAGCCATTTTGTTTAAAATTTGTCTCTTGGTCGATTGAGCTTAAAAACCTTTCTAGATACCTATCCGTTAACGTAGTACAGCTGATTACACCCGTGAAATTAGGCGGAAAACCGTACATATTCGTGACTCGTTAAAAGGTTTTTATTGTTTTTCTCGGAAGGCTGATTTTGGACATGTGCGGTTTTCGAACTCACCGATTCAATTAATTTATAAATACCAGTTGTGGATAAAGTGATATCTATTAGTGTTTGACTGCGAGAGTTTAAAAATGTTAATGTAGTACCTTTATTTAAAATGCAAAGATTTTTGGTAATTATATAATCATAAAGTGACTTACCTCTAGCATTGTTATCCTTACTGCCCCAACTGAAGTGATGAGCGTTTGAGTCGCAACCTCTTACCAGCTCAAACTTCTGTTCCAGGCAGTATGCAATCAGATCCTCTATTTCTTTGCTGGGTGGTGGCGTGGTTGCATCGGAAGGGAGGTATGCAGATATTAGGATTAACGTTTTCTTTTCCATTTTGATGGCGTATTCCATCCTAACCGCAGTTAAATCGTAGGTGGAAAGGTGCGCCATTGAGTGGGCTTTGTATTTTCTAGGAATGTAAATGGCTGTCCTAGGTTGTTGTTTGCTGGGAAAGCTAAATATTGAACCAGATTTTTAAGACCTAAAATTTTGGTTTTTATTATTCAGGGTTCCTGGATGAGTGCTATTGTATCTTGCAGCTCATCGAGGCGGCGGCATAATGTTGCCGTAGCCACCCTTTTGTACTACAAGTTATATTGTATGATAGTTACCTCTTTTATTGCTTCCCGGTCTTCCGTTAAAAATTGGGCAGCAAGGTGGTTTTTTTATTCGACCATCCCTTCCTCCGAAAGTGGAGAGGGGGCGATCTCTTGTGGCTCCTCGAGGTTTTCATGCTGGAGATCATCGATTGCCATTTCTGACTCGACGTCCTCCACTGTTGGCTTGAATTGGGGGTGAAGAGAGTCCTTTACCAAGGAGTCTTTACTGGGCCCCGCTTCAGCCTCTTTTTCGACCTTTGGCCTTATAGTCAATGAGGTGAACACATAGCTCATCCTTATTGATTTGGCCTTTAGGGTTCCCTCGTCTCCGATGCCGAAGACGAAGAGATGGCCCTTGGGGTCTTTTTTGCGTGTTGGTACAGTATACAGTAGACTGCAGGCCTGCACAACATACGGCCAGCGGGCCGCATGCAGCCCGTCATTGTCGTTTTGGCGGCCCGTTGGCCGTTGAACAGTTTGGCCCGCTTACGTCAAACTATACATTTTTCAGTAACAAACTTACATTTAGGCTGACGACCTTTTTTTTATAAAAGTTCGGCAGAATTATAACGTGATGACCTTTTTTTTGCTCAGGTCTCTCTTGGCCCTCGTACACTTACGGTTTCTCAAACTGGCCCTTTGAAAATCTGAGTTGTGCAGGCATGCAGTAGAGTAATAGTTTGACACTATTATCTCCTAAGAAAATGTGGTTTTAACAGGCCGATTTTTTAAAGCATTTAAATAGTATTACATAAATTATATATTTATATCTATTGTTCGTTAAGATATTTTTGGCCTCTGGGGGTAGATCATCACTGAGTCCTATGCTTATTATGTTACTGCATATGATACTTTTATACTGAAAACATACGCTAATCAAGATACATTGAAAAATGTAAAAATTTTAAGTCACGATGTCTTGCATTATGCGGATATGTTCCACAAAGGTTACCCCAGGGCCCAGACCAACGTGAATGTTCGCGACGAAAAATTCTCAGCGAAATAGTTAATAAAATGACATAAATTTCTAAAGCGATAAAATTAGCGCTAATTTGAACATGTCGATTTGTCGCCGTGTTAATGTTTCCCCGGAACAACGCCTTTGGTTTGAGAATTTTCTGAACTACAAAATTTGTTTGTTTTCCCAGAAAAGTCAATTTTAAATCTTCTAAATTAAATATGAATATTACATAAATGGTGGGGCAGAATTAAAATTATATTTTGAATTTTTATAATAGAACTCGTTTATAAAATATCAATTGCGACTGATAGACAAATAATGAGGTTAATTACCAAACATTTTTTTTACAACTCAAAGATGGCTTTTGATAAACGAACACAATGTATCTACTATTATTTGTTAATAAGTAAATATATGCAGTTTGACGTAAGATCTTCTTGTAAATAATATGCAAACTCCATTTTTAAGCAAACTCTTATCTTAATTGATGTCTCACCAGACACCAGCCTTTTTATAGTTATTTCATGTATATATCGATTAATAATATAATGGCACAGCTGTGAACGTTGCCCACCCAGTAAGACATCTAAGGTGATGTAAAACAAAATTGGGCTAATATACAGGGTGGCTCACGCTCAACGGGACGGAGCTTTATGGGAAAACGACCAAAGATATAAAAAATTCGTTTGGTAGGAATACGTAGGTTACAGACGGCTACAATTTAAAATTTGTTAGATGTATACAGGATGTCCCACATAAGAGAAAATATACAAAGTTATATTATTTTTAATGGAACACCCTGTTTTTTATTTTAGAATTAAAAAATAATGTCAGTTAACTAAAGGTTCCCTATTACCGTTGTATGAAGATAATATAGTAGGATAATGCAACAGTAAAAAGTGTTGGATGCAATCTCGAGCGGCATCTAGTGACGATTTAATGAAGTAGTCAATTTTTAATGCTATGCAGATACGCCATCTACGTCTTCTTTTCGTTCAGGCACATGGCCTCTATCACCTACCTATTATAGTTAAAAACATCTTTATTTATTTAAAAATAACAATTTATGATAAAAGATATGAAAAATTAAACATAATAATGAAAATTTATTCCAGTTGACAAAACCGTACGAATAAAATTTTTGGATTAAGGTGATAAAAAGTGCCAAAAGTGGTTAAGGACTTTGGTCAATATTTTGGTTATGTGCGGTTATGTCAAAATATATAAACAATAACAAAGAATACCTAATAACAACTTATAACAATGTCCAATGTTTTAAATAAATTGAAAAGTTCCAAGTAGAAAACAAAAAAGGAATAAGCTTCTGAAAATGTTGCATGTAATCTAAGTACCTCTAATTGGACTAAGTGTTGGAAAAGTTTATAACCATAAAAATAGCTGAATATTTTTATAGTTTTCAAAATTTGAACAAGCTTTGCTACAAAATTTCATCAAAGCTATCAACAGTTTGCAAGATATTGAGTTAAGGAACAAGAAAATCACACTAATCAGGGAAAAATCAACACTGGAAAACAAATTAAAAAAAAATAGTCACAGGGATATATTAGCGACTTTCAAATGTATCTTGGCTGTTGATCATGAATATAAGAAAAAAATGTTCTCTCGGCTGGCTCTGAGTGTTGAAATAAATCACCTTGAAAGGAAGTTTTCAATAGCTCCACTCTTTAGGAATAGCTCAAGACGAAATCAATAGACCTACAAGTGGTCTATCTGTGGCAGACATATTCAGTTAGTCTTTATATTTCATTATGCAATGTTACAAGGTTCAGCAACTTGCCAAAATGGTTAAAATTTATTTCCAAAATCAGTGCTCTTATTTAGTACAGAATTCTATGAATGACACAATAATTATAAAGTCCTAACTTTGAACATAAAAGAAAATCTTATAAAAAAACATTTTTTTTTATATAATTTATCACTGTTTGGAAAAGTATATTTGTTTGTAAAATATTAGTATTTACAGTTATATTTAATCCAGGTTAAGTGTGCGAGTATAATGTTAAGTATGAACAAAATCCGCCCATTCTGTTTATATGTTTGGTTACCGACCCTAGTAGATAGGCTATTTGTTATTACTTTTAATTTAGATTTTGGATTAACGTTTTTGTATATGACTTGGCTGTTTAGTAATAAATGAAGTCAAAACTGTAACACATGGTTTTATTCTGGAAAGTATTTTTAAATTGAATCACGCACGCCGTTCAAGTGAAAATGTTTTAAGTAGTTCAAAACAACAATCACTCTTTTTCATTGTTTATAGAATACAGCCTTTCAGTTAGCTCAGACAAAACTGAATAAATAAATAAATTAATGTCTTATTATTTTTTGATTTTTTTTTTATTTTGACTGGTTGACTATCTCAAAAATTAAAGCCAATCAAGCAAAACGTGAGTCACATTTCGCTTTTTTAGAAGAACAATAATGCAAATGAAAATTAATGATTCCACAGAAATAGCAAATTAAAGAAAATGTAATATAAAACTTACAACTAAGACGTTAAAGAAAAGTTTGGAAATAATCGATGGGGACTTCGAGATAGCAAATTTATTTTAGTTTTAGACAAAACTACTTTATTTTATTCGTTTTGAAACAATTGAAGATTTATAGGCCGGAAAATCGATTTTAAACTGAATATTCAGTCCAATAGGCTCTCGACTGAAATCCTTTCCATTTTTAGAATATTATCTTTCAAATTCAACAATTTTATGTTTTGTTCCAACACGGATTTTAATAATAGATTTATAAATTGTTTTTGTTTATTTGAATGTTAAAAGTTCTTAAAACTAACTTTAACATATATTTCCCATGCTGGTGGCGCTTAATGTTAAAATAATGAGACAATTAAACAAAAAAGGCTTACGAGAGCCAGTTGCCCTCTTTTGGTACACATTTGTACAAGGCAACTTTACAAATGTTTCCTCCTTTTTTCTCTTGTAGAAGATGGACACGCTGTGAAACGCACAATGATGGTATTTTAAAAAGCCACGTCACATATTTGATTAGATAATTAACTTGATATAAGTGCCTTCAAGACTTAAGTCGTTAAGCATTCAAGTTTGGATTTTCCAACTCAGATTCAATTACATATAAAAACATTCTTTCTTATTTTGGAAAAAATATGAAAAATATAATTAATGCAATCTTTCTGCTAAATTTTGTAGTATTTTGATAACAGTTCAGAAAAAAATAGTAGTAGTCAGTAACTGATCTTTACGAAACCCAAAGTTGAGCACTTAACGTCCTGAGCAAATGCAGCAGACATGCAGCAAAGTATTTCCATGTACAAAAAAAAAACAATGAAAAATTTTTAATTTTGCCTTTCGAAAATAATACTCCTAAATGTGCCTACCATAAATTGGTACTCGATTCGTTTTTAAATGGTGTCAAAAGTTGAAAACTGAAAATTAGTGGCTTACATGTTTTTATTACTTAGTATAATTTCACTAAACGTGTTTGGTATTGTGTTATAAGTTTACCTAACAGCAAAAAAATCTGTTAAGTTAAATTTTGTCAGTGCCGATTTTAGTAAAATTATATTGAATAATAAAATTATAACTACCTATATAGGTATTTACCCATTATTACTTTTTTAATTTTCAACTTAACATCCTGTATTTCAGAAAATTTTATCGAAACATTTTTTATTTTCGTCTATTCGTCTCATTTTGAACAATAATATTCAGTTGTTCATGTCCTATTCTTAATTTGATGATACCATTAAATAAAAGTGAATATAAATTAACAGCGTACAACTCAAGTTTAATTAACCAGCGATATATCCAAAATCCAACCACAATATAGAAAAAAATGTTCCCTATTATAGTAAAATTCCACCCAATCTCAACTAATTCAATCTTTTTCGAGCAAAAACTGGTTTATTTTATTATATCGATTATTTTCGCATTTTATGTGACCTTCAAATACCCTGTATTCTGTGCTTTTGTAATAATTTGAAATAGTAAATTGTAACTATAAAAATACATTACCGAAGACAAGTAGAAATGAAAAAGAAGATTTTAAATTATAATTTATACTCAAGCACAGACATGACCTAAAGACCTGACTTGGACATAAGTACAGTATCGCCATCTACATTCTATGTCCATCGTCCTCCAATGATAAGTCCATAAGGTTACCCTACTATATTTATTCATACAACGCTATTACTATTATTATTAGTTTTCGATTTATTTGAATTTTTAAGGAAAAAAAGTCTCCCAGAAATTAATTGTTTACTCTTGTTTGAATAATTTTTAATGAACTAATTTTTTTTTCTTATGTGGGACATCCTGTATACATCTAACAAATTTTAAATTGTAGCCGTCTGTAACCTACGTATTCCTCCCAAACGAATTTTTTATATCTTTGGTCGTTTTCCCATAAAGCTCCGTCCCGTTGAGCGTGAGCCAACCTGTATAGCGGACAAGTACCTATCTACTGAATAACTTTTATTATCAAGGCCAAAAATTGGGCACCGGTAAATCTATATGGAATCCACTTTTTTTTTCATTCTTGGAGAGTACAAAAACACATCTATAAAAGAAAGAAGCCTATTGATTCTAAAAAAAAATCTGAATAAAAATAGGGACGTTAAGGTTGAAATATTAAAAAAAGATGCTAACTCAGAAACAAAAAACTGATCTGATTAAAAATTGGAAGTTATATAAGGGGGTCTATTAAAGGGTGAAAATTAATAGAGAGTTATTGCAAGTTCACTTAAGGTCAGTCACTATTAGCAGCGCTCTTATTTTGACATCTCAGCATGCGCAAATCGTTTATGTTCTAGAACTGACTTTATTAAATATTGTGCCTGTCATTAATTGTGGATGTTTAAGGGCAGCAGATAGTGGCTACTTTATAACTTTCGGGTGCGCTCGCCGACATTCGTATCAATTCGAAGTTTTTTAATATTAAATATCAACGTCATCTAAACCTTCTAAGATGATAATTTCTAAAGCCTCTTCCATCTATTATAGCCAACAAAAAAGATGAAATGTTTAATATGAGGTTAGAAATATGTTTCAGGACAAGGAGTCTAATGTCAAAACTTCAGGTTTGTATTATGTCTTATTTTAGCATGTAATTTATTTGCCGCTAATTACGTTGTCACTATTAGTGGCTGACTTTATAGAAATTTGCAATATCTCTCCATTGTATATAATGCCAAGCAATATAATATCTTCATTCAAAAACGAAAAATATTCAGAAAAAAACTCTATAATGAAGCCTCTATTGATTGTGATAAAAATATGAAAACAAATGGGAGTTAAAGAGACTGAAATTAAAAATGGCAAAATGCGAGTCGGACTCGTGCATGAAGGGTTCCGTATCATCGCACAAGATTTAATACCATGTAAGGTACTTTTTAAATACTTTATTAAGATCGAGCAAAAAAACCAAAAAAAAACGTTTGTAGTAGGGGAATCCCCTTTAATTTTTAATTTATTTTTATTAATTGTCGTTATAGCAGCAACAGATATACACATTCTGTGAAAATGTTAACTGTTTACTGATTACGGATCATGAGATACAGCCCGCTGACAGACAAACGGACGGACAGCGGAAGCTTTATAATAGGGTCTCGTTGGTTATACTTCGGGTACGGAAGCCTAAAAACATCAGAAATTTAAAAACGAAAATATATCAACGTGAAATTTTTAGTAAAAATCAAGTTCTACAAGCATATTGATTCTAAATAAAAATGGGGTTTAGGCTATTAAAAAAAAACATCATAATTCAGAAACAAAAACGATATCAGTTTGAAATCTTCAGGAGAAATCAAGCTCTATAACGAATGAATCCTATTGATTCAGAAAAAAATATGATTAATCACTTAACGTACATACCCGTGTCAGTAACGGGCGCGTCTTACTGGCAATTTTGTACGCGTTCGACTAGGACACAAGCAGCCATAGTATATTTACTGACTAAATTTTTCCAGTTCGTTCCAGACGCGACAGAGTTCTAATAAATATTTTTTCTATTACAATACAGATATCGCAAACCGTATCAAATCAGCGAAAAATATTCTTATTTTGCCGCTTGAAGCCCTTGAAGGTCTTTATAATTTTTTTATATTATTCATGTGTTCACCATATAAGTATATTTAACGATTAAACAACATATATTTAACACGTTAACTGCCAGGGCGGTCCCAGGGACCGCTAGTAGTCTTTCCGTCTAGGCCATGGCGGTCCTGTGGACCGCCAGGCAATTATTTGTTTAACATGATTTCCAGGCCAGCGGACCGTTCGTATGAGGTATTTTAAAGCATGCATAGGACCGATTGGCCCTGGTGACTGACTGAGACACAAGAGTTTTTTCATTTTTTTTTTCTCTATTTTGGCGATGTTATTTTTTAATACGATGGAAGTAAATTTAAATACGGTAATTTGGTAAAAAAAGTATATTTCTTATAATAATTACTTTTAATGAAATACAAAAGTACACAACTGAACTAAACTAAAGTACCTTTTTTTTTTATTTATGAAAACTATTGAAACAATCTAGGCAAAAATGCGGTTTTTCAATACAGTCAGGGCAAAACGTTACAACTTTTTTGACATGGTTTTTCGGAATCAAACCCTCAGTCTTTTTTTTTATAACATCCGACACAATACTTTCGGATTTTGTGGGATTGTCCTTCTTTTTTTTTTTAAAGAGTGTCCAGATTTTCGCTTTCGTCTGTTACTTGTGGATGGTACTGCAACATCATCTAATTCATCCTCTTCTTGAAAAATCAAAGTCTCAAAAATGCTCTCGCGAAAGTCTGTTATAGACATGGAGGAGTCATTAATTTTTTTAAAAAAATAATGCGAATTAACTACGCTAGTACCAAATAGGACTTCTATAGCCAGCTTCCTGTACCACTTTATGGTCTTCCTCAACGCCGAATTGTACGATGCCATTTGATCGGACAAGTCTATAGAACTCTTTCCTTTGTTATAGTCTACAACAGCGAGAGGTTTTGTTTTTGTTTCATTTCGAACTTGAATTTCTTGCATAACATCTGTATGCTTGGTTGACAGCAGCAACACGTCTCTTTTGTCACGCCATTTCATTACGCATATTCCCCGTTCATTTTCTCTAGCTACAATTTCACCGCGCTTAAGTTTCTTTTCCGTGACCTCTTTTAGGTTTCCACGCCTGTTAGATCGCAATGTACCTAGAAGGTGTGTCTCTCGATCCAGCAACTTATTTGCCAAATCCATACTAGTGTAATAATTGTCGGTGACCATAGTTCTGCCGCTATCTAACAGGTTTTCAGCAAGGGTCATTACCACATTTGTAGGCACGCTAGCACCTGCATCTTGTTCCTTTCCACAATATATCTTCATGTTATAAGTATACCCTTCTGAACTACAAAGCTTAAATATTTTAACCCCGTATTTATGGGTTTTTAGAGGAATATACTGCTTGAATACAAGACGACCTCGAAAAGGGACTACCGATTCATCTACACAAACTGTACTGCCAGGCGTAAATGCATACTGAAACTTCGCGATGAGCTTGTCAAAAAGTGGCTGGACTTTGAAAAGTCGATCACCTTCTGGACAACTTTCATTATCGGAAAAATGCCACAGTTGTAACAATAACTCGAAACGATTTCTACTCATAACTTTTGATATATTTTCATTCCGAAAAAGTGGTTTTCTGCTCCAGTAATGTCGGATTGTTGGCATTCGAACAATACCCATATATCCGATTAGCCCCAAAAATTTACGCATTTCTCTTTTATCTGTAGGAGACCAATTATGAAGTCTTGAAAACTGTGGAATATCTTGCGCCTTGCAAATAACCTGCGTTGCGTAAAGGTTAGTTTGCTCCACTATTAGCTCTATAATTTCATTATCCACAAAGAAGGAAAAAAAATCATAAGGTGTACCTCCCTGTAACGCAGCTTGTAACTCTGGAAGAATACCTTGTTGTTGGGTGAACTTATTTTGAAAGTTCAAATTATTGCCTTGTGGAGAGGACCAGCCCGGAAATGGATGCACAGGGGCAACATTCTCCTCAGATTCGGAGCTGCTCGATTGCTCCCTAAGATTCGAGCCAATGTTTGGAACCTCTGGAACAGTTTCGGAAACCTACAAAAAACATTACTTAGAGATATATAAAGGATTTCTAAATAAAAAGCTTACCTTTGTGTCATTGTGGTTTGCAGTTTCTGCGGGTGCGTCTGAATCAGGTTCAGACAAGTCACTAGGTGAGTAACTTGGATCATTGACTGAGTCGGATGAACCATATGGATCAGGGACATCACTATCATCAGAGCAATCTAAAATTTAATTAATTTCTATACTCTTAAAAATAAATTAAAAGCCAAAACTCTTACCATCATCGTTATTCGATTTTTGCAGTTTCGCCAATAAAAATAAACGTTTCGTGCGGTCTCGAATACCAGCCATTTTAACCGTAGCGTACCAAACGACTTCCTACGCGACACTAGA
Source organism: Psylliodes chrysocephalus (assembly GCA_927349885.1). Classification (NCBI taxonomy): domain Eukaryota; kingdom Metazoa; phylum Arthropoda; class Insecta; order Coleoptera; family Chrysomelidae; genus Psylliodes; species Psylliodes chrysocephalus. The sequence continues at coordinate 5,319,412 of OV651826.1, forward strand.
ATTGCAATAACAGCCGATAATATACGCGCGCGCTGCAATAAACAAATGATGTCGGTGGACCCACGTGGACCTCCGAGCGGGACCGATCGTGCTTTTGCAGTACACTTGTCTCAGAGGGCCAAAGCGGTCCGTGGGACCGCCAATTTTTTTTTTGTTTTTAGGGAAAATTAGACAAATTTTAGTAAAAATAAGAGAAGTTTAAGCATTATTAATAAAAATCAACCTGAAACTACAAAAATAACAACTTGGCCCAATAGAAAAAATCACAAATTACAACGCGGCACTTAACGTGTTAAGAAAATACAATTTATTTATTCTCCTGTCCGTCCACACCAAGGAAATACTCGTATGACGACACACTACAAAATATGTGATGCACCAAATATTTTTTTATACAATGCACACATTTTATGTAATTTTAAACATCCATTACATGTTATTTTCATGAAACTGTATTTCTTTGATTTTGATTCAGAAAAAAATGGAAAATTACTTTAAACAGTTTTAGAATGTGTATAGTATATCAGTAAGTAGTTATACTTTAAATATTCCCTAATCTAAATGTGTTTCTTCGTCGGGTTACTTTACGCACATTTTTTTAACAAAAAATAAGGGTCAAATTATATTGTTTTGTGGAAATCGATAACACGTATTGATAACGAAAATCTAGAAGTAGCACATATGTTGGACAAACTAACGTACTGTGAAGCGAAGCCAACCTTGTTGTGTACCCGCGACAGGAAGTCTAGCGCTGGCCACATCGATACCTATCTCGAAACTCGAGAAACCGATTGGAATGTTTTCTATCGTAGTCTTACGCGTGTAGGATAATTACTAGAACTTTCAGACTGAGCTTTGTAGTCAGAGTTGGTTCCTTCTAAAGCGTTACATTTTTATATAAATAGCCGCGATTTTTTCAATAGAAGATAAGATTCAATTTAAGTGTTGGATAGTAAAGACAAATTGTAATAAATAAATTAGAATTGTAAGTTATAATAGTGTCTATTATATAAATAATTAGTACGATATAAATAAATTGTAAATAGTGTGTTTTAAATAAATAATCTATAAATAAATTAAACAAACGTTACAGTATGTTAAATAATACTATCTGTAAAAATTGTGTAAAATAAGACTGCTCTACGGTATAATATAGAATGACAAGGATTATATATCTTTATTCTAGTTTGTCGTACAGCAATGGTCTCGAATGGTCTTATAAAATTTCTGTTGCTTCGCTTTCCAAGTCTTATTATTGAATTTAGTGGTTTTATTTATTATTCCATTTAAAACTGTTTATTTTTATTACGATATTGTCATTACGTAATGTCAAACTTAACGTCATTTACTTCACAACACACATCAAGATGACATAAATTTGGAAACCAAAAATTCCTCGAGGAATGGAATATTATTATTTAAATTTAAATTTTACTGAATGCTGATGAAATGTACAATAATTTAAGATGAATATAATCTGTATAATCATTTATGTGCTTTATAGGAGCCTTGGAGAGTACGCAACTGTATTCCAGGCTAAACCAATAGCCATAAAATAACACTGTGCAAGACCTGTAAGAGTAATAATAAATCAGTATCAGGCAAAACTATTGCCATCTACTTTTATAGCCAAGCTGCTCTAAAGGTAATTCTCCCACCAGAAATCAATTCACGACTGCCCATAAGACCTGACAGAGCTAAGTAGTCAAAATAAAATTACCTGGGTACCAATCCACGAAGGATATTCTGGCAAGAAGAAGACGAACTAGCCCGAGAAGGCTCAGATAAGGCCATGACTGTTATATTGCCAAGACATTGTGCAAGGCATCTATCAAACAATGGATACAAAAAGAGTCTGAAGAATGTTGGAAAAATTATCCAGGATTGAGACAGGTCAAAGAGTTCATTAAGGAACCGTCGGCCAAGTTCGCGAAAGACCTACTGGATCTAAAACGAAGTTAGGATAACAGTAGGTCTTTTTACCGATCACTGTCACCTCAGAAGACACATGTGTGTCATCAATCTAGCAGATAAAGCAACATTGTGCAGGTTCTGTGAAGAATAGCAAACATTAATCCACGGCATGTGCCAGTGTGACTGGCTAGATTGAGATTTCTAACAGTAGGTGAAGAAAAGAAAAGACCAAGCTAGACGACATATCCTAAATAACATAGTGCCACAATAAATTCGAATCTAATCTAAATCTGTGCTTTATATTGGTAAATATGATTTATCTTACTATTGTGTAAATGCATGTGTGTGTAATGTTTCAGTGAATTACGAATAATTGTTCTAAATATTTTGCTATCGATTAACAATGGAAAGAATCATCATTAAGTTTCACAACAGTTTTGAAATGTATGGTTTAATTATTTGAAATTTTTAAATCATATCTTTCATAATTTCAAAATGTAATTCTCGCGTTCTAATTTAATATACTGATTTCAGCAATGCATTTGACAATATAAGCTCTATAAGCTTTCTAAGATCGTTCAGGATTGTTAAAGTTGCTTTCTTCTTATTTATTTAATCGAATACAGATTATTGAAATACTACACCTGTGATCTTAAGGCTTTCATGCAGACTCCTTATTATTCATGTGCTCTACTAATTACTTACTAAATCTAAATGTAGATAGGCATTTCAGTTCTTATTTCAGGGGTTCATAAGTGTTTTAATTATAGAGGGAAATTATAATATGATTATATTCTTGAGTAAATTGTACTAGAGTACTAAAAGTACTCGGTAATTGGTACTCGTAAGTACTTTCATCCTGATGGGACTTATACTAGAAAAATTCAAGTTTTTACATTTTAGAGTACTCAGTACTTCTGATTCCTACAGCTGACAAGTAACGAGTATGAGTTTCGATACGTTTAATGATTCACTCCGGAAAGGTTAAACCACAATATAGCTTTTAGGGTTGTGGATCCTTTTTGCTTCTTACAAAAATTTCAAAAAAAAAATAAAAAATAAGTAAAAATAATACTAATCGTTAAATTTTGAATTAGAAAAATAAAACCTAAATCTTTTGCGTCTTTCTTCTTGCTCCCGGTTTTTCTGCCTTCTACTCTAACTCCTAAATTTATATACCTCCTGTTCTCCTGCCTGGTCTTCTCTTGCTGTTTTCCTCTACTTTCCACTCCTACTCCTCCACCTCCTCCTTCTGCTGAATTCTCCTTTCTGCTAAGTTATCCTTCTTGCTATTCGATTCACACTTTATCTTCAATTTAAATAAAACTTTCTTTATCTTTCTTTTTTATTCTTTTATTTATTCTACGATAACTGACTTTTTTTAATTTTTACTGACAATTCTAAAACAATTCCATTAATTTTCAAAATCTCACTAGCATCGGCGTCACAACCTTAAGGCAATTTCCAATGACGGTTCTTTTGAGTATTCTCTATCTGTACCTCTGCCCCTCAATAATACCTTTATTATTTTAACATTAAAATAAAAAAAGTTGGGCGTAAACGTTAATGGTAAGTGCTAATTGATAGAAAATACTCTCGTTTTTGTTTTTTACTTACTGACTCACTATTACTAATTACTATAATTCCTTTTTTATAAACTTGAGGTTTTTATATTAACTAGAAATATTTAAAATACTTACACTCGTTACTAGATTTTTCACGAGTACTCTCTAAAATTTGCAAAAGTACTAATTTGCTTTGAGTATTCATATAAGTACTCATACTCTCAGATACTTATGAAGCTACTCTTTGTATAAAGTACCTACTCATGAGTATTTTAACGCAGTACTCTGCCCAGCTCTGTATTCTTGTCATTTGTTTTATCAGTTTTTATACAAATCTTGTCAAAAATGTTACAAAATTAATAACTATTGACTAGGTCTGTATCCAGAACATATCAATTTCTTCGTCTACTTGTCGACTAATTCTACTTGCAATGATAGAAAATTATTTAAAAAAACTTATATAGGGGAGAGTAGTACACAATGGATCAGTTTTTGGATTCAATTTTTTTTTTACAAGACTGATTAAGCCCTTACCGATCGTAAATGTTTTTAAACTAAAGCTTTAGGTTTAGCAAAGTCGGATAAAATAGATAAATGCTTCAGTTTTATTAGAAAGAGTAATTTCAGTGTTTTTTGTTGTCTCGGCATTTGATTCATTGTGTACCTTATATGGTACCAAGGACGTATCCAGCTCAAAACAAAAGGGGGGGCCGCTTTCTCAATTCAATATTTTAAGGGAAAGATAGTGCTAAATCAATATATAATACCAAAATGAATTCACCATTTATTTGTTTGCGTGGATTGCTTGCAAATCTTTTAATTACATCTTCAATTGCTCTTTGCAAAAACCCACTTACGATGAATACTAAGCATAGCTAATCCATTCAATCAATTTTCACTAAATAGTGCTCCTTAGTCATGTTTTGATTTTACGAAGAGAAGTAAACGAACGCTTGATAGTGCTAGTGGTACAAGGTTGCGAAAACAATATCAGAAGAGCCTTTCTAATTGTCGGAAAAAACATTTCACTCTTTTTCAAAGTCTCGGTGATGTCTGGTGTTTCCTACACCTTATTCCACATTTTGAACCATAATTCATCTTTTCCTTTGATGCCTTTCAAATTGTAGATACTTTCACAAGATGACGTGCTTTTTTTCCATTCTTCCAATGAAACATGCTTCATGTTATCAGGATGAAAATGGGTTAATAAAAATGCAGGTGATTTGTCTGTGAAAAATCTTACTTGTAGAGATCCAATGATTGAATCTAAGTAAGGAATTATGAGAGATCTTTTCCAAAAGTCGCCTGGGTTTTCGGCTGAAAGGTTGTTTCTATGCTTTTGTTGGCCATCAATACGAGCGACACTTATATCAACATTCAAAGGCTTTGCTATATTGCATGCTTCTTTTAAAATTTCAGCCGTTACGTTCTCCGCATTTTTCCGGTGATCACTTAGCATTTCAACAATGGTTTGAATATGCTCGTTGGCTGTAACTATATCAAGTGTCTTCATTTGAAGTATATTTGCTACGGGTTCCAGAATGGCGGAATACTTAGTAATTAATGATACTGATACAATAAACGAGGATTTACATGCCGCTGGGTGCATTTGATATGCACTTTTTCTTGTCGCATCAATTCCCCTTAAATCGACAAAGTGTTTCTTAAAAACACGAATGCTTTTATATTTATCTGACCACCTAGTTTCACACAATTTAGTAATGTTTGCAATAAGTTTGCGTCGTAAAACAGACTCGCGGAAAAATTTAATTATCTCCTTGATAGTTCCACGCTGTTTCGTATTTCCGGGATAACATTCAAGTCATTCACGACAAGGTTAAGCTTGTGCGAAGAGCAGTGAAAGTAGCAAGCTTTTTAATACTTTTGACTCAAGATCGCTTGCACGCCCGCCTCTTTTCCAGACATGGTGGAACATCCATCAAAACCTAACTACACATACTTATCAGGATTTAGGTCACAAAATCATGAATTGCTTTAGCAATACTTACTACATTAAGTTCTTAGTCATCCTCGCTTGGTGGATATGTTTGTGGACAATAAGCACTGATGGTGGCACAATGCCAAAAGCGCTTTGCATTTATTAATTAAAAAGTTTTGCACGAAATACAAGTCTTTCCTTTTGAATCTAAACTACGTGCACACAGCTGTCAACCTTTTTTGGTTATTTTAAATAGATATAGTATTTTAGATTTTTATGTACTTTGTTCGAGCGAAGAGCAGGGAATGGCCTCTCTAACACGTATGATAAAGACAAAAATAATTAGCAATAGCACTATCGATAGTGTATTACTATCGAAAACTATCGTAAAGTAATCATCGATAGTTTAAAATTACATGTTTTTAGTAGTTTTCAAGTTCATTTTCACGGAATTCGAACAAAAAAACTAAAATTAAAAATAAACCAAATTTATAAGAATGCACTCAGCAATTCAGCACTAGATGTTAAATCTGTTTTGAAAATTGGCCAAACTAATAAATATTTTTTTTAGTATAAATAAAATGTATTACTTTATTTCACTACGTATCAACCGTTGAATCAATGTTGGTATAGTTTCGTTAGTACTATTGATAGTAACTTTTGAGACTATTGGAAAATATCGATATGGAAAGTATCCGACCATTTGCTGGGGACTGCCAAGTGTTAGTGGTCCGTCATTTTTCGACCAACGCATTAGCACGTTTCAGGGTGGGACTTTACAGCGTAATTCCATTGTTTGATTAATTAAAAAGAATTGTTTTTATATAAAAACTGAAGGTTCGTTTCTGCAAGCAACTTGTTAAAAAATATCGTGAGAATCAGGCGCTTTATCGTGAGATCGTGAGACTAAGTACTGAATCGTGAGATCTCACGATAAATCGTGTGATCTGGGATCCCTGTAACTGGCCGGGATACTGTATCCCTGCTACGTCTCATTGCGTAACCTTGAGAAATTAAAAATGTGGTACGGCCGGTGGTGGTACGTAACACTTTTCGTATTTCAAACTATTTCAAACAGTTTGAAAAAGTTTGATTTCAAATCAAGCTCCCGAATTGATTTTCAAATCAAATCAAACTCTTTTACAAAAAAAAATTGATTTTTCAAGTCAAATCAAACTTGACTTGTCAAATCAAACTAGTTTGATTTGATGCATCTCTATGTACTACTCTACCCTACTCAACTTTATTAAAAAAAAATGTTTATATACTTACCTTAAAAAAGTAATCCATTTCCGTAAAAAATTAAATTAAATTTGAAATTAAAAAAATTATTAAATTCAATCATGTTTATTGGTTGTGTACTGCAAGCAGGTTGCCCTTGTGCAATGTTAGCGGTATATATAGCTGAAAAATAACAGAAAAAAAAATATAAAAAACTGCATATTTTTTTATACAATTTTATTGCGGCAATGGATAAAAATATATTTTTTTTGTTCACATACAAGTGGTCTAATAGGTTCTATTTTTGTGATTATGTTTGTTAATTTTTTATTTTATATTACATTTGTAAGTTTTTGTTTTAGAATGAATAAACATTATATATTATTAATACTTATAAAGGCGGATAAAACATAATAAAATATGATTTCAAATATTTTATTTATCTGATTTCTTGGTTTTAGTAAATAGTGTATTATCTGACTTTATTGTAAATATAAATAATTTTTTCAAGTTATGGGCTTGCTTATAGAAAATTATTTAACAAATAATTACCTACCTACGTTACGCAAAACTGCTTTGTACTCAGACAAGCGTACCAACTAAATATCAGATTACTTTTTGAAAGGATACTTTTATGTATGTCAAGACAAAAGTGTTTTAGTTAAACCATTTTATAATACTTTAATTAATTTGTTCTCTCATCAGTACCGGCACTTTGAATATAAGTTCCTAATAAAAATATAACCTTTAATTTAATTTATGCAAAAAATGGTAAAAATGTTTAATTATATTATTAAGGAGGGTCAAAAGTGACAAACAAGGTGAACATTTTCGATCCTGTATCAGATTAATAATAAAGTAATAAATTATTCATTAAAAATTAAACTTTACTACGCCTATGATGCATGAGCATTAAAAAGAAATAAAAAAATAAAAATGTATTTAAATGAATACAATATAAGACTGTTCATGTTCATCCACTGGTCCACTATATACTTTTAGTGTTTGTGTGAAAATACGTTCGCAAGAAACATAATATACAGGGTTTCTCATTAAGAAGAAGGGACACAGAACAACTTTACTGTGTCATAAAAGATACACCTATCAACAAAAAAAATTAGTTAAATCAACTTTGCCAGTGGCGTACGGCATGGATAAGTAATACCTCCATCCCCTCTAAATTTTAAGCCACTGTCCAAAAACTTATTTATAATTTTAAATGTTATTATATGTTTTAAATAAATCGTGTACTCTTATTGAGAACTGGTTTTCCAGATATTCACACTCAAAGGTGGATATTCTTTTTAATTTTAATTTCTTTTTAAATTTTGTAAGTTTAGATATTTTTTTTAAACTGAAAAGGTGTAAAACATATATGCATTTGCATGTTTGTAACCTTTTTTTATTCTTATACATTTTATGTGTACTTACAATGCAACATAGTTCAGTATCATTATAATTAAATAAAAAATAAATTCAATAAAATAACAGTAACTCACAATTTAAAAACCCTCATTTATGGATATGAGTTTACTCTTGAGTCTTCTAAAAAAAAGGGGGGTTGGGTGTGGGCAACCTCCATCGCTCTACTATATCCGACCTCAGCTTGCGCTCATGAACCATATTGAAAATAATCATTAACAACCCAGAAAAGGTACAATTATCTATACCACTAATATCTCAAAATACTTCAATTATGAAAAAAAAAATCACCTCCACTTACACTTAGGGGGGAGAGCGAATTCACCACCACCTACATTTAGAGGAGGATGAAGTAACTTGTCCTTTGGGGAAGTGAATTTTTTTTCTTCTTAAAGTCCAATACATCGTACCCGAAGTTCATTTTCCTAAGTGGAGAGGATCTATATATAGACCTCCCCTGGAGTAGGGGTTGAAGTAAGGGTGAGGGGAAGTTGGGCGCTTTAAAATCGTTTCAGGCGGAGCCCATGGCCCCGCTTTTAGTTTTTTCTATTTCTTACCATTTAGACATGGCGGAAGCAGATGAAGGAAATTGGAGAAGTGGGGAGAAGTAATTTTTTTTCGGTTTTCACTATCCTCTATCCTTCCATGTAATATTGTGCATGTCGGTTCGAAGTTAAAGGGAACTCATGTTCGCTATAGACTAATTTTATTAGTCAGTCACAATTGACAATAATTGTGGATCAATGGATTTCATATATCGAAGTTTGCGAAACAAATACTAACTTCTACCAACATTTTTTTATTGATAATAGCTACTAAACAAAAAAAAATCGGTTCACAAACAAGAGAAAATGGTACTGAATAATTTTGTCTTTGCCTATTTATATATAGATTCCCAACAAGAGTAAATGATTAAAATTAACATCAAAAAATTCAAAAATATAGTCCAAATAACTTTTTGAGAGTGGGGTAAAATTTAAAAGGGATATGAAGGTGTTACTTACCTATGTCGTACGCCGCTGGCAAAGTTTATTTAACTGATTGTTTTGCTGGTAGGTGTATCTTACGACAACAAAAATGTTTACCAAATTATACTAAGAAAATGTAAGGCACTCTTTTAAAAATATGTTTGGTTTCGATTGTTTATATTACAATGATATACCGTGATGTTGCCGCTATATTAACTTTGAATATTGCTATGTTGGTGAAATTAGGTATTGGAATGAATATAGTTAATAGTCAAGCTTGGTACCTAATTGATAGAATTATCATCTCGTCGTTGTTCTGTATTTTAATTAATAAAACTCGTTGTTTTTGGACTTTAAACATTTGTTTTCTTGGATATTCTTACATATCAGAAGTGGGATATTAAATCCAGTGATCGCTCGTTGATGGTGATAGTGTTTAGAAGTGTTGTTCGATATACAGTCCATTTGTTGTTGTGTAGTTTTGTGTCTAATAAATCGTGACAAGTGATGACGAGAAAAACCCATTATGACTTATTTTAAATGGAATTAAATTTAAATAATGTTAAGTAGTCACAGACAATTCATGTACAGTAAATCGGCAAAGTATTTTGCGAAGCTTTGTGGACAGTCGCGTTGTTTCTCAAGGTACTGTAAAATTAAATGTACGTTAAGCGTTTTTGTGCTAGACGACAATAAGATGATATATGACTGTATAAGCGGATGTGATTTTATTAAATTGCCAAATGTAATGCTGATAAAGAGAGGCACAGGTGTTTATATTCGTGAACGGGAATGAATAACGAACTAATAGTAAACGATTTAAGTTGTTTGAAATTGAAAACTTCGAAATAAATTGTAGATAAACAATAAACAAAAACTTGAGTTTGAAACACTGATGGATGAATTTAAAGATTTAATTTCAAGGTCCATGGTTGAACTGACTGTAAGAAATATGACGACGACGACAACGATACTGTGTAATACGACACTCCAACAAACTTAAGACTTTATTTATGGGATATTTCGACGAAACACATTAAGATGACTTGTTGATGTTAACGAAGATATGCTAAGGATGGGATAACCTTAAGCATACAGTATTGATTGGTAAACGAACCAGAAACGAATAAAAGTTGTTTGTTATATAATTTTCTATAATTGTTATCCTATACATAATTTCTCTAAAATAGACCGTATTCGAGATATTTGAGAAAATGTGTATATTTCGAATTTTGAAGAAAATTCAATAACGGATAAAGAAAAAAACATTAAATTTTAAACTTAAGTTTTATTTCGGATTGACGTGAAATGATTAGATTTTGGACACAGTCGGAACATCTGGGGGGGTACTTTATGGGAGGCCGTTTTTATATTTTATGGAATATATCTGTTATTTATATATTTGGAGAAGAAAATTATTCAAATAAAAGTTACTTCTAATATTATTATCTATAATTTTAAGTAAAATTTTCCTGAAATGGTCCGTATTCGAGAAATTTGACAAAATGTGCAAAATTCTGATTTTTAAGAAAATTGTTGAACTAAAAGTTGTTTGCGATATCGATCTCTATAATTTTTGTTTATACATGATTTTTCTAAAATGGACCGTAATGGAAAAATTGTAGGAAAAGTGCTAAATTTAAATTTTTCAGTATTTTCGTTTTCAATGAATATCTATAGAAAAATGTTTCGAGGTAGATGTATGTGGAAAATGTATATATTTAGTTTATCCTCTAAATATTTATAGAGGTGATGCAATAGGTTGTACAAAATAACCGGTAAAAGCCTATAATAACTAGATAGGAAAGTCATGTGTTGGACACATCAGATTTTTAATTATTAAATAGTATCCATAGCGCGCGAACATATCTTACTCTTATTTCATAGCTGAGTCCAGAGCCAGGTCATATTCATCTCTTAGCTGGGTCGCTACGGGACGGTCTGCAGCCTGCGCTCATCGCTTCACCTCCCCGCGACTTTCTAAAAAATAATGCCAAGATACGTAGTGTTTGAGCTGATTTTTTACAGGACACCCAATGTCCTTAACTACAAGCCGCTACTGCATTGGACCCATCATTTCATAAATAACAAAGGGAAATGACTTCATAGCTAAATGTAAAATCTATAATGAAAATTAGCATATTTTTATTTTACTTGAAAATTTAACTACGAATTACGAATACTCATTAACGCTAATCGAACTTTTTTTAATGTTTTTAAAAATTGCTGATCGTGATTGTTTTACCAAATTATTTAATCACCACGATATAAACTGATGAAATTAATGTTTATTTTTGTACCAATACGTTATGATTATATTTCCGCCAAGATAACGTGACATTATTCAAAATAATGTTTATTTTGTTTGTAATCCGGATTGTCTGGAAGTGTCATCCTTTTTATGACTTAAATAGGTATTAATGATATCAATCGCTAAAACACAAATAAACGAAAAAAAAAAATAGGTATTTATTTAACGCTATTATGTCCATAGATCAATCTTTCGTATTTTTATCATTTTATGGCTCTACAAGCAGCCAAAAATTTTCTATTTATATATTTTATTTTTATTTGTTTGATTCTATATGTATATTTATAAAAAAATTCATTTCGGCAAGTTTATATCGATTGAAATGTGAAATTTTTGTTTTTACATTCTATATTAGACCGGGAGCTGCAGCCTCATCAAAACTTTTACCTCATAAAGTATAACATTTATAACCTTCAGATTTAATGTGGATCGATAACAGCATTTAAAACTTTTTTGCTTTACATCTCAAACCGGGGGTATATGGCCACTAGAAAAGGGACCAAAATTTGACAATTTCTAGTGGCCACATACCTCTGTTTGAGATTTTAAATGGTAGGTACCTATATTATCGATCCACATCAAATCTGATGCACGTTTTGATGCAGATGCCCCGATTCATATCTAGATGAGGGTAATTGATCACCAGCACGATTACTTGATCTTCCCCTATTCATATTTATTTTAATGAGAATATCTAAGAGCAAATTTTATGTGAGATATCCACCAATGATTTAGAATTATGGAAATAATTCAAATTAATTTTCTTTGTTACAGGGTACAGTTCATGGTATAGCATTTGCAATAAGCGGTGAAGCAGCTGTTCCCTATCTATCCCAACGAGAATGTAAACTTGGTGGCTACGTATCTCATTTCACTACGTTCCACCCCGTACATGGAGAACCCTTTCAAGCTCTGGTTTACATAGCCGATAGCACAAACTCCCAATGGTTAGGTGATGCAGACGAAAGGACAATAGCATATGAAATAATAAACTCCAGAGGACCATGTGGAACAAACGTAGAATATGTAATTAGGTTAGCAAATTTTATGCGAGAACATTTCTCAGATGAAAATGATTGCCATTTGTTTAAACTAGAAGAAGAAGTGCTCTCCTTGGTGGCCAGCAGAAAGATGTGCTTGAAAACTCTTATGGGTACAGGAGAAGGATGTGTAACTTTTATTAGAAAAAAAGAATCAGACACATTTAATTACATTGCAGATAAAAAAGATGCAAGACTTGATACCTTTCAGTATGCTATGAAGATTCAGGGAACAAAATTGCGTTGCCTCAATCTTTAATTCTATTTCCAAGGCCCTTATGAATTACAAAGGGCTCTATTTTCTATATACCTATATATGCAACAGATATGGCCAGGTCTAGATACCAAAGTTAAAGATTTAGTACAAGAGAGTCGCCCATCAAAATGTTTGAAACCTGATTTTTGCATCTAGTTTATAATCAAGTTAGATATTTTAGAAGAGATACGGTTATCAAATAATTACGATAAAATGATAACTATACTGTCATTTTTAACATAGAAGTCATAATCAAAAAGAACAAAACAAAAACAAATAACACTATACAAGAAAATGCTTTTACTCTACTTATCTTATCGGATATATTTATTTGTAAATCTATAATTATATATGTTTGTCATCATATGATATGTATTATCCTGCATTTTCCAGTTTTCCAAATCAACTAGACATACAAAAGAAAATTTCACAATTACAAAAAATTCATTTATATCAAATATATATTAAGAAAGATGTTATAACTTGTTATGGCTTCTTAAGAAAAAATACCTTTTACTCCTATTAAAAACTATATTTGTCTCTAGATATTGGAACATTATTTGTTAGTAAAATTATTTTTTTTTCTAAATTGACTTTTTTAAAATCCTAAATTTTAGCTTTAATATTTTTGATTATACACTCATATACAGTTTATTGAGTAAAAATATCAATTATTATACCTACTATCAAAAGTTATCCATGTTGATCATGAAACATTTTATATTTACACCTTTTGCAATGGTTAGATGTTAAAAATATGTAGGGTTGAATCCCGTATAGGCAATTTTTTACACAATATAACTTATTAAATTTCCAGTACCTATTGTTATTCTTTGATATTCAATATCAGTCACGAAATGTTGGTCTAGTCAAATAAGACAGACCCCAAATATATTGCTAAAAAAAACTATTTTGAGAGCTACAGCAATACATTCCATTCTTTATCGAGTCGGTGGCGTAGCGGTCTCGCGCGCTTATATTCATATATAGGCAAGTTTGTGTTCAGAGACAGAGAGGGGCTTCGAATCCTACACAAGACCATGTGGATTTTTAATTAAATTGCATGGTTCGTTATAGGATTTGATTATGCCGTATTAATAGAAATTCAATTTCTATTGATATGACATGCAGATTATAAAATCGCCATGCGTTACCGTCTCGATGATGGTGGGTTAGGTTTTCCTCACCTGGAAGTCAAATGGCACATCAATCATCTTTAAGTCGCCCCGAAGCGCCACGGCAAATAATAGTAATGGCCGTCCCTTCCCCTACACAAGTCGTTCAGTCAACTTCAGGGGTGGAGATTCACTCGTAAGGGGGTGAATTAGGGAGACTATTATTATTATTTATATCAGTTTCCAATTTTTTCTATAAACTAAGGCAATCACTGTGGACTTTTCTCAGTGTTTCTATATAGATTTTTATGATCTTTCTTCCATAACCTACCTTTCAATTTGAATCGGTCCAAGTGATTATCTAGTCATATATATCACATCTAGAACAATCATTCTCAATGTACTTAGACTTTGAAATGATCTTCTTCCCAAAGTTCCCCCTGGTCAAACACACACTAGTTATCAAAATTTTCAAATTCAAAATCCCCATTAACAAACGCCCACTGCGGGGTTCGCGGATAATAGAATGGAGTGATTCACAAAAAATGTTTCCAAAGTAGGTCATGACCGACAAAGAAGAAGAATTGTACGCTCGACGTACGTGAATTTTTCCAGGGTCTACTTTAGAAACATTTTTTGTGGATCACTCCTTATATATACCTACATAAAAATAAAGAACAATTTACTACCAATTGTTTGGATGCAAAAATTACGGTAAAACTTTTAAAACCATGTAACATATTTGAACAACAAAATATACTTACCTAACTCTAAATCGGATTTTATCAAAACTGTCAACTTTTTGATAAACCCCGATTTTTTAAAGATATTTTTAAATTATTTGTTTATTGTATAATGCAAAAATGTCGATCTTTGTGATTTATTACGTTTTAGTATTTTCCTAATTTCTTACGTTTGTAAAGACAGCTCATATTATATTTATTTTTATATGCAGACTAGTTATTTTTGTATGGAACTAATCTGTGATTTTAAAATGTTTATAAAATAAAAATATATAGTTTTATAAAGATATTTTATTTTATAACGAATGACAAGCCCCACCTTTGGTCTTATTTTTCTGCTAGCTATAACTCTAAACATACTCTAAACACACCCTTGCGGTATATTTTTAGGAAAACAAAAAAAGAAAGGTAAATTAAATTATAAGCACTTTTCACAAACAAGGCTTTCGTTTTTATTTTAAATCATTCAAAAATTGTTAAAAAACTAATAAAAACCACACTAACCAATTTTCTAAATAATAAAAAAAAAACAGAATCTCAATTTGGATTTAAACAAAAAACGCCCACATAAGATGCTATTACAGTATATTACGTAACAAGAGTTGTAAGTAACCCATTACGCACGAAGTGAAAAAGTGAAAAATTTCACCAGTGCGTAATGGGCTTACAACTCGTGTAACGTACTATACTACTTGTTCTACGCCCACTTATTTTCTTCTATTAAATAAAGGACATGCTTGTGTCGCCAATCCATAAATTTTCTATAGGTAATTTCGTACCTTTCTTTGGATTTTAGCGGTAACAAATTATGTGTGGTAGCTTGAGCTTTTTCTAAAATCTCCGGTGGAATGCTCTTAATTTAATCACTTTCACTACTATAACAGTCATATTCATAGGTATAGTTGAGAAAATGTTCGAAGACAATAATACTTTGTTAAAAAATTGACAATATAAATGGCAAGACGTTTATTTGCAGAGCATGCTAAGAAAACGCGCCTTTTTTGAAAAATTGTATAATGTGTTGCCGACATTTAGGGGTATCATTTTTTTTAATCCAAAATGTATCTCGCTAATGCTAAAAGTTTTCATGTTTTTCAATTGATTAAATTTATGTAAATAGACCAAATAAAGTCGTACGTAGATAAAAATTTGATTGCAATTTGATTAAACTAAGAAATTTAAGATTTCTTATCAAAACACACGTCTATGTTATGAGATCTCATTAGGTGCATGTTATTTATTTATTTATTTATTTCCAAACAGGCTTTACGCCTAATTACATGGAAACAACAAAATAATACAATGTACGCTAATTTAGCTAAAGTCATATTCTCAATTAACAAACTTATTTATTACCTAAATTACCCTCCTCTGGTATTACTGAGTAATTAGCCTTTTGTGCAGCATAAACAAAAGAAAAATATTGAGCAAAATCTTGATCTATTCTATCACCAGTCACTTGCATACCATTTAAATGAAATTTAGTTTCTGTACAACTATTCTTTTTCTTTCTATTGACATATGACCAAAAGTCGTTGACTTTATTAACTATATTATCTTCAATTTCTGATATATGAGATTTATATCTTTCTTTGGTCAATACTTTGAGTTGCCTTCTAATCTGAATGTATTTTAGATTGTATCCATCAGATATATTCTTAAGTTTCTTTAAACTATTTTTTTCTTTATGTAACATTTTCATCTCATAATTAAACCACAGTGGATAGTTTTTCTTTCGATATTTTTTATTCGAAAATTTTGGAACAGATACATATATCATTCATTATTACATAAAAGTGTTCAACTGCTACATTCACATCTACCTGATTTACTACTGAATCCCAATTTGTATTCCTAACCAAGTCAGTTAATAGCTCAAAATTTGCTTTTGTAAAATTAAATTTATTATTTAAATTTGTCTCAAATCTATTAGCTGTTTATTATTGATTAAATTTATGTTAATCTCTAAAGAAGGATGATACATATCTTCTTCAACTGAAGGTGTGGGACATTGCACTATTCTAATATGGTTAATATATTCACTTGATGATAGGACTAAATCTGTTTTACCCAACGAATTTTTAATATTATTAACCAAACCAAAGGAATTATAATGTAAAAAATCAACAAATAATTGATTATTATTACCTTTCAAGCTGTCTAATTTTGTATTAAGTCCTACTATTTCTGTTAAATTGAAATCCCCAAAGATATATACAACTTTATCTTTTACTAAATCCTGAATACTTTGAAAAATTTTATTATAAACGTCATTGTTAAATGTCATTTACAAGGAATGTTGACAGTGCGATTTTTAACGTTTACTGACATGGACATAGAAAAAATATTTAACAATACTACATACGATGCTCTAGATAAGGGAATACCGTTACTATGTGTATTTGTTGATTTAACCAAGACATTCGACACCGTTGATCACACCCTTCTTTTAACCACGTTAGAAGATATAGAAGTGAGAGGCACTACACGTAATCTATTTAAAAGTTATTTAATCGAAAGAAAACAGAAAGTCATAGTAAATCAACATATTAGTAAACAGGAAACGGTTATATGTGGTGTCTCAAGGCACGCTGTTAGAACCAATACATTCTATAGTTTATTTAAACAATCTATTTTTTTAGAAGAAAAAACAATTAGTTTCGCCGATGATACGGTAATATTTTATGTTGAGGATACTTGGATTAACTTTAAAAAAACTGTATACCTACCATTTGCGTTCAATCAATCGTCTCTTCCATCGTTTGAATTAAAGATAAAAATCCACCCTTTAAATCAAGTAAAATATATAAGAACTTTTATTGATAGCAACTCAAGTTGGAATACCACACCGAGGCACTACAAAAAATAAATTAGGTATCAACCTTAACACAATATTAGAAGATATGCCAATGTATCTAATAATTCTGTTTGTTACGAAAAAGACAATACTTACTAGATGTTTCGGAGATAAAATTTGCTAAGTAAAAAAAAATATTGCTTATTTACTAAATTTTACGTTATTAGATCTTGAATAACAAACTAATTCAGAATTAAATAGCATTGAACGTTCCAAATTACTTAACGAGTATAGGTATTGTTTCTCTACTAATTTAGGACAGGTTGCTAAAACGACTGTTACGGAAATGTTGATCACACTAACCCAGAGATTAGGGACATAAAGATTGGAAACGCAACGACCGCAGCAACGATGGCGTCATCTAGCGTCTCAGATGTTAACTACAGGTATACGTCGTTTGTAGAGAGAAACCTGTGTTGCCAAATATTTTTTTTGAGAGATCGTACAAGTAGAGTAGAAAAATGGTATTCCGACAAAAAAAATGTACAATAGATACATGCATAGCAAAATATAACTTAAATGGAATAAAAAAGTAAAAAAAAAACTTTGGCATGATAATTTATTTATTTATAAAAATATTTACAAGAAAAAAAAACTAAAGAAAATAGATGAAACTCTAAATTAACATATTTAAAGTAATCAATGACTGTCACTTCAAAGTGATTGAAATTTTGCATGCAAGCTTTTTTTATGCCGTGATAGTCGGTGTACAAAACTTAGACTTACACCTAGTCTAAAGTACAAAATCACCATGGTCATAATCACAATAAGTCAGAACGAAAATGACTGCCTTCAGAAATTACGAACGGCCTATGAATATTTGCAAATAGTTTTTGATTTTTATGGTTTTATGTTCTGAAGTTGTTGCAGATATTTAAATAAACCTACTAAAAAAGTGAAGATCGTACGATCTCACTGATGCAATCGTACATCGTACAGAGAGTTAAAAAATCGTATAAATACGATTTTGATCGTACGGCTGGCAACACTGAGACAGAAAGTAGACGTGGACAGCAGTAGACAGTTTGTAAATATAAATGTCAGTTTTATATATATCGAAGAATCCATTGAAGAATCCTGATTTTAAATTTTGAGTTCTTGATTGTGTTATCCTCTAGATGAACTAAGCGAAATAGTTGTGGCTGTTTTTGTGTGAAATTTAAAGACAATAATTATATTTGGTAATATAACAATAAGTCGGAGAACGTATTGCATTAGTAACACATGCCACATGAACAAATTTATCGACCCCAATGTGGCGTTCTTTAATTATCCAAAGTAGGTAAGATCCATTCATATAAGAAACACAAATATTAATCAACTTTTGTCACAAAGTAGGTGTTTATGTATTATTTATTGTTTTAGAACAAGAAAATGGCTTCAAAACGTTAGAAAGAAGATTTGATATAGGAAGAAAAATATCTGAATTCTCATTATTGAATTTGCACTCAATATTTTTAAATAAGATACCAAAATAAAAACCAAAATGCAGTGTTATAAATAACAATCAAAAATTAAAAAATATTTGTCATGAATATAGATTTACAATAATTAATCGATAATAGACTGTAAGTGTAGTATTCTTTTTAATAAATAATTTAGCGTAATTACATTGTTTAAGTTTATTTACAAGAACATGAGAGTGCAGTCGATATTTATGCAACCTTTATTATCAGGTTTTTAAATTTCCCGCTGCGTTGTTTAATATCGATGAATGCGGCACATAGTGGGTCAGATGTTAACTGCGATAAAGCTGGTCGTTGTTAAGCATTGGCTTCTTATGGGCGTTTCCTATCTTTATCTCCCTTATCTCTGCACTAACCGATAGCGAACCACTGATCTGTATTATTTTACTGGATATGATATAGCCCTCTAAAAAACGTTCCGAAAAATTGGCCGATTTGGGCAAATAATATGACGGACCGGATGTTATTTAACATAACCTCTTTTTCCATTTGTCATTTAATTGTGTCAACAAGTTACGATGAGATGTTTTTTTTATTTATTTAGGTAATATCGAATAGCATTACTATGATATAAACAATAAACGTTCATTCGTGAAGACACAATATGCTTCACGTTTCCATTTTTATATTTTCTTTCATAAAAAAATAAAATTATGGGTGAATTTTCCCGAAGGACATTGCCCGCAAAAAGGAATAGAAGAAGAATAAGAAGAAAAACTTATCAAATTATAGGTTAGGTATGTCAAATTATCCCAAAATTCAGTTATGTGAACCCACCATAATTTGCCCAAATCGGCCAGCAGTGTTGCACTTCCGGTCTCCTTGGTGGCACGGATTTTTAGTATGTTAAATATAGCCTATATCCTATCCAGTAAAATAATACAGATCAGTGTAGCGAACCTGTAATGTATGTTCGTACTATATTACTTTTGATTCCAAAGGATTATGACAGTGCGATGACATATCTTGAAATACTTATACCATCAGTGTACCTAGAACAAGATATTGAATGACTTAAAAATCTCCAAAAACTTTTCAGAACTGCTGGTTTGATATTAAGATTCAATAAATGTAATTTTCTTCAATATAAAATAAAAGATTTAGGTATTAGAACCTTAGATCAACAAATCTAAGATTAGTACTGGTTATTATAAAATAAAAGCTGTAGCAGATTTTGCAGCACCTAAGGATGTCAATAAAATTTGGCGATTATAAAAATAAAGAAGCTAGTAGAAAGACCCATATATGCTATTTATAACAAATTAGCGAAAACTGAAGAACATTGTGACACCAGTAAAGTCGGACTAGAAGGAATTCTTCTACAACGTCAAAATGACAGCATGTTTAGGCCAGTGTAACATTTTAGTAGAGTCTGCGAGTTTGAAACTTTGGCGGCTGTATGCGCAAAAAAAAGTTCAGAATTTAATTGTCACAAAGTTTTAAAGTCGTCACCAACTGTAACTCATTTCTTCACACCTAGACTTAATTCCCCGCAACGCATAATGGTGGTTATCAAGTCAAGAATTGGATGTTGGCATTAAATACCGTGCTGGCAAGTTATATAAAGACATTTTGCCATATCACATAAATAATAGTGACGTTGTACAGATATCATATTTCATGTAGATAATTCTTGTTAACATTAGATTCATTCTTGCTTTAACCTCTGTCGAGTAAACCACTATTCCATTGTAAAATAAAAATAAAGTTTTGTTTTTAAAAATAAGTTTTAATACTAAAATAACTTAACTGGCACTAAGATCAGCCACGTAGGCACTCTGAGCCGAAGTACTACTATACTCACGGATCAATCACTTGACGTAACGATTGTAAATATTGAGAAAGATGACTGGATAGTTTCAGCACAAGTGCAAGACAATACTTGTAACAATATTATCAATATTTTGCCACGAGATCCTAAAGATAATGACAAACGGCGAACGACAAATTCATAAAGAGTATTATTTAAAGGATAAACGACTTTCGAAAAGCAGCAAAAAGAAAGAGATGATTTATTCCGAAAGGAGCACGACGAATAATTCTAAAGTTAGTATATTGCAGTAATTCAAGGGCGTGCGGTCCATGGAAGCGGGGAAGCACGGCTTTCCTACAGTTTAAGATTTAAAAATAAATATTTTTCAGTTTACAATGCATAGATATTAATATTAAATTAGGTACTAAATTTTCTCTGAAACATTACGTAAACTTCGTAAATGTTCTAACAATTCATTGGTGTAATGCGTAAACGCACGCACCAACCATGAGAAAATTAATTGTGTAAACGTACACACCATATAGGTACTTCAAGTCCGTCGGCGGAAGCACGTCTTGAAAAAGCCGGCTCTTCTTCCAATTGACTTCGGTTCGTGTTATTGACCCTGCTTTGCCGCGACACAGTAGTCAGTCTGTTTGGACACGTGAAATGCGGTCGAGAGGCAGCGATTTTTACGTCGCCTTACGCATATTGCAATTCGCACCGCGAATCGACGAGTGAGGAAAATCGTAGACTTCAGATAGATTTCGGTTTGTTTTTCGTAGTTGTTTTTCTTTTTGTAAAATGGAGGAACTATGCACTGTGCCTGTGAACAATAATAGTGTGGTAAACTGTGTCTGTATTGTGTGCTCTTTATTGAAAAAATCTGAAGTGTCCAACACATGACTTTCCTATCTAGTTATTACAGGCTTTTTCCGGTTATTTTGTACAACCTATTGCAGCACCTTCATAAATGTTTAGAGGATAAAATAAATATATACATTTTCCACATACATCTACCTAGAGACATTTTTCTATAGATATTCATTGAAAATGAAAAAACTGAAAAATTTAAATTTAGCACTTTTCCTACAATTTTTCCATTACGGTCCATTTTAGAAAAATCATGTGTAAACAAAAATTATAGAGATCGATATCGCAAACAACTTTTATTTCAACAATTTTCATAAAAATTTGAATTTTATTACATTTTGTCAAATTTCTCGAATACGGACCATTTTAAAAAAAAATTGTATAGAACCAAAATTATAGATAATAATATTGTAAGTAATTTTCATCTGAACAATTTTCTTCTCCAAACATCAATAACAGATATATTCCATAAAATATAAAAACGGCCTCTCATAAGTCCCCCCCCCAAATGTTCCGCCTTCGTCCAAAATCTAATCATTTCACCTCAGGCCGAAACAAAACTTAAGTTTAAAATTTAATGTTTTTTTCTTTATCCGTTTTTGAGTTTTCTTCAAATTTCGAAATTTACACATTTTCTCAAATATCTCGATTACGGTCTATTTTAGAGAAATTATGTATAGAATAAAAATTATAGAGAATTATATTACAAACAACTTTTGTTTGAACAATTTTTATAAAAAAATATTTTTTTACATTTTGTCAAATTTCTCGAATACGGACCATTTTGGGAAAATTTTGTATAGAACAAAAATTTTATATAATAATATAAGAAGTAACTTTTATTTGAAGAATTTTTTTCTCCAAACGTAAATAACAGATATATTCCATAAAATATAAAAATGACCACCCATAAAGTACCCCCCAGATGTTCCGACACTGCCCAAAATCTAATCAGCACATTGGACGCTGGAACAAAGCTTATGTTTAAAATTTGGTGTTTTTCTGTTTATCGGTTCATGAGTTAGGCGACACACAGACACACACACACACAGACATCATCGCGAAAATAGTCCAAACGAATTCAGGGGACCTCAAAACGTAAAAATCCGTCGAAAACTCGAGGTCGAAAAAAATCATTTGGACAATCATTTAAAAATAAGCAACAAAATTCACAATGAAAGGGTCAAAAAAAAATAGGGACGTCTTACAACGATAATAGATGTAACTTGTTTCTTGGGAGAGCATGAACTAAGTTTTAGGGGTCACAATGAAGCAAGTAGATCCGCCAATCGAGGAGATTACATGGACCTTTTAAGTTTTTTTTAGCAAAATACGATGATACCCTAAAAAATCATTTTATTAATTAGACGACTTTCCGAGGTACCTCAAAAAGAATCCAAAATGATTTAATTAAATGCACTGACGACGTTGTGATGGATCACATTAAAAGTGAAATTAAAAAAGCACCTTTCGTATCAATTGCGCTTGATGAAACCACAGATGTAGCAAACTTAAGTCAATTATTCATTGTTCTGCGATATGTATTGGATGGCATTCCTCAAGAGCGATACTTAGGATTTTTGGACGTCACTAGCGAATGAACTGCACATGCATTTTTTTAAATTATTTCAAGTTTTGAATGTGGTTCTAAGCTTGTTGCCCAGAGCTACGATGGTGCTGCCGTAATGGCTGGCCATTTAGGAGGCCTTCAAGCTAAAGTGAAAGAGAAGTTTAAACATGCAATTTTCGTTCACTGTATAGCACATAGACTTAATTTGGTTTTATTGCGAAGCATGGATAAAATTAAAGATTGCAAAGTTTTCTTTTCGACGCTTAGTGGTTTGGCTTCCTTCTTTTCAAAGTCATCGAAAAGAACTCGCGCTTTGGACATTCACGTTCAAAAAAAGGTTTCCAAAAGTTGCTCCGACGCGATGGAACTACAATGGACGTTTAGTGCAAACAGTGTTTCAATGCCGTGATTCTTTGATACACTTTTTTCAAGACATTTGGGATAATAAAGAAACATGGGATGCTGAAACTGTTACTGCTGGGTTACTAAAGGGTATTTGCATTGGCTCAAACAAAACTTTAATTTCAATTTTTTGCTCAACATATTTGCAGAGATTTTCTCTTCTACTGACATTTTATTCGACATTTTACAGACAAAGTTAAATAACATTGGCTTTTGCATTAAACAAATTGATGATTTTAAAAACGAGATCAGTTTGAACACTTTTGGAATAAGACTCAAAAAATTGGCTTAGAACCTGAAAGAAAGAGAATTAGAATTGATAATGTTGTCGTCGTCGACTATACGCCGAAATTTTTGATAATATTTTATAACAAATGAACTAAATTTGATATAACTAATGATTCAAAATTTTTTGGGTTCTGTTGCAATAAAATAGGTTGAATTATTTTAGCTCTTTTAAGACCCAGATAGCACACGACGTCTGAAAGACGTCTTTTTTGTGTCTTGGTTTGGTCTCAATGTCCTAGGACGTTATTAAGACGTCTGTCAAAAGCTATAATTCAGACGTATTAATGTAAGAGCTCAAAGACGTTTTTAAGACGTCTTTCCAAATCCATATATTAATGTGAAAGCCCAAAGACGTCTTTAAGACGTCTTACAAACGTCTTTCAGTCGGACGGAAACTTGCACGGTTTACATAATTCAAATTTAAAAGAAGAATCAAATGAAGTGAAGTTTGAGACATTTAAGCCCAAGTTTATTGAGAATTATTGATTATTCTATTGCGTACGCGATTATAGCCGCCAAAAGTGTGTTTGGGCTACTTTGTGCATTTGTATTTGGTCTCTTTTTACTTAAATAATATGGGACTAAAACCAGAGAAGGAAGAATAGTTTCTGTTACCGATGTATCACGTTCCTGGAATACTTTCTACAGGTAATAAATGAATATTTGTTTATATACATAAACATTAATATCCTCCTGTTTCTTCTAAATAAGTATAATTAAATGAATTAAAAAGTAAACATCTTAGTATAAGATTTATTTCAGTTAGTCGTCAATTTCCTTTTTTTAAATTTTGTGGAGATTTCGAGAACTATTGATATCAAAAGCTACATGTTAGATAGCCATTTTGAGTGAAGTTAAAGTAAAATTGCCAAAATAGGCGATTAAGTATAATAGCTCATCTTGTCTTAAATGATTTGTTATAAAAATTGATTTAAAATTGTAAGAAATTAATTTTTTGTTTTGTTTCATAATTGTTCTTTCGGTTTTTACTAACTTTTACAAAGTATAACTTCCTGTGACTATAATGCTCTTACCTAAATTTCTTTTTAGGAGCGACTATACAAAGGCAACTTCAAATCAAAAGGAAAGAAAAAAATCAATCCAGTTATGGCTAAAGAGGAGTGATCGCTACAAAGAAAATAACTCTTAGTGACCTGTGATTAATAGATATTTTATCAATAAATATTTTTAATTCTATTTTTTTGGATTCTTTATAACCTGCAAGGTTATTCTACTAATTTTAATAACCAAGATGGCACGATGATACCCATTTTTAAATTATTTTATATTATTATAAACAGGTTATAGAATTATCAGAATAAAAATAATGAACGTGTTATTTATGTCTTATTTAAGTTTAACCAGACCATTATAAGCCATTAATAAAACATCTTAAAGATGTATAATTTATGGCTTCACAAGACCATTATAAGCTATTAATAAGTCGTCTTAAAGACGTCTTATTTATGGCTTATTTAAAGCTTCACAAGACCATTATAAGCCATTTATGAGACGTCTTATTTATGGCTTATTTAAACCTTCACAAGACCATTATAAGCGATTAATAAGACGTCTTAAATAAGGCTTCATAAGACCATTATAAGCCATTAATAAGACGTCTTATTCATGGCTTATTTAGACCATTATAAGCTATTAATGAGCCGTCTTATTTAAGGCTTCACAAGACCATTACAAGCTATTAATAATAAGTCGTCTTAAAGACGTCTTATTTATGGCTTATTTTAAGCTCTACAGACCAATATAAGCCATTAATAAGACGTCTTAAAGACGTAGCTTTTTGTAACATCAGACGTCTTCTAAGACGTCTTTCAGGATATACCAGACGTCTTAAAGACGTCTCGAATGTCTTATGCTAGACGTCTTTAAGACGACTTTGTGCTATCTGGGGATATGTAAATAATTTTGTAAACAAAACGAAAATAATTAAATAGGCATGAAAACAGCGGATACTGTGTACCTTAGAATATGTCTTATTCACGACACAGAACGATATTTGTTTATAGTTACAACTCCTGTTATCTATGCTTTTGTCTAATTGTTCTTTTGATTTCTTCTGGAAGTTCCTTTTTGTTTACCGGCGATGTTTTTTTGGAGAGTGGAGACAGGACTCCCGCCTTTTGCTAACGAAGGATTCTGTATACAATAAAAGTTCCCACACCTGTCATTGTTGATGGTCTTTGGACGTCACTTTCCGCTATTACAGATGAAACCTCTCTCATATAAATGTTCTATAATAGTTTTCTCATTTAGCGATAGTAGACTACCGTTTATGTGTTTCACAGGATTAAACTCACTAATTTCCACTTACTCTAGCCACTACTTCATGTATCACGACAAAAACACTACAAAATACTAAATATCAACATTATTATACTTTCGATGTTATTTATATATTGCTCTGATATAACATTATCTATTCATAGTTCCAATAATAATTCAGGTATTTACTTTAATTCATTACGAAACTTATTTCTTCTTATAATTTTGAAGTTTTTCTGAAGTCCTAATCTACACAATTATCCTTCTTTATGACATTTTAAAAATAGTACTTATGCAAGGATTAAAATTTCTAAAATGCTTATTTTTAATGTTTTTGACTTGTTTCTTTAGAATATTAAATTATCTACATTACACCTCTGTCTCATCTATAGTGCTAAATAGAAAAAACAAAAGAATTCAAACATATACATAGTTATTTTTCAAATTATTAATTCAATAGCACGTACTTTTTATTAAATGGTGCGCCTATGGTATACAGCTTTAAAAATATGATGTGCCCGACACATGACTTTCCTGTCTAGTTATTATACACAGGATTTTTCCGATTATTTTATATCATCCCTGTAAACGTTTAGAGGATAAACTAAATACCTATTAATTTCCACACACATCTTGCTCGAAACATTTTTTGTATGCCTATATTCATTGTCAACTAAAATACTGAAAAATTAAAATTTTACACTTCCTCAATTTTTTTCATTACGGTCCATTTTAGAGAAATCATGTATATA
The DNA here is from genome assembly GCA_927349885.1 of Psylliodes chrysocephalus. Lineage (NCBI taxonomy): Eukaryota > Metazoa > Arthropoda > Insecta > Coleoptera > Chrysomelidae > Psylliodes > Psylliodes chrysocephalus. Next base: position 5,346,147 of record OV651826.1, read on the forward strand.
ATAAAAATGATAGAGAATGATAATATGGCAGACAACTTTTATTTGAACAATTTTCTTAAAAATTAGATTTTTTAATTTTTGTCAAATTTCTCGAATAGGAACCATTTTAGGAAAATTATGTATATGACAAAAATTAACATTACCAGCAACTTTAATTTGAAATATGTTTTTCTTCAAGCGTAAATAACATTCCATAAAATAGAAAAACGACCCCTTAAGTTTTTTTTGACGTATGACTACGAATATTCAGTTCATTCGCCTATTTTACCGATTTTGCTTATTTTTTTACATTTACAAATTCTACCTATTTACATATTATATTTATTATATATACATTTTGTGTTATTTTTTTGTTTTGTTTCTTTATTTTTTTTTTATTGAAGGAAAATGGAAAAGGTAGAGACGACCCCCTAAGTACCTCCCAAGATTTTCCGACGTTCCCCAAAATTTAATCAGTTCTCCGCAAGATGGATTAAAGTCTAAATTTAAAATTTGATGTTTTTCTCTTTATCTGTTTTGAGTTATCTTCAAAATTTGCTCAAATATCTCGAATACGGTCCATTTTAGAGAAGTTATGTATAGGACAAAAATTATAGAGAATGATATCGCAAACAACTTTTATTTGAACAATTTTCTTAAACATTAGAATTTTGCCCTTTTTGTCAAATTTCTCGAATACGGCCCATTTTAGGAAAATTATGCGTAGAACATCAATTATGGGGAAGAATTTTCTTCTACAATAGTAAATAAGATATTCCTTGAAGTAAAAAAACGAAACCCTACAAATAATACTTCAACGACTATCCCCAAAATCTAATCAGCTCACCGCAGGATGAATTAAAGCTTAAGTTTAAAATTTGGTGTCGGAACGGAATCAGGGACCCCAAAACGTAAAAATCCGTTGGAAACACGAGGTTGAAAAAAATCATGATTCCTATATATTCCTTATCTGTATACAGGCAGGAAAGTAAAAAAGTTTTATTGCTATCTCCTGATGGCGAACCCAGAATTATTTTAAATAAAGACCGTCTTTACTCAAGCGATCAGAAATGTAGAGAATCTAAAATACTAGATTGCCGTTAGCTATTCTTTTTCCAAATCTGCGATACAAATTTTTGACAAAGAATACTATTGATTTTTTCCATTATTCGACAATTTCGCATTACTCATGCGCGAAAAAAGCGAGGGACTTTTGAATCTAAATTTTCCAAACACTTCCTGCTATCTCTTTCTTATCCTCGCCTTACAACTGTTGGGTTGGCTAAGACGATAACCTCATGCCATCGTTACTTTAAACAAGTGTCATCGATTCTGTACAGTAGGGAGCCAGTGAAGCTTTTAGTACACATTTGCAGAAGGCTAAATTATAAATGTATCGTTAATTCTTGCCCTGTAGAATATCAAAATACTTTGTTGCAATCGATCTAGCGGTGAAATGCCCTGTCAGCAAGCCAGAAGGTACCTACCCATACAGCACACATTATTTCAGAAGTGTTTCAGAAATATTTCAAACCTATAACATTTCAAGCACAATTTTTTGAAATATTTTAGTTAAATATTTCACTGAAAATATTTCTAAAACATGGTATACATGTTACACAAAAGGTTACTAAACGGGTTATGTTGTAAAAGGCCAACAATTAATGAAGAATTTCTGATTTCTAAGAAGAAGATGGAACATGTAGTTATTTCATGTCCCTGTCCAGACACAAGCTAGAAACAAGCCTATATTCTAAATAATTATAAATTTGAGTTGTTGGTTTTTGATATTCATGCCTTGTGAACTTGTTATTTGGGAAGCAGAATGTCTTTAGAAATTAAGGTGAGAACTACATAAATAATGCTTGCTTAGGTGGATCTTCATGTTTTGTTTAGACATGAGTATTTGTATAAATCCTTTTTAATTACCTATATTTTAGTTCAGATTAGTGCATTTAAAGGAATTGGTAGAAATGAAGCAATTTGCCAGCTTTGAGGCTGTGCCAGTAAAAATAACATCAAAGTTATTCAACGTTTCCAGAATAAAGTATTAAGGAACATCGTCGATGCATCCTGGTACTGCCGCAATACTGATCTTCATAGGGACTGTTGAAAATACAATATATAAAAATTTGCCAGTAGTCACCAACAATGACTGCTTAACATGGAAACCTTGAGATTAACCAGATTCTCAACAATGCCAATCTAATAAGAAGACTCAAGAGAACCAAGCCTTAGTAGTTCAATAATGTTAGAGCAATACAGAGTATAGTGCGGTTAAGTGTTACACGTTAACGGTAGTGTAACAAAATAAAGAGTCTAAGGTACACTATAGTGAGTAGAAGATATATTTTTCTCGGCATAAACGTTTGTGATAGATTATGTCCGATTGGTCTAAATAACATAATCATGAAACGTTTATGTTGGTTTATGCCGCAAAAAATACCTTTTAGTTTATGAAGTTTTTCATCCCTAGATAAGTTGGGTTAGAATACAATTGCTAATTGATCAGATTGTTTCTTTACTTGGAGAATTTATTAAAAAAAACTATTTGTTTCAGATTAGTGCATTTAAAGGAATTGGTGGAAATGAAGCGTTTGTTTTAATATTTTATGAAATGTATAAAAATTATTTGATTGTTTAAGAAACAATGTTTAAGTTTTGTATATCTTAAATAAACATGTATATATTTTAGTCCAATATTTTAGAAAAAAAAAAAAACTAGAATACATTTCCGATATATTACTATTTAATATTTCTAAAAGATTTAAAATTTTCATTTCAGAAAATAACTGTGAAATATATTTACAGGACATTTTTACGTTTCAGTCACATTTCAGAAATGTTTCGTAATATTTAAACATTACAAATGTCTCAATGTAACATTTTTGAAATATTTCCGAAATGTTTGTGCTTCTATGACAGCATTTTTTAAAACGTCTTCGATAAATTTGTCGATATAAATTTGTAATACAATTTTACCTTTCACACATAACACCTAAAAGTGTCACTGGCTCCCCTTCTATTACTATCAAACTCAAAAAGACATTTGCGGATATGTATAATTAAATTTCAGGATAGGAAACAAAATAAATTTTGATAATTTTAAGCGGAAGTAGAATTTGCGCATGAATAAGAGATCATCAATAACGGGAAAGGTCCATTGACCGAACCACATTTACCATACCAGACAAAATTGTCATAATTATTTTTAAATACCTTCGTCTCTCGTTAATAATTATGAAATAAAGGCGTATTTAGTTTAGTCTCGTAGTATTTAGGCCCCATCCTTCAGTTGTAATTTTCTACCTCGTAAACCACCGACGCCACGCAGGTCTTTTTAATTTGTAATGTAAATTTTCCTCTATAAATAACTAAAAAATATGCTGACAATTAGTTTGATAGAATTGTCACTAATTTGAAAATGATAAAATAGCTGGGTATTTTAAACGATTCTAGAATGGATATGAAATTATATCCGTTCATTTATGCATGTTATTGGTATAGAATAGTAGTTTGTGCAACAAGAGTGGAAATAATGGCCGTAGGCGGAGTGCTCAAGAGTCTGAGTGCGATATGGACAATCCACTCGAGTTGTACAGTGTATTTTTTCTACGACCCACTAACAGAAATCTACTAATTAAAAAAATATTTTAGGTTATTAAGATAAAATAATTTATGAATTTTACTGCCCAGCCGAGAATCGATCCCCGGTTTTTTGCGTGTAAGTCAAGTACTCTGTCCATGCCTCTATGGCCACTTTTACGATTTTGATACTCGTAATTAAAAGTTTCATACAGTTTGTATAAAATTTGATTGTTTCAAAATAGGGTTCAAATAAAAATCGAAATGCTATTATTTACGATTATTTATCGTTTCTACACAAAAATAACTCATTTTATTACATATTTAATCTTAATAATTAAAAAATATACTGACAATTAGTTTGACAGGATTGTCACTTATTTAAAAATAATAGTAGAGTCCTAAAATATGAACTGTGATTGGTGGATTTAATTTTTTTGCACTACCTAGAATGGATATGAAATATATTCGTTCAGTTGAACGCAATGACATACTTTTTCATTTTGTAGTCTGTGCGTAGATAAGCTAATGTCCATGTGGGTGTAGAAAAAAAATGTAATATAGTTAAATCATGCTACCAAGTCAAAAAAAATTAATAATTTATACACATATCACACATCCGGTGCAACGTTAATGCAAAAGTATTAGAAAGTGACTTTGCGTATTCTGCTTATCTGGTACAGCAATGTAATAAATATAACAATAAAATGAGAAAATATTTGAGGGTAAAACTTTCAAATGACTCTCCGGATGTGCGATATTTATGAATAAAAATGATACCGCTCATTTGCCGCAACAACCTAGGTATACTCGAAAATGGCAATTTTAAAGAAAACAATCTAATTTTCAAAACGACTAAAAAAAGCTATTTCATAGCTCAATATCATCAATTATATGATAATTAAAAAATTAGATACGATTTTTGGGTAACCATGTAGTTGCTGCAAAGTGAGCTACAAAATAGGTACTTACCGCATTCCAAATAATCTTAAAATACAAGAAAATTATTAGTTCAAAGTAGACAAATTTCTTTTTAAAACTTTATTGACATGATACTTAAAGTGTGTATCTAGGTATTTTTTCATTCAACAATTATTAATCAATGAGAATAGGAAAATAAAACTTCAAGGCTATATAAAAATATTTATTAATATAAAATATATTTCAAATATGTATTCCACAGGTCTTCGATCCACGAATTATGCCTATGAAGAAAAATAAAGAGCAGATTTAATATAAATTAGCCATATAGCGATTATAAATTTAAAAAAAATATATTTTTTAAAATTAGTACATAGTACATATATGTAAAATAAATTGTTTATTTCAAAACAATTTTACTGAGCTTAAATTTTTTTAAATTGGCCAAAATCTACCAAATTCTTGAAAGAAGCGATTTCAAAAAAGTACTAAATTAGTTATTTTTACTAGAGAAATGAGTTCTACATATCGTCCCCTCAAAAGCAAGAAATCATACCTATTTAAAAAAAAAAAACGCTAATAATAGTTCTTAATTATCAGTATTAGATTTTAAAATTCGGTCAATTCGACTTTGAATTTCCCTTTGTCCTAAACATCGTGCACATACGGAAGGGGGTAAATTATTTGGCTTATTTCATGACTAAAAGTTCATATAAACAGGTCCGCAAACGCTTCGTTACCGATCTAAAAAAAATCTTGAAATTTCAAGATTTTTGTTGTTTTTTCTTTAGAGCTCATGCAAGTTTTGAGATATTTAGCTCAAATAATTTAAAATGCAATAAGGGTAGGAGTGGGTCACTTTCAACATTTGTTATAATGTAGTTTAATAATTATAGGTGTTTTGTATTGTAAAATAAATAATTTCTACAGAAAATCGTTTTTAATTTTTTTTCTCGATAACGGTCGCAGAAACGAAGTGTTTCTAAACGAAACAGAAAATTCATTTTATATTTTAGAATCTACCAATGGCGCACAGAAAAAAAGTTCAGGAGGGGAAAAGGGAACATGACTCCTGAAAAAATATCACCCTGTAGATTCAACAACCATCTGACATACCCAATCTAGATTCCAAATTTGAGCTAAATAAATAAAACTGCAGGAGCTCTAAAGAAAAAAACAAGAAAAATCTTGAAATTTCAACACCCAATAGATCGGTAACTTTTAGTCATGAAATAAGCCAAATAAATACCCCCTTCCGTATGTGCACGATGTTTATTTAGAAGCACCCTATATATTATAAAACAGACCCTTTTACCTGAATAGGTTATATTGCTGTAAATGAAATCGTCATAAAATTATACACAATAATTTTATAATACCTGCACTTAACTTTTAAAAACACATTAAATATAACTTGCTTTTTAGGGGACGATGTACTCCAATACGAATTACCAATGGGTTTTAATTTTTATTTTAAATAATAATAATATGAATAATTCTATCTTGTACTATATAAACTAAATTAAGCAAATATCAGCTAACATATGGAACTTAAGTCTTTTGTGATTTAAATACTACCTATGCATGTTCGTAAATACTATTCTATAGTAGATGACGCTTTTATAAAAAAGTATTTTTCATGGTCCGACTTGACGAAGAAAAAAATGCATTTTAAAAATAAAATAAATCCAGTTGGAGTTGATTTTTAGTATTTGGACTATTTCCTATGGAATATAGAAAAATACACTAGATTTTCTGCACCTAAAAGAGTAAAGTTATTGGAAGGAAAAATTGGAAAACCAAGTAACCAATAGGCGTATAACAATTATTTTAGAAATACCAGATTTTATAATAGTTATATTCAAAAACAACATTCTTATTTAATGCCACTAATCAAAGATAATAGCAGTTCTGCAACAAGTGCGCAAAGCGATACTTTCCCCACGAGCGCAGAAGTCTGAGCCACGAGCCCTTAGGCGAGTGGGAAAGTATCACTTTCCGCACTTGTTGCACACTATATTTTTTCTACGACCACACGTTTAGATATTTTAAAACAACGTAACATTACATAGACGCATATTATATTGTGTATAACGAACTTAACAAATGAATTTATAGATACATAATTTTTAATTTAACTTATTGGTAAAATTTAATTTTAAAATGTTTTGACGCTCCACTGTCAATTCATAGAATACAAAACTAATCAGAGTACCCACATAACATCAACGTTCTATGAATATACTAAGAATGTTCCGTTTGTTATCTATATCCTTTTTAGAAAGTTCATACTTACTGAGCACGTACCTTAAAAGTATATTCTAAAAAGCGTATACTAAGCACGTGATTTAATAGGACATTCTTAGAAGATACTAAAGGTCATATACCCAGTATGTACCTCTGAGAACGTTCTAATGCTTACAGGTAAAAATTAACACGAAATATAAAAACACGTTTATATACTTATATGAATTTTTCCCACATGTCGCATTTAGCCTCTGATAATTCGCTAGTAAATGCATTAGTGTTCAGACCAAAAAACATTCACAACCTTATTCTGACTAAAGTTTATACCATAAACAATGTTTATTGGTTGTACGATGGTGTTGATTTTTTTGTTTTTTCGACGTCATGTGAAAGTGAAGAAAAAATAGAAGAATGACATACTTATTCTCAATTTTTATTATGCTTAAGCAGTGCATCGCGTCGTCGCCCCCATTATATAGGTAGTACTCTTTATTCTTAAATGTTCAATATTAATGAAACATCCTGTGTTAGGGTATCTAGTATATGCTAAATTAAATTACTAAGCACATACTTAGAACACACTAACAAATGAAATAAGATAATAATAAGGGTTCGAAGGATATATATCATGATATTTATACCTTAATATATATCCGATATATTCGATAATTTTATTTATTAAATTAAAAATGTTTTCCACCATACTAAACATTCGAAAATGTCTCAATACGCCCCGGTAGAAAAGTATAAAAACTGTAGCGATTTATTTGTCACGCAAGCATCGCCGCGCCAACTTTGGAATTTACAGCTTCGCCACGATTTGTTTTTGCTGTTTAAGTGTATGAATCAAAATATAGACAAAAATAAAACCAACTTTGACTGGGCATGGGAACCTGCCATATTTGAAGATTCTGGCATTATTGTCACTAACAGGAATAAAATTATTGATATTAATAATTCATCAGATGAGGATTAGGGTGAGCCAAAATGACTAACCTATCGAATTTATGGTCTCAAAACGGTCTATATATTGAAAAAAAATTCTCCCATTGGGAAAAATTTTTAGCTCAATTTTAAAAGGTGTCGGTGGCCATTTGAAATTTCCCATTTAAATAACACGCAAAAAAATTGTTGTCCATTAAAAATGCTATAATTTTTGAACCGTTTGAGATAGAAACTTTATCCAGGCAAATTATCTAAAACAATAATCCGGAGTTGATTTTTTTGCCTCGAAAATTCATATACTTACGGGCTATGAAAGTTGATGAAAACAGACATGTTTACTAAACCCCGAATTATAGATACTATAATCGTAGTCAATAATGCTTAATCATGGCTATATTATTCGGTTAAATTAACCACGTCCTTTTATAATCGTGTGTTTAATCAGAGGCAGAAAATACCGGCCCTAAGTAGATGTGTTGAAAAACGGACATGTTTACTAAATATGTTGTTTTTCAGCAACTTTTATAGCCCGTAAGTATATGAATTTTGGAGGTAAAAAATCAATTACAGAGTATTTTTTTAGAGAATTTCATGCGCTACAAGAATATGCCTGGATAAAGTTTCTATCTCAAACGGTTCAAAAGTTATAGCATTTTTAAAAGGACAAAAATTATTTTGCGTGTTATTTAAATGGGAAATTTCAAATGGCCACCGACATCTTTTAAAATTGAGTTAAAAAAAATTTCTCAATGGGAGAATTTTTTTTCAACATATAAACCCTTTTGAGACCATAAATTCGATAGGTTAGTCATTTTGGCTCACCCTAATGAGGATATACCAATATCAATGTTAACAAAATAATGTTAAAATCTGTTTGTTTTGATTTTTCTTTTTAATTAGTTATATAAATGTTATAATAAAATTTTTAGGTTTTTAATTGTGTTTGTGTTAAAATATTAATGTTAATAAAATAATGTTAAAATCCGTTTATTTTATTATTTTTGTTTCTTCTTTTTAATTTGAGTTAGAATAAACGGTTTTGTTATTTAGAATATATGTTTTTGTTAAAATTTAAAATATAGTTTGTGCAAGAAACAATATTGTTTTTAATTAAATAATAAAATTTTAAAAATGATATATATCATGTGATATATTTATATAAATATCATATTTTCGAACCCTGAATAATTATTAAATACGTGAGATTATTCACAGCATTTACATACCACACGTAAACAACGTCCTGCAACATATACATATTCTGAGAATTTTCTAAATGCAAATAAAATATATTCTTATCAAATGCATATTCTTAAAAAGTATATAGGTACTAAGAATGTATAATTATTGTTACCTGGGTAGATAACTCTTTTCAAAAACTAGGTGTCCAAAGGTGCATCAGTATCATATTAATATTCAGTGATTTGGAGCAGGATACAAATAAATTACCTGTTGAACTATCATCTGTGTATCTACAGTGACAAGAATAATTGAACGCAATCGGTATAAGTCAAAATATTAAATGCTTATGTCACTTTGCCGCAAACATATGTCAGTTTTTATGGTATTGTGAGAAATGCTAACTTTACCAATTGAGGCGCGCGTTTTGAATGGTGGTCGTAGAAAAAACATTTTACTAGTTTGATTTGGTTAAAAACTTATTTTGTATAGTTACCTAGTTGAGAAGTAAAAATTTGGACAAATAAAAATTTATTAGTGAAATAGTTTAAAATCAATTAAGATTTTCTTACCAATAAAGAAATATTCATCACACTTAAGAGTAGGTAGTAGCTTCTAATTTCGATACTTATTAAAAAAATACATTTTTAATATTGGACGGTTTAAAGTCTTGTAGTTTCCATCTAAAACAAACAAATGCTTTCATGTTTTAATATTTTTTGCTTTACTTATGGTAATTAATGCTTTCAAATATTTTGTTTTATTTCAAAACCGACTGACACCAGTTTATATTTAATATACTTACTTTAATTTATCTTCGGGAAGAAATTCTTGTCCTGGAGTTCGTTATTGACCCCTGTAAATTGTAGTTATTAATTTTTCTTTACATTCTAAACTTAACTAACTTGATAAAACTCAAGCAACAATTGTTACTCAAAAAACCGTCGCCAGAAATAATGATAAATATTCTAATCTAAACTTGTGTCCCGTTAATTTAACAATTTGTATTATAAAATAAAAAAGCAAATATGTTTTTCAGTACACATATCTGTGCTGATACAGAATGGAACCAGTACCAATAAAAAAAAAAACAATATTTTTTAAATTTAAAATAAATATCTTACTTTTTAGAATCAATAATAGTATACAAAGGATGTATATTATTAAAAATTTAAAAAATTTTTAAGCCGTGTGAAAAATAGTTCTTTTTATTTACATATATTTAACATCTAAGATTAAATATGACGGCGCTGATAGATATATTTTTAAAATTTCGACTTTAAAATGTATCTATTCATATGAAAATATTTAAAAAGTATTAATTTCTGTTAATACGATATCCAGATTTCAATTACCGAGAGCTGTCCTATCCTGGGTTTTCCAAGTCAAATTCGGTTACCAGGAACGCCATGTCAAATAATAAGTCTCCCTATAATAATGATTATAGCCATCCTTCCCCCATAATTATATGTATATAGTACTTTTTTTAACTTCTTGAACATCAATCCATAAGAAGTTACTTATACACAAAGCCTTATCGCAAAAAAAAAACATGGTCGCCAGTGTAAAATTAGCATGCCAGTTTACAAACAACCCTGTACACGCCTGTGACAAAAACAAAACTGATTGTGGCTATACGCCAAGAAATAGAGTAGAGTATTTTGTTGTACTTATAATTTCCCTTGAAAAGCGATTTAAAAAAATGCCTCCCGACAATCAGTCATAAATTCAGTCTAGTTCATGTCACCCATAAGTTGTATTTTTAATTTTGTCATAAATATCCTCTATTAAGATGAAGACTAGACAAGAGTTTTTTCTCATATTAGATTAGCAGTTTGCGCAGCGTTCTCAAAAAAATGTAGTTAGCCCGGGAGCAGATGAAAGGAGATCATTAGGACATCCCAATTTTTAGCTCTATTCTAATTTTTCACAGGTAAATCTACTATAGTTCTTGGCCTATTGCGCATTTTAGTAAACTTTATTGAGAATTTTGCTAATATCGAAATATCAAGTCATCTACATTACGAGTTTTAAGCCAAAATAAATATCAAATAGTTTTTTCGAAATTAGAGTTCAAAGTCGAAATTAAAAAAATTGTCTTTTTATATCACTGCGCCTTTGTAAACCTTTGTTTAGATTTTTATTATCAATTTTTTTTTTAAAGCTTCATAATGCATTAATTTGTGTATAACTTTGTTAAATAAACGTTAATAAAATTATTATTATTATTAAATAACTTCCGGACACAATTTTAGATTACTCTTTGTATGAATAATTTAAAATTTAGAATGGTGGATTTTGTAATATTTTGAATTTTGTAATAACTGAATTTAACGCTGTGCCAAATCTAAATTTAAGTTAGTAGTTTTTTTTAATTCAAATTTATAATTTGAAGTTTTGTATTTATTTTTTTTTTAAGTGATTTAAAGTATTTTGAGTCAGTGATTTACTAAAATGATATTTGAAAAAGAACTTGCAATTTACAAAAATATAGACATTTTTTGGGTTAACAATCGTTTCAAAATTGTTTTGAAAATATCTTACATATATATACGCCTATCGGTCGCAGGATATTTATTGAATAATACTTTACTATACTTTATAAAATAATAAAAATGTGCGGTACATTTGTTTTATAAAAGGATTAATTTTCAGCTATTGTCTATGGTAAAATAATTTTTTTTAGCAATACAAAATATATTGGCACTTTGTAGTTAAAAGCTTGGACGTTCTTACTTCATTTTTTTATATTTTATAAATAACAAAATCCCAACTAGTATTTACTAAGTTGTACTAGGTATTTCTGACATAAATGGAAATATTAATAATTATGTCAAACGGTACATAGATATAATACGATTAAATAAATATCAATTAAAATTGATAAAATTGAATAATTTACATAATGTGTAATGACTTTACGCGCAAGAACTAGTAAAAAATAAACAATTCATATTTTTGAAGAGCAATATTTTTTTTAATGGGATAAATCATTTTTAATTATTTTATTCCATACAAATAAATATGCTGAAATCTAATTATTCAGCGATTTTTTATTTAAAATGAAATTCTAAAGAGAACACAATACCTAATATATACATGTACACAACACTTAAAGAGTCAGGGAAAAATGACTTGCTAAATGTAAAATATATTAACTATATAAAAAAAATGGACATAAAGGAAGTTCTAGATTCTTATTATTACCTTTTCAAGGAGAATGTTTCCCTGAAACTTTTTAAATATATATCTTTTATATTGATATTTATTATATCCGTCACCTATTATGACACTACAATTGTACAGTGATGAAATTTTACATAGAAAATAATATAATATAATATTCATTTTAAAAACTGCTGTGACTATAATGTCTATATTAAAATAAATAATTGAAAAAAATGCAGCTTTGGAAGTAATTTAGCTTTATAAGAAATTAATTTTATATCCGTTTATTTCAAAAATAGCTTAAAAAAATTGAAAACCAAAATTGCTTCCAAAACTGCATCAGACAGATAGAAATCTTTGATAAAGGCGTTGGTTGAATTATATAAGAAATATTACTCTGAAATATTCTTCTTCAAAATAAACAGTTGTTAAAAATAATGCATAATTAAAACATATTTCTGTAAATACAGAATGGACCAAAGTAAATTAAGTAGCAAGGAAAATAATTAACTCATATAGTTTTTCTCAGACTCCAAATAATTCGCGCCTTTTTTTACTTAAAATCCTCATTTGCCTTATCCAGTGTATTGATGATAAAATTGAATTAACGATAAACTAACAAAGTGGAACTATTTCCAACACTCATCTCATAGTATGTAACTATTTAAAAAAAAAAAGTTTTATAAAAATGATAATTATTAAAGAATGATTGTAGGTATTACTCTAACTTAAAAGTCACAAAAACCATCAGCATCCATATAAAAAATAATTATTTTTAGCAAATCTAAACGTTACTAACAAAAAATCGTCAAAAACAATTATCTTTAACCTTTTGTACTATAAACTTTATTTATAACCCAATGCAAAAAGAATAGTCGGAAGAAAAATTATATTATAGATTTAAATAATTTCAAAAAATAAAAACATTGCATTTCAAACTTTGCCATCGTCAATAATAATTATCATTGCATTCTTGATGAATAAATATACTATTTTAACATTTTCTGTCATAATCCTCAAGTCCAGCTTAGGAAAATATATTTTATTAAATATTATTTTTCAGTTTTCATTTTTTTTTCCAGAAAAGTGGTTGCTGTGATAATTAAAATAAAATCAAAATAGGTATTGTTTTTAAGAGGTAGAAATTGAATTTGCTTGCATGATTAACTGTGTCAGGTAAAAATAGCAATTTGTCAGTGATAAAATAAATGTTAGTTATAGTCAACTTCTGTTTAAAAAAATCAAAATTATTATAATTTATACAATTCTTAAAACATGAATAAAATGTTTAAATGTTGACAGTCAAATATTCTGTGCCAAGGTGTACAATATCCAGAAAATAAATAGTATTTACAATGTGTCACTTGGAGCAAGTTTAGATTTAAAAAAACCTATAATCAATTTTATTAATTACGGTCAAGTTTTTTATTTAAACTTTGATCTGCATCTTCTGATATACAGAATTACGTTTTTGAAAATGAATATCATTAATATAACCCATGTACCTACTGTTGTAATTAATAAATCTAATGAAAAAAATTCCACTTTCGTTCTACAGAAGCATTTAAAATTACAAATAAATATATATATTATATGTATTTTGATAAAGTAACAAAATACTTTAACAAGTCAGTGCAAAAATCTATATATAACTTATATGTATTACCTCAAGTAGCAAATGCCTGCCACTATATACAGCACAGAAGAGTTCTTCAATGGTCACAAAAGGACACCTAATAAAATAAACAAATTCGTTAGCATTAGACAAAATTACAATTAGTTTTGTAATGAACATCCTTAAGGATTTCTATCATTCAAAGATAAATATGCTCTTGAACATATCCTGAAATATAAAAGATGTTCTCTAAACTACCTTAAGCCTCTTAAAATATTTTAATAAATAAATTTAAGACAAGTAGAACAATAAATATAAAATTGAATTATAATCCTTATCTTGTCGACTGAGAATTCATTAAAGAAAAATAATGTAATTTTCTAGTTGTCTTAAATGTTTGATAAAATATTCTTAATATATTTAAAATACATTCACGTAGATAAACTTCTATCTCTCCGTACGGGTGTTCGGTGTTCAAAGAGTCGTTGGTGGGATGGGATCTTATTAAAAAATGGATGCTCTAAAGCTTCCTTTAGTACTATTCTTTCAGAGGGTTCATATTCTAACATTTTAAATATTAAATCAAATAATTCATTATGATCTGTATCGTCAAATTGTTTATACCTTAAGAGAGGTTTAGTATTATCCCTTACATATCTTCCAGCAGAACTTTTTTCGTCCCATTCTAATTTTCCTCTATAAAAATATTTTGTTTTTGTTTTCCTAGCCATTCTGGCAGGTATTTCACCGAGAATTCTCTGCATCATAGCCAAATGTTCTCTATTATCATGTGTTTGGAAAAGAGTTATGCCTAAGTATAATTCAAAGAGAATACAGCCAATGGACCAGACATCACATGGTTGAGACCAGCCTAATTCTAATATAACTTCAGGAGCTCTATAGTGGCGAGTTGAGACTATTGTACTATGATGTTCATGATCAAAAGTAGCGCTGCCAAAATCAATTAAACGCACTTCAGTTCTTTTCACTCTCTTTACATCTTTTCTTTTCTTGCTATTAAATACAATATCATGGTCAGATTCAACAAAGAGAATATTTTCTGGCTTCAAGTCGGTGTGGGTTAGTTTGATGTCATGTAAGAACATAACTGCATAACATAATTGGTATCCAATATGCCTGACTTGTTCTAGTGGATAAGGTAGGTAGTTATTGTCTTTAAGAAAATCAAACACACTTTGGCCTAGTATTTCAAAAGCAATACACATATGACCATGGTAGTCAAACCAATCTAACATTTTAACACAAAGATGTTCACAATCAGGATCTTTATCAGCTAACTTTTCTAAAACGTTGATTTCTAATTTAGCAGCTTCCCTATATTTTTCAACATTCTTGATTATCTTCAATGCCATGTAGTGATCCATTTCTAAATCCTTGACTTTTACCACTTTCCCAAAAGTACCCTCACCAAGTGTACCTAAAATTTTGTACCTGTCACGAAGAATATCCCCAGACTCGTAAATAAGATGTCCCTCATCATCGTCCTCCACTGATGGTGTTTTGGAACCCTTGTGCTCCGTTGACGACGACCTCCTGTGCTTCTTCTTGTCGTGGTAGTGGCGGTGTTTCTTTGATGTACGTGACCTCCTACGACTTCGTTTGTATCTTTTCTCTGCACTGGATCCTCTTTCATACTGCCGAGATCGGTGCGCTCTTTGACTACTCACTGATTTCTTGTAAGAGGGGCTATCATAGGATTCAATTCTTCTACGTTTGCCATCTCTGTCTCGATCTCTCCCATTAGAATAAATTTTATTGCGTTTACGATCATAACTTCGGTCTCTAGAAGGAGACTGAGACTTGGATCTAGAATGGGAGTGGTATCTCTTTCTTGACTCGTGCATTGTAAGTTGATTAGTACTCAAAGTGCTCCAAATTAAGTGTGCAAAGTTTAAAACACGGTTCAAAGTTCTTCTGGTTGACTTTTGAAACAAATTTGATGCTATTGAGAAATTAAACATCGATTCCGACCAACCTAAGGGTCATTCGGCCAGCCAAGTCATTGACTTTTGCTGAGTTCCAAACGCTAGAAAAAATGACGGAAATTCACAACTCCCCCCTTGATAGATTTATAAAAATGTTATCAGAATCCTGATTGTAGAATAAATTATCTACTTGTCAAATATAGCTAAAGTTACGTTCCTACATGCACATTTAAAATGTTTTAACTTTCCACAAAAACACATCCAACATTTTAACAACTATCTAGTATTTAGGTCAGTGAAGTTAGCACTGCCAAATGCGAATTTATATAAAACGAAGTTGACATTCGTTTGTCCATGATTTGTTCACTTTTATCCAACAAAAACTTTCGTTTGTCCACCCTTTAAAAAAAGTTATCACAAAATTAAAAATTTTAGCCAAATTTAACATCAACACCACCATGAAAACTTGTTATTCATTTCAAAGTGGTATTCGATTATCCATATTCACGCTTGTCCACTTTTAAAAACAGAGATTAAACAATAATAATCATTCACCTTAATAAATTTCATTCAAAATAAAGACAGCAATCGTTTGTCCACTTATTATTTTCGTTTGTCCAAGCCTTACTTTCGATGGTCCTCCCAAAAGAAATTAGTTATTAACAAATAAAGAACTCAAAAAATAACAATTATTAATGTAAGTTCTCCTAATGGTAAATTATTAAAACTACTGCAATAATTTGGTTACACATTATTTTCGTTTGTCCACGCCTTATTTTCGTTCGTCCACCCAATGGAAATTAGTTATATACAAACAAATAAACAACTCAAAATATAAACAATTTTCAATATAAGTACTTCTAATAGCAAATAGTTAAAAAACTACTACTGCACTCGTTTGTCCACACATTATGTTCGTTTGTTTACCCAACAGAAATTAGTCATTAACAAATACAGAACTCAACATATGAACAATTATTATAAGTTCTCCTAAAACTACGCAATCGTTTGTCCACACAAAATAAAATAATGTGTGTACAAACGATTGCCGCATTTATTTCAAATGAAATGTATTAAGGTTGTTCCTAAAGACGAGGCGATTTATTATTTCTTATTTTTGAAATATCTAGGTTTTGAGGGGTGGACAAAAAAAACTTTTGGTTGAACAAACGTAGGCAAATCATAGAAAACCCAAATCTAAATTAAAACGTTTTTATAGCGGCGCTGATATTAGATTTGGCTTATTTTTGTCATAACGTTTTTTGAAGGATGGACAAACGAAAATAATGTGTGGACAAACGAATGCAGTAGTTCGTTTTAATAAAATATTATTAGAAGTACTTATATTAATTGTTCATGTTTTGAGTTTTTTATTTGTAAATAACTAATTTCTGTTGGATGGACAAATGAAAATAATGTGTGAACAAACGACTGCTGTAATTAGTTTTAACAAATTGCTATCAGAAGAACTTGCAATAATAATTGTTCATATTATAAGTTCTTTATTTATTAATAACTAATTTCAGTTGGTTGAACAAATAAAAATAATGTGTGGACAAACGAATCCAGTAGTTAGTTTTAATAAATTGCAATTACAAGTACTTAGGTTAATAATTAATTATATTTTGGGTGCTTCATTTTGTTAATAACTAATTTCTTTTAGGAGGACAAACAAAAATAAGGCTTGGACAAACGAAAATAATGAGTAGACAAACGACTGCGGCATTTAATTCGAATGAAATGTATTAAGGTTGCTTTAAGGACTAGGCGAGTTATTTTTTAATTTTTTTTACATATTCCAGTTTTAAGGGATGGACAAACTAAACTTTTTGTTGGTCAAATCATGGACAATCGAATGCCACTTAAAAATTAATAAAAACAAGTATATGGCGGTACTGATGTTAAATGTGGCTCAAATTTTTAATTTTGTCATAACTTATTTTGAAGGATGGACAAACGAATGCCAACTTCGTTTTATAAAAATTCGGATTTGGCAGTGCTAACTTCACGGACCTTATAGAGTTAATTAAATAAATTTGTTATATTATTAAAAAATTCACATGTGTGCTACATTTGATATCAAAAAATGCATGAAGTGACCAGATACTCTCAATTTAAGTTTAGTGCACATCAAGCAAAATGATTTATGTAGTGTATTTGAGAAAAGGGAACTTTTTTAAGGACCTTCTAACATAAATCTATAATATTTATTGTTTATTTGTCTGGCCGCACAGACGAATAGAAAATTGTACTTGTGTCTGAGCATAAGTTTTTTTTTTTTGGCATCGACCGTAAGCCATTTGCCACACACTCAAAACGATTTTTTTTTTTTTTTTTAATTAGATTATCATGTGGATATGACACAAGTAATAATCTAGATCATGATATTATTTTCATTGACAAATTCTAATATTATATCATAAACATTTTTATTGAAAGTTGCGAGTAAAGTAGTAATATTGAGAGGTGGATTGATATTAAATTTATTTAAATTAAATAATAGTTTGTTATTATATTTGCCACATTGAAAAAATATATGATTTAGATCTGCAGTTTCCCCGTCCGCTTCACAGTATGGGGTTTCTAATATACCTATTTTATTCAGATGAGCTGGAAAGCAACCGTGATTGATTTTCATTCTAGAAATTGTGATGCTATAGTGTTTGTTAACTTTATATTCAAAAATATGTGGTACATTTTTTGGGAGTTCTTCGTGGAGCAAAAAATAGGGGTTCTTGGAAATAGAGACTACTTTTTTCCACCATAACATCCATTGTTCGAACATTTCATTTTTATAAAAGTTGCTAAGGTTAAGTTGAGGAAGGCTATTAATACAACCAATAATATTACAATTGAATGAACTAAAGTTCCTAGGCAATCACAAAAGTTTTGCAGTGACTGTAAATAAAAGCAACAAAATATTTACATTTCACTTGTCTTTGTATTTTTGTATCATCCACCAAATTTAGTGGTTGACAGGAATTTAGTGGGTTAGGTTGAAAATAAGGGGGGTGATCTCATCGCCTTCCACTGTGACCCAGATGGGTCTATTGCGGTTCATGACTAACTTATAGTTCACCATACAAGCCACACCTGTTGATGAAGGCCATGGTTGAATTGGGTGAGACTTGTTTAAAGTCGGTAGGCTCCAGTTTGGTAAATCCGAACATCTGGAACCTGGTTCTTTCCAGAGTGGAGCAGGTACATAGAATTTGCTCTGCAGACTCGTCCTCCACGCTGCAGAATCGACAGTCCGATATTTGTTGCAGACCTATCCTTCTCATGTGGTTGCCCAGACAGCAGTGTGCTGTCATCAATCCTGTGAAAATGCGTAGATCTTTCTTACTCCATTCTCAAATCTGAGCAGAGGCGTTCATAGAAGGGTTGGTTATAAACGCCTTCAAATGAGTTAGCCCTGGGGTATCTCTCCAGTTTGTGAGTGTCCTAATTTAGTGGAACGTAAGTTAATTTCTTTATTAATCTACTTCCAACCACTTTGGAGGTACCTATCATGGATATTTGAAATTTAAAAAACAAAAGTTTTCTAAAATCATACTAATCTTAATATATGTTTCCTTTTTTGTCTCACCCTTTCAGGCATCCCTCTGCTCCTCCTGGGGGGTTCTGGCAGATTCCCCCCAATCAGGCTTGGGGTCCAGCTTGCTTTCCCTCTTCTTGGGGTTTGCATGGTGGCACTGAAGCTCAGATGGCTTATTGTGCCACAATCTGAATGCCCTTCTCATTCCCATGAGTTCAGCTCATGAATTCTTCCATTCATTCTACAGTTCAAGTTGGCTCCGAACTGTACAAATTCAGTCACCCACTAAAGCCTTAACTAGGGCCACACTGCTGGGGACATGTAATTGATGTGTTGAATATCTTTCACAGCACCTAGCGCCCTGGTGTGTTCACATTTCTTATCCAATTAAGAATTGAGTTTTAAATTTAAATAGGTACGTAGTAATAATATATTATTAATAAAAAGGAATTAGGTAGAAATATAATTACCTTCTTTTATTAACCACTGTTTGTTTCATATTAGGTATTTCTTAAATAAATAAGTTTTTAAATAAGAAATCTTAACAGGTATGGTACATTTTTAAAAAAATTAAATAAAAGTCCAATGTATTTTTCAAAACAGAAACAATCATAGTTAAAAAAAAATGATTTTAATGCGATCTATATTACATCAGCATATAAAAATCCTTACCGAGTTTCAAATAAATAAAAAATAGTTTCCTTGAAAATATGTGACATCTAGACTTGAGAAACTTTAAGCTGGTGATTCTATGAAACTGACTTAACGAGATTCATTTCACTTTGCTTTTAACAATAGGTCTAAAAATGACAATGTCCATCTATAAGACAGATCCAACAGTATCTAAACCTAACTTTTAGGTCCGACTGACTATACCTCTATACAGACAACGGTTTATTCCTATTAGTTATAGATAAATAGTTGGACATTATTTGTCCATGTCCACTGTGGCCTTTTCAGATTTATTGTGGGACAAGATAAACAGAAACACCATAAAAAATTTGCTCCTATACCGCTCCCACCCCTGTCTAAGCGAACCCACCTAGAAGACTGTTTTCTTCATTTGAACAGAATTTAAGGAAGCTAGCTGATGTAAAATATTTATTCTTTACTTACTGTATACAGATTTGATCTTTTCTTCAGATATAACAGGCATAAATTTGAGGCTTTAAACATTAATAAATATCTGTTCACATCTGTTCCAAATGTTTTATACATATTGCTACAAAGACTATATTATAATAAAAATTGTGAGCTGAGCTGAAAATCGTCTAAATTTTAATACTTTACTGACTGAAACTGTTAAAAATAAACTACATTCTCCAAATATGTAAAGGAATCGATAATTCCAAAAATCCAATAGGTACAATGTAATTTAAAAACATTTATAACTTTAACTATAATGTATTAAAGATTATTTATTTAGAATCTACCAATCAGGATACTATAACATAACTCAAATTTTAACTAATAAAGCGTTATACGTAGTTCTAGAAACAAAGATTTTTACCTTTAGGAAGAGCAGTCATTCAGTCGAGATCTTTTCAAAAATACGTACAAAAACTAAAGAATAATTGACTTTGAATTTTAGTTTCAATATGCACTTTGCAAAAGGGAAGAACTAGCTATGTAATTAGAATTAGAAATAAAATTGCAAAAAAAATAATTCTTGTACTAGCAGCAGCGTAGCTTTCACAACTAAATAGTGTGTTCAGAAATCGGACAGATTTGTGTCAGAATTCAGGTTGTTCAAAAATCAGAAATCAACTTGTATTATCGATCAGTTTGTAAGTTTAAGTAGTATTTTAAAACAATTGTTGGCAATATGGCAATTAGATATAAAAAACTTGTTGAAGTTTAATCTTCATTAGAAAAAATAATTTCAAAGTACTTTGACATCACGTACCAAATATCTGAACGCAGTGCCTTGAAATCATGTATGCTTGACAGTGGCACAACATGACATAACAAACAGAAATACCAATATTAGAAATCCAAAATTTCTGTAAATCGTAAAACGTAACTAGTAATCGCTGTATGAGCTATGTAAATACTTAAAAAGTGTTTGCAAAATATTTTTCGTTATTTTTGTGTATTAAAAATTGTCTACCTACTGAGCGTGAGCGATACGAAACGAATCGATTATAATGCTGCGTTTGAGAATCCACATCGGATGCATTTTTTACATCTCGAGCGTTTTTTTATCCACATCGGACACATCTGTCCCATTACATTTATAGAGAAAGTAAAAGTTGAAAAGTCTTTTGGTAGGTAGAGAGGGGGTAAACGTCAAACCATGTCGGGCGGCTCCGAGAATTTCACAGTAATGTTTACCTGCCAGTGTCGTTTCATAGAATAAGTAATTTTAAATTGTTATCGGCGGAACCGGACAATCGCATGTATTTATGGATTATAAATAATTATTAAACATGTATTATAATATTCAAATTATAATTTTACAAAATTTCAACAGCTATTCACAATTTATTAAACTATTTACTCGAAATTGTTATTAACATCTATAAAATAATTTTGTACGCCAATGTATCGTGTCCACTTCGGTGAGATCCGCTGACAACCTGTCAATTTATGTGTATAAAGTGGGAGAACTGGCAAAAGCATTTCCAACTTTTACTTCTGTTCTACGTATACTGAATCACGTGATCAAAGATTTTTTACATCTCGGATGCATAGGGGACCTATTTTCAAACCGTGTGAGTACTCATTTCTCTCAAGATTCTCATCAGAAATGTCATACGTCAATGTGGAAACGCTGTTTTTAAAGGCCTCGAGGATTAAAATTCTTAGGAGGATATTAATTATCTCTAAATAAACCGTGAGAAACAATCAGTGAGTTTACACTGGCCCTTAGGACCCTAAAAATACTGTTTTACGTTGACGTATGACATTTCTCTCGAGAGAAATGAATTCTCTCGACTTTGAAAATAGCACCCCAGGGGGTCGATTCTCGACTCGTAGGAATATTTTCCTATAGGAATTTTTGACATTTTTATGTACATCGACAATTTATGACATTTCCCTACATATAGGAAAGTGTCACAAATTCCTATAGGAAAAGGTTCCTACAAGTCGAGAATCGACCCCCAGATGTGGATTCTCAAACGCAGCAATAGAAATCTTTATTGTAAATTGCAGTGTAGCCAAACAAGAGAATTAAAATACCCAGCAGTCAATGGTGATGTATGTAGCAACCAATCCGAAAAATCTTTCCCAATGGCCCCGGGAAATTTAAAATATTAAGGGTAGTAGAGTAATATTCATACTCATACTATTGCCTTTATACAGACAATGGGCTGTGAACGGGTCGGTGGGTAAGTATTACAGATCATCAGTGAGTTAAAACCCGAACCGGTATTTGTATATTAAATCGATTTATCGCAATGATCAAAATACCTAAAAAACACCTAATTTGCGTATATTAAGAATTAAAATAACCAACCTGTTATAAATAACAGGTTCTCTATTATAAACATGCTAATTCCTGTCCATGTTTCGGCTATCCATGGCATTCCATGATCCTGTCAGACCAACATCCATTCATCCAACATCATGTGGCCATCATCAGATCAGCTGACGGGTTGTGTTTATGTTTTTATTAATTTATCAGTCGTATTCTGTGACGTATACAAGTACAATATAGTACAAACAACAATGATTACAAAAAAGTAAGATATGATACAATATTCGAAGTTAATTTATAACTTAAAAATTAATATACTATTTTTAGAATTGTTAAGCATATTAGTGCCAAGTGTAAATTGCGTATTGCTAGAACAGGACATCTATAGGTACTTATCATGCTTTTTCATTCTTATTTTTCTTATCTGTATTTGTTTATTTTAATCATTTTGTGATAATTAGTTTTCTTTGAATTTAGGTGCATTAATATGAAATTTTGTGCAAATTTGGCTTTTCTATTTCCCGAAAAAGGTTTACTTAACCGGTATCAACTTGCCAAAGAGGCGGGCTTTAAGGCAGTTGAAACAGGCTTCCCATATGGATTAGAAAAGGATGAAGTGGTTGCAGCCAAAAATGCCAGTGGAATTCAGCAAATACTTATTAATATTTATACAGGTAAATGTTAAACAGAACATTGGCAAGGTAGCTATACTTAGCCAAATGTATACAGGATGATTCAAAATTCGGGTAGACAAATGATCAAAAATTGGTAGAGTTAATTATATTTACAGGGCATCAAATACAAAATCTTAGTTTTATAAGTGTAATAACAAACTTTTACAACCATTTGATTCTGAAATGCTTAGGCTAAATAGGATATATATTTTTTCAGTGCTTATCTAATATTTACCATCAGTACACCTAAGTTTGTCATCAAGAATATGGGCATCTCATATAGTTTAGTTGTGTAGCCGCTTCTTCAAAGTTTTCAGCATAGGTTCTGCTGCAGATTAGTAATTATATTTCCCTTTTCTTGTTATTAATACATTATAATACAGTGCTTTATTTACAAACTGAGGCTGAATGATTCTTAGTGAATTAAAACAAAGCATTTTCTTAAATTGATTGCTCAATTAATCTTCGAATTCTGAATTTATATTTATAATAGTGATCAACAAAAAATTTCTAAAGCAGGCCATGACCGACAAAGACAGTTATTCGAGTAATGTCTATGATAACTACGCACGGCATTGAATTAAATCCAAATTGACAATTAAAAAGAAAAATGTATGCTCAGACATGCATACATTTTTTCCAGTGCCTACTTTAGACACTTTCGTGTATCCCAATATATTTAATTTTCAGGGGATGTATCAAAAGGTGAATTGGGTTTTGCAGCTCTCCCAGGCAAAGAAAAGGAGTTTAGAGATAGCATAGTGAAAACCATTGACTTTGCAAAAGGTTTAGGT
This sequence comes from Psylliodes chrysocephalus, assembly GCA_927349885.1. Lineage (NCBI taxonomy): Eukaryota > Metazoa > Arthropoda > Insecta > Coleoptera > Chrysomelidae > Psylliodes > Psylliodes chrysocephalus. The sequence goes on from OV651826.1 coordinate 5,370,159, forward strand.
GCCAAAAAGTAAGTTTATCACCACTCACACCAATAATAATACATATAAAAATATCAACAACTTTGTTGAATTTGTCGAAGGCGAATAAAGATACATACCTAGATCTATTATTACATTGTCCCATGGACAAAGGTTATAAATATAAATTGTAATAAAAATGTAAATACAAATTATATCATGTTAGTTGACTGCTGTTATTCATAAGCAGTTTAATTAGGACGATATTATTAGATATCGATTTTTTTGTAATTCTCAATTGTTATAGTGTTACTTATTCGCCATTTGCTAGACACATTAACTCACCGTCCCCTTAGTTATGATTTGGCACCCCATGATTTTCATTTTGTTCCTACATCTCCTTGGTGGACAATGTTTCATCGACAATCCTAGCGCATCTGAAGCAGTCATTGCAAGTGTATACTTTTAATTGCCAGACATGTAACTCTCGGTGTGCTTACTATTGTTTCACTAGTGAATATTATAGAAACACATAACATTTATTTAAAAAAAAAAATGACCATACGAAGAATGGCTAACATTTTAATTTATTCATATCCACAATACAAAGTTGAGTATGCTTTTTGGCATTTTAAAATATAATATCCCACAGTATTTTTTTGATAAGGGGTCAAAAGACCCAGGTAAATATATATTTTTTCTTCTGTTTTGACAAACAATTAAAAATGAAGACATGAGTTTGTGCTAGAAAGTTCTAATATGAAACACATTTTATTCGATGTACTTCCCCTCAAGCTAACACATTAAACAAACGCTTCTCCAGATGTTTAACCTCTCCAAATAGAAGTGGAAAGAAAGGTTGCAGGTTGCCCTTCAAAAATTTCCCCATAGGCGATGACTTCCTCATTGGAGCCAAACTTGTTACCCTTTATCTGGTGTTTTTTAGCTGTGGAAAAAGATAATAGTCCGAAGAGGCTAGATCTGGAGAATAGGGCGGATGTTTCAACAATTCGAGGCAAATTTGGTCGATTTTCGTCAGAGTGTGGTGAGTGGTATGGACAGGTGCATTATCCTGCAGAAATATCACTATGTCAGCTTTGTTAATGCGTGGAAAGAAAATTCGCAAGTACGATTCTGTTACAGTGCATGTGCGCTACTGAATAGTAATAAAACATTTGACAGTATTGTTTATACCAGCGTTACTCAAAGTGTGGTCCGCAGGGCAGAGCCTTTGTGGGGGCTCCGCGAAGAAAATAACAAACAAAAAGCAGCACCTATCGCTTCAACGGGACTTGGCTTGAGGACCTATTAATTTTTTTGATTTTTAAAATTTTTTTTCGGAGAAGTATATGATTTTGGTATTTTGTGTTGAAGGACCTCTTTTTTAGAAGTCAGATAGAGGAAGGCATATATGATTTTGAAAATTTTGTTGTAGGGGCTCCGCAAAGAAACGGGAGGGACCTGACAAGAGGCTAGAGCAAGGAGAACTTTTTTTTTTCGAACTGTGTTTAGGGCTCCGTCAAATATTTCACTTTTCAAAAAGGTTCAGTCACCAAAAAAGTTTAAGAAGCACTGGTTTATACGGGCTTCACTCGATTATTAGCACCAAAGCTAGCAACTTTTCAGCACATCCTTGTATAATAACATTTGTTGTATCATAATAGATATACAGTACGTTAACCAACGTATCCAGCAAAATAAAGATGAGACGCTTAATTATATTTGTATGTGAGAGGCATAAAGAGAGTAACTCATGAATCGTCTATCTGCCTGCCATGATTGGACATATACACCTTTGCCACTAGTTGGATAGTGTGTCTGTCTATTTAATAGCATCGCTTATTCTATACCATTCTCCTGGAGCCCGTGTGGGAAAGTTAACATACTGTATGTCAGTTTTAAATAATAACTTATTAAAAAAAAAATGTTTCAGAATACACATTATGGCAGGAAAATTAGAAGGAAATGCTACAGATTGTAATGATAGTACATATGAAAATAACTTAAGGTACGCTGCAAACTTACTTGAAAAAGAGAATATTTTGGGACTTATAGAACCAATCAACAAATACTCAGTTCCAAATTACTATATGAACTCATATGAGAAAGGTAAAAACTATTTTTAAAGCATCCGTGAGATTATTAAATAAATATATTTACAGCTATAGCAGTATTGAAAAAAATTAACAGTCCAAATTTAAAATTGATGTTGGACATATTCCATCTCCAGTTGATTAAGGGAAACATAGCTCATACAATAAACGAACTCAAGCAGTATATTGGACATGTTCAAATAGCTCAAGCCCCTGACAGAAATGAGCCAAATACAAATGGAGAAATAAATTTTAAATATGTTCTCGAGACATTGAAGAGAGAAGGATATGATGACTGGATTGGACTAGAGTATAAACCTTTAGGAGACACTAGGGAAGGGCTAAAATGGATCGAAGAATTGGGGTACACCTTATAATAAAGATTGTATTGTAAATAAACATGTTCATAAAATATATAGTTTAATTTTTTAAGACAAATTACATTGTCACTGCTTAATTCATCTGAAGAAGGGTTGCTGTTAATAAAACCTTAAAATTGAATAGTTTTTAGCAAATATAATTTTATCAATAACTTAAAAATGGCTTAAGATATAACACGTTAAGGTCGTGTACTTTGTTGTTTTTCTCTAGAGCTATCCGTTATAAAATTATAACCTATGGGAGCACAATAAAATAAGTGTAGATTTCTCTGAAAGCTCTTGAGCTTAGACAGAGAACAGTGAAAACACTATACAAGGTTTGGCAAGTAAAATAAAAACTACAGATTGTAGTAATGTTTTCTGCCGCTAGTCCAGAGCCAAAATAAGCAGGTACTTCTTGCAAAGCCTTACACCTAATATCCTGTGGTGTCGGATGAGTTTCACTCAAGTAGTTGCGCCTCTAATTTGATGGAATGAGGATCGCATCTTCATAACATTTAGCACAGTGGCGCTAAGGCCAATGTTTTTGGGGTGTTTGTTTCGTCATAAAATAATTGAGATTGTTTCTACAGTGAAATCTGGACAAAAAATTAAATAGATTGGCAGTTTCTAGGATGAAATAAATTCTCTCAAAGATATTGAATACGGAAATTTTGTCCGCATTCTTCTCACACATTCAATTACGGATTCAACTATAGCTGTTTTATTCACACAATATTCTTTAATAAGAAGATTGGACTGACGTAATCCAGTCTTAGAATATCTTCCAATGATTTTTCTCTAATCTACGTATTAACAAAAGTTATTGAGTTCAACAAATAGCTCTGGCCCTGTAAAGGGGTTTCTAGAACTTCTTTTGGCAAGCAGATTAGCTTCATTTCCTGTCATGTTGGTATGTATAGGTACCAAGAGTAATTTAACATTATTTCTATTCCTTAGTATAGACAGAAAGTTGCGCTAAAGAAGGCAAATACTTTCGTCTAAAAACCGTGTTTGTTAAAGATGAAATCGAGTTTCATTCTTGGATGTGACCATGCTCCAATTGGCAAATAATATTAACACTTGTATTGATGTATTAATTTTAATACTGAAAAAGTTGAATTATTAGTTATAATTACCTACTGTTTGTTATTATTATTTATGTATTATGATACTTTTATCCATGTAATAAGGCCGGCGGCCTGTTTGGATACAAATCAATAAATAATGTAGGTACTACAGATGCTATTAACTCCAATGCTACTCGCATCCGGTTTGGGCCAATCTTTAAACCAGACGAGCTCATTCGATTATTGGGAAAAGAGTGGAATGAGGGATAAAAATAACTTCATAAAACGTACTTTCAGAAGAACAATGACGCAAGTGCAAAATTTTACATTTTTCAGTTAAATATTTCAAACTTAAACAATATTCCAATGATACAACTGACCTAATTGGAGTACGCACGGGTTCTTCCGGTACGGAGAAGATGCGTCGTTGTTCCATTTGATTAAATATTCTAATATCGTTCAGAGAAATTACGACGTAACTGTCTGTTGTATTTTGAACGTATACTGAGACGAACGTGTTCCGTTACTAGAACGATGCAGTTGTTACTTCTTTTCTGTTTTAAGGATTTTCGGTCAAATTCTAGTGGCATAGCGACTTATGTGTGGACAACGGCTTTGTTGATCTATATTATATAGTTTAGAATTGTAATTATTGTTACTAATAAAGTTTCTCTTACATTTATTTTTCTTTAATACTTTTTTGGTAAATAAAATGTATCGTTTTGTCTCGTATCATAGGAATGAGGTCACCCTGGTAATACATTCGGATTGGAAATCCATTGCAAAGCATTAAGCATAGTGAAAATACTACAGTACCGATTATGTCTCAAAATAACCCTCATGCCTCGATTTTGTAACTTTTGTAGAGCCATAATTTTATTTTGATCTAAGCTATAGAGCAATGTGCCGCAGAAATCGAAATGTGGCTGTATTATTGCATTGTATAGTGACTTTGGCAGCAGTACTAAGGTGGATAGAAATTCTACTAAAAAAGTATAGTTTTTTGCTATTTTCCTAACAATATAGTCATTTGTGATGTGCAACGAAAGATAGATTATTGTCCACTATAAAACATAAGTACATAAACTCTGTTACAAACTCAATCTGTTTATTATTAATTGATAAAGGTAATGATCTTATATCAATATTATTGTATTTATACGATGTTCTCAAAATCATAGCTTTTAATTGTTTTTATTACATTTAGTTTAAGTCTATTTATATTTAAATATTCCTGAATTTTACAATTGGTTCATTTTTGTATTGCTATGCCTAATTTTTTTTATCAATAGGCCACTTTCCCAAAGCAAATAGCAGTTGGTAAATTAGGGTTCTAAAAAATAAATTTTGTAAATGTTAAAAGTATTATACATGTCAGAGAAAAACAATGACGTAAATGGAGGGTCACTGACTATAATTTTTGGAATCTTTTTGGGACAAATTGCGTGAGGAATAATAATTATTAATCTTAACTTTTATTAAATATAGGGTGTTCAAAAAGTATGGATCAAAATTGTTTTTTAGACCCTAATTCTACAGCAATGGCTTATCGTAATTTTATCGAAATAACTAATAATGGTGGTTTAACAAGTACATATTTTTAAGTTAGTCATTATCGTAACGGAAGATGTTTAGAAAATTATGTATTTATGAAATTCATTTTATTACTCTGTAGAATAGACGTTTACAGGAAAATTATATTTAGCTTTTTTTAATAATTAGTTAAGTTCTACCCCCGTTTACGGTACTTTATTCTGAAACACCCTGTATATATATTGTAGTGTTATCTAAAGAATAAAAAGTAATAGTAATATTTTGGGAGTCAATTGTGATAATACTGTGGATATATGCATGGTGTTGACAGTTGAATCAATAAAGAATTATACATAAAAATCTTAATATAACATAAAGTGACCATTCATACTGATTTTACCAGTACAGTACTGTTTTCAGGGAATAAGTCCTGGTTAGTCATTAAACAAAACCAGTACACAAAAAATTGGTTTTAAAATAAACCAAAATTTACTCCTATTTTTACATACTGTGCGAGTCAGTGAATTAAAAGAATTTTGTAATTTTGTAGACATAGGATATAAAAAACTTTTGGATTACAGTGCTACGCATGGTTAGCGTTACGACCAGCTACAGAGCGCGTTTTAGAAATATTTCCTGCATTAAAATCGTATTTTGCATCTAATGAAAAAATTCCGACAATTATTAAAAATTATTTTGAGAATCCTCAAACCAAATCTTGGCTTTTCTTTCTCCATAATGTGTCAATGTTTCAAACAGGGTTTTATTTTTTAAAGATAGAATGACAGGATATTTCTATGTTGGAAACAAGCATCATTTCCAAAACAACACACCAAATCCCAGAGATATCCACAGAATATCTTCTGTGGATATCCAATATATCCACAGGATATCAGAATTATCTCGTGGATCTAATATGGATATCCAAATGTCCGTCTATATCCAGAATATAGAAGATATCCTAATGGATATCCAGCAAAATATCTAATGGGTATCTTCCAGACAATACAAGAAATCCCAGAGATATCCACAGAATATATTTTGTGGATATCCAATATATCCAGTGAATTTAATATGGATATCCAAATGTCCGTCTATATCCCAGGAGATAGAAGATATTCGTATATTCAGCAAAATATTTTATGGGTAAATTTAGTAGAGACTAGAGGTTCATAAATAACCAATGATTATTGAATAACGTCGAAAGAAAATAGCAGAGATAAAAAATATTTTCAACACTCTGCCTTTGATTTTGCCTACTAAGGAGAAAGTCATCCTTATTAGGACTCTTCAGCAATAAATGGAAATTCTCGACTCCAGTCTCTAATGGAGTCTGATTGGGATACCAATTTCGATCGAACTCAATTACGGCGGGCTGAGCATGAAAAGATATTCATCTACACTTAGTAAGCAAAATCAAAAATTATATCTAGTGGATATCCACCATGGTTTGCGTTCGCGCCTAGACTTTGATATATATATAGTGGATGTTCATCAGATATTGAATATACCTTAAAAAATTAATTTTAGATATCTGAACGGTACTATTAGCCACAATGGCATAATTTTTTAATAATTTGCTATATAATTACTATTATTTATGGACATTTGCATGTCTATAAATTACATCTCATGGATAAAAAATAGATATCTACCATGGACTGGACATTCAGTGGATATTGGGATGTCCAGTAGATATTCAAAGGATTTGGTGTGCTGCCTGGATTTATAAGGACCTTAAAACTAAAATGGCTGACAGGATAGCAAATGTGTTTCTTCCCCTGCAAGTTTGACAACATTTAAAAAAGCTGGACGAAGAAGAAGGCTTAGTTAAATCAAATATTTTCAAAGAAAAAGTGCTGGAATTTTACAGGACGTGCTTTCAGTATCTGGACGAATGGGAGACCATTTTGAAGGAATTGAGAGATTTAATTGGATGAATTGTGTTTCGGTATCAGACAGGTGGATTGAAATTTTTAAAGCTTTTAATGAAAATGATGCTTCCCACAATAATATTAGCAAATTGGTAAAGTATTGTCTCTGTATGCCATGAACTAATGCACCTACCGAACAAGTTTTTTTTATTAAACAATAAATATCTGGACTAGCGAGAAAACCCAGTTGAATGTAAAAACTTTGAAATCCTTGTTGATAGTCAAAAATAATTTTAATGTGAGCTGTATGAAATTTTATGAAAATATTCACGAAAACGAATATTTGTTAAAAGCAATTCATTCTTCAGAAAAATATATGAAATAAACTAAATGAGATGTGTTGTTTATTGTGTTTTTTGTTTTATTTTTTTTTTATATTGTAAAATGATATTTTAATTTCTCATATTTCTTGTTTAAATAAACCTAACATTTTTTTATATCTAAGTTTTTTATTTACTTAGGTTTAAAAAAATTTATATTGTCCTGGTTTTAGTTTAGAAAAAAATGGTCACCTTATATAACAGCACACAAATCAACTAGATTTTAAGGTGATGGGACGAGTTTGAGTGCTGATAACCACAGGAGTGCGTTTAGAAACCCCGCACGACGCGTCTGAGCCCTATTCTAATGCATGTGGTCAGACGCGCCGTGCGGGGTTTCTAAACGCACTCCTGTGTTACTGTAGTCTAGGAGTAAAACAATCCTTACCTCCTAGAAGTCAAAACGTCTTCTATAAACTTGTAATGAAGATTACACAATTTGAATGGTTCATCTTTTATATGAATCAGAACCATACTCTTTGTTGTAGTTCATTTTTCTTTTTGTAGCTTGAAACATTTTAGTCATATCTACTAAAAAAATAAATATGTAACACATGGTATAAAATTCAGATGTGGCAATATGGAATTTTTTTATATTTATAAAATAAATATATAAACTGTATAGGTATAGCAATAGGTTTTAAAAACGTTAAATAATAATATAAAAAAATATTTGTAGAGTGCAAGATAAAATAATAATAAGTGAGGTTATGTAAATTTCGTAAAATTAGGCATTCCAACGACCTGTCAAACTATAGTTTCCAGTGGGAAGGTCTGATATATCCGAGGGGGGTAGCGACATAGTCTTGCATCTTGGACGCTTATTTTTTATTCGAAATAGTATTCGCCAAGCCTGCCAATTCATGAAAAAATGTATAAGCAGTTTTTTTAAATATTTTTGTTTGACATAAAATATTTAAATGTAATCCATTATTCATGATTTTACGTATTCTAGACAGAATACATCGTATGTCGCAACCCTTAGATATACCAAAACTTCCCACTGGAAATTTAAAAAATAAAAATCTTGATACCTCTGCAATGAATCTAGAAAAATATCTCCATGGCAACGAAAAAAAAGTGAATGCTGGAATTCAATAATCTTCGTAAAAAAGAAAAAGGCGAATATTTTTTATGAAAATTAAAAACATTTATATAAAAAAAAATCAAAGAAAAATATGACAAGAATGTATCAAATTGTTTTTGAGATTCAACATTTGTAGCAGAACAGAAAAAAACGACAGTGTAAGTAAGTATAAAGTAAATTCTGTACTTACGATTTCTCTAAAAAATTACCAGCATACCTATGTTTGCCAAAATTCAAAGAAACATCTTCCATTGCATAAAATACATCTCTAGTTCTTAATAAATGATTCACATACTTCCAATAAACCATAATAAAAAAAACTTAATAATTATTTAGTTGAGTAGTGTGGGTTGCATCGATCTTGGCTGAGAGCATTGCATTATGGGCATTACAGGTCTGGACTTAACATATTTTATTTTGTTACTATAATAAATAATTTCTACAGAATTAGCAACTGCTAATTTACATAGTTAAATATACATATAAAATAAAATATAGAAATAATTTCAAGTAAAGTAGTACTATTAATATAACATCATCAACTTTTAAAATAAAAATAGTTATAATTTATAATAAATACGGGTAAAATAATAACAACAAATTAAATATTTAAGAACATTGGCACAATAAATTGTCTTCGTTCTGTTTATTTATCAAATATTGTTTGAGGTTACTTTTGAATACATTTATTAAAGCTTTATTTTTAATTTCTGTGGCAGTCATTCTTTTATAAAATTTATATTTTGGGAACTATTAGTGAGGGCTTGCCGCCGTACATGAAAGTCAGATCGGCTTCTTGCATTGTAGTTGTGATATTTCGTATTTTGAATTTGTTCTATTAGTTATGATGGATGCCACCATGTAAATTTTGAACTGAAAGCCAATAATGTACATCTTAACATAGTTACAGTACTCGTCCTTCTGTCCTTTATCAATATGATCCCAATTGCTCTGTTTTTAAGTTTTTGCAATCTCCCAATTTCATTTTTATTCAATAAATATAAAATGGTAGCGTTTATTTCAAAAAGCCAAAGAGATACTGGGAAAAGACAATGTGTGGTACTATGGAGGACATATTAAATTAAATGGGAACAAGCGGAAAATTGAAAATGATGAGGACCTATAAATATAAAGTAGGTTTTTCGCCACCTGTTATAATTTAAAAAAAATTAATTTATGTAAATTAATATAATTTTTGCTAAACATTCCCTACTTTAATTATTATATTATTATAGAATAGCAGAGTAACACCTAATGATTTTTTGTTTTTGTAGCCAAGCTATTTTATTTGTCTATTTCTTTTTACTTTCCTATCTGTATACAGATATAAGGAAAGTATAGGAATCATGATTTTTTTCGACCACGAGTTTTCGACGGATTTTTACGTTTTGAGGTCCCCTGAATCCGTTTTGACTATTTTCGCGATGATGTCTGTGCGTGTGTCTGTATCCACCATAACTCATGAACCGATACAAACACCAAATTTTAAACTTAAGCTTTATTCCGGCGTCCAATGAAATGATTAGATTTTGGGCAGAGTCGGAACATCTGGAGGGGTACTTTATAGGTGGTCATTTTTATATTTTATGGAATATATCTGTTATTTACGTTTGGAGAAGAAAATTCTTCAAAAAAACGTTCTTACAATATTATTATCAATATTTTCTGTTCTATATAAAATTTTCCTAAAATGGTCCGTATTCGAGAAATTTGACAAAATGTAAAAAAAATATTTTTTTATAAAAATTCTTCAAATAAAAGTTGTTTGTAATATAATTCTGTATTATTTTTATCCTACACATAATTTCTCTAAAATGGACCGTATTCGAGATATTTGAGAAAATGTGTAAATTTCGAATTTTGAAGAAAACTCAAAAACGGATAAAGGAAAAAACATTAAATTTTAAACTTAAGTTTAATTTCGGCCTGACGTGAAATGACTAGATTTTGGACGACAAAGTCGGAACATCTGGGGGGGGGGGGTACTTTATGGGAGGCCGTTTCAGAGTTGTCACCTATCAGTGAGATTTAAATAATTTTTTGATTTAAATACATTTTTTGATTTAAATACATTTTTTGATTTAAATACATTTTTTGATTTAAATACTTTGATTTTAAATCTTTTTTAAAAAAATGATTTTGATTTATGATTTAAATCTTTCTGAAAAGTATCTTTGATTTTTTATTTAAAATTAGATTTAAATCTTTTTAAAACGATTTAAATCTTTTTAAAACAATATTTTTGACCCGATATTTTTTTTGTAAAGTTGTATTTTTTACACCGTAAGCAGTTGGAAATACTTTTTCATTATCGATATAATCATAAAACTCTTTACATATATATTTTAAATTTATGCACACTTTTATTTCAGATTTGACATGAGTTGCATTAAGACGATTATGACTTTTTGACCAGTTAAATAAACCCGCTCGGCATAGGTAGAGCGAATTAATTATTTTTTTTATTTTGCCTGATTCATCCACATTTTTTCATTTTGCCTGATTCATCAACATTTTTTCATTTTTTAAAAAAATTAACCCTAACCCGCCTAGTTTGGTTATTTATTTGCTCGCAATAACTTCACGTACTTCTATTTTAATTATTATCATACAGTTTATCCTCATGCATTTAGAGACATGTTGAGAGAAGAACTCTTTTAATTCAACCCACTCAATTTCATTATTCATAGTTTAAAGATCCGGGAGATTTTAGGTACATTCCTGAAGCCGGGAGAATTTGAAAATGAAATGCATTTTTCCGGGAGAATCTTGGAATTCCGAGAAAGTCTCCTAAGTACAAAAAAAAACATATTTTTAAATCTGATGTATGTGTATCTATGTGGATGTTTATGTATCTATGACATGAAGCACGTTAACTCAAGGAAGAGTGGACGGATTTGAGTGATTTTTCACAAAAAAATCACTTTTCTTAAAAACTAGGTCTCCATTCTTTTGTGGCATCATAGGCATACCAAAAGTATCTTTTAAAGAGTTGAAAAATTCCTATTTACCAATCGATATGACATTTTTAAATAACAATTTTCATAACTATAGATATCAATGCTGCATAAATCCTTAAAAATTTTATCTCGATCGGATATTTATTATTTAAAATTAATATTTCCGTAAGAATTGCATTGGGCTAATAACGATAAAAAATAAATGTTGTGTTTTATTTATGAGAAAATCACATTACTTAAGTATTCATTATCTTTGGTTTTGTGGCTCATAGGCCTACCGAAAGCATTTTTAAAGAGTTACCCAACTCTATAAAAAGATTTAAAACTTTTAAAAATATTTATTTCATTTAAAAAGATTTAGATATTTCGAAAAGATTTAAATCTTTCGAAAAGATTTAAATCTTTCGAAAAGATTTAATTCTTTCCTAAAATGATTTAAATTGTAAAAAAGATTTTTGATTTAAATCTTTCTTTTTAAAAAAACGATCTTTGATTTAAATCATTTGTTTAAATGTAAACGATTTATGATCTTTAATTTAAATTGTTTTTAAAATGATTTTAAACAGCTCTGGGCCGTTTTTATATTTTATGAAATATATCTGTTATTTATGTTTGGAGAAAAAAATTGTTCAAATAAAAGTTAATTCGAATATTATTATCCATAATTTTTGTTTTACGTCAAATTTTCCTGAAATGGTCCGTATTCGAGAATTTAAAAAAATATTGTTAAACTAAAAGTTGTTTGCGATATCGATCTCTATAATTTTTGTTTTTACATGATTTTTCTAAAATGGACCGTAATGGAGGAAAAGTGTTAAATTTAAATTTTTCAGTATTTTCGTTTTCAATGAACATCCAGGGCCGCCGAGAGCCAGGCCGGGCCCCAGGACAACTCTCTAGATCGGGCCCCGTGACAAGCTCTTCAAACAAAAACTTTTCCTCTTCTACTTGAATTGAATTTTCTAAAAGGTCCTTAAGCAAAAACTTTTCCGCCTCTACTTGAATTGTGTCACATTTCTCATACAAAACAAAAAAAAAACAGTTGCCGGGCCCCGCTTATATCGCTGCCGGGCCCCCATTTGAGTCCGGGCCCCGGGAATTAGTCCCGGCATCCCCCCCCCTCTAGTCGGCCCTGTGAATATCTATAGAAAAATGTTTCGAGTTAGATGTATGTGGAAAATGTATATATTTAGTTTATCCTCTAAACATTTTTAGAGGTGCTGCAATAGGTTGCACAAACCGGAAAAAGCCTAATAATAACTAGATGGGAAAGTCATGTGTTGGACACATCAGATTTTTTTCTTTAGGGTACTAATGTATAGGATTCGCATAATTTTTAACAGTTTAAATATAAACGATGAGTCTAATAATTTTACCATATTGCATTTTAACATTAGGAGTTTAAGGGCAAATTTTGATGAATTTTGTGTAATACTTGAGAAACTAAATGAAAAAAATAATATTGCAATAATAGTACTAATTGAAACGTGGACAGTAGATCTTTCTTGTTTTAAAATTAAGAATTTTTCGGTTTATTATAATGAAGCATCATATAATAAATGTGATGGGGTGGTGATTTACATTAAAAATAAATTTGCCGCAGACGTAAAAAACGTATCTTTATCTGAAGTGAATATGCTAGAATGTAAATTAGAGTTTAACAAAACTAAATAAATATTATAGGAATCTATAGACCTAATTCAACAAATGAAAAACTATTCATAAACGATCTTGATAATTATCTTACAACTTTAGTTAAAAATGACATTTCAATAGTGTTTGGGGATATAAACATTGATATTAACCCTAAAAATAATACAACTGTAGAATCAATAACCTATATGAATATGCTAAGTAAAAACGGGTTTCTTCCTCAAATAAATGTACCCACAAGAGGACAAGGGGGTTCTTCAACTACTGTTGATCATATTTCAACATACAGAAGTACGGTAATAAATATTAAAGTACATTTTAAATCTTTAGTTTTACACAATATTCTGACATCACTATCCTTTGCTATTGTCGTATATTTTATCTAGTTAGTTTGTATGTTTTTATTATCACATTGTATATTTGTCAGTATCTGCCACTTTGGCACTTTGTCTTTGGCAAACGTTTCGTTAAATAAAGCCTATAGTTTGCAAAGGTTTACTTTATTACAGCTATATAATATTAGATTTGATAATATAGTAGCTGTCCTGCTAAAAAAACTCGTTATACAGAAATTATTAAAATAAATGAAACACTAGTTAAGGATAAAATGAAAATCGTAAATTGGGATTAGTTGTATGAGTGTCAAGATCCACAAAAAGCGACTAACTTACTTTATGAAAAATTCAATAAAATTCTTGAAGATGCTACATTCGTTAGAAGATTTAATAATAAAAACATAAAAATAAAACCGCGAATGACCGCAGGACTACTAACATCAATTAGAAAATGGGATTTATTAAAAAAGAAAGTTTTAAATATTAAAAATAATATTTTTACTAAGAAGAATACAATAGGTATAGAAACTTTTTAAATAGATTAATAAAATCAACAAAAAATAATTATTATATAAATAAACTAAACTAAGTCAGTCAAAACTATAAAAAAACTTGGCAAATAATAAATGAAGTAACAAATAATATGCCTCAAAAAAAACATCGTACACAAAATTCAAATAGAAGGGAATATTATAGATGATCAAAAACAAATGGCAAATTATTTCAATAATTTTTTTATAGAAATAGGTGAAATAATATCAAATAAAATCAAAAACCTTAACCTAACTAATAAAATATCAGACAAATGGAACAACAAGTCAATAAATATTCCTAGAGCCAACAGAACATTTGGAAGTTGAAGAACTAATTGCAGGTCTTAAAAATAATGCCTCTCCGGGATAAATATTAATTCAGTTTAAAGAGAGTTGTATCATACTAATTTATAAATCTAAAAGGAGAGACGAAATGACAAATTATCGGCCAATTTCACTAATAAACAATTTCTCAAAGATATTCGAAAAATGTTTAAATATAAATTTTAAAAGATATTGATTTAATAATGTAATTAGAGTGTTCTTTATAGTAAAAGATACTATCTACTATGACTCCCAAATATTAATTTTTTTACTACTTCAATAGCATCATTTCCAGCACCGATGCTTATTTCTTTTCACTAATTTCCCTATGTAAATTTAGGTTTTTTAAAGTTTATTTTCAATGAATGGAAACATCAATCATTGATTGAAAATAATTTTTCGCAGAATCGGAAAGAATGTAGTTTAATTTTTGTTTTCTATTTTATTACCAACATAGAGTATCTCCCACTATTGCAAAACATGCCAATTTTCGAATAAGTAACAACTGATTGACTTCTTCAAACGCTCGTTGTAAATCTAAAAAAAGAGCGCCTGTAATTAACTTATTGTTGTTTCATTTCCATTCATCTAGTATATATTGTAGGGCTGTTTCACAATAATTGTAGATAATGATATCATATATAACGGAAATATACCAAAAAGTAGAAAAACAATTTTCAAATTAATTATATTATTTAAAATGACTCGATCAGTATTAAAAATTGAAATTAAATGGGAACGGAAAATGTGGTTAAAGTTGCGTATCAAAAGAGATCATATCTCATATTACTTAATCTGTATATATGTCCTTAGTTCTAAATTTAATCACATTAAAAATGATAATAAACAAATCTTTTGCCAAAAGCAATTTTATGCAGAACTTTAGATTCGCACTGTAGTAATATATAATAACGAAAAGTTAAAATTAATGACTTAAGAATTTACAATATGGAGAAAACTAAAATAAAATTTACATAATATCAAAATGTCTACTAGTAATTTTCCACCAGACAGGATTTATTACAAACTGCCAAAAACTTCTACTTACCATTTGGCAACATTGCATGGTTTGGTAAGGTAGGTAATTTTCGTATTAGCTTGACTGTTGGATACGTCGGGCCTCTAAAGGATTGTAAACTATGTCACAAATATTTAACTTTAGTTTTGTTAGTTGTAAGGATTATAGGATTTGTAAAAAAAGTAAATTTTAGAATTAAAAATGTATTTAGAATAAATAAACATACTCTTATATAAAACTTTGTATTTTGGCACATGCATTCATTGTATAAATTATTCTGTAAATACTTCAATCACAACACATACGTGTATTATTAAAAATTCGTATTAATAATGAGGCACCAACTGTTTTAAAAGGTACATAAAAATGGAATGAGTTAAAACTACAACTAAATGAAGAAGTCCCGCTTAATTCTTGGTAAATTCTTGTTACCAGATTCGTACTGAGTACTACTTCTCGCCAATTTGGTTTTACCAGACCGCTGCAACAGATAAAAACAAATTAACATACAGATAAAATAAGATTACAATTATTATTTAAACCTTTCACGGCCAAAATATGTCACAACATAAAATTTTGATCACATGAGTAAATCAAAATAGTTTTTCTACGATCACTATCCAAAGTAGGCTTTTGCGCCTTGAAAAGTAAATGCAAAGTTGATGTTTTCTGCAAGCTGTCATAATTTGACATCATTGGTGTTCTTAAGCGCAAAGTAACTTTAACGCACGCCTAATTTTATTTATAGATAAAATAGAGCTAGTAATTATTTTAACACAGACTATAGCCTAAATAAATATTTTAATTGACTTCCTAATATTTTAAATCATCCAACAGGATTTTCCGTAAATAATTAAATCATAAATAATTACAGGCATATAATAGTATGAGAGCCCACTGCAAATTTCGACCGTCATCTGATAACGAAATTAAATATGCTCCAAAGGCATGTAACAACATTGTACTTTACCAAATTGCACCTGTGCCAATCCCTATCCTGAGCAAAGTGGTTAAAAAAAATTATTTTATATTCAAAAAATCACATAAGATATGACAGCGACAATTGTGTTTACCCTGAAAATAACAATCCTAATTCATTGTGAACCTAGCTTTTAAACCTGTATTATTAATATTTTTACCTACCTTTTAAACCATGTGTATGTGTGAAAGGAAGAAGGATGGCATTCTATAAACCATTTGCAGAGATAGTCAATAATAATTATAAACTCTTGTTAGACAATTATTTTAACACATTCGTCTCCGGTATAAATTTCAAATAATATCTACATGCCAGTACGATTTTTACAAAATATTGTGATATATTTTATTGTTAAATGTTAAACTGTGTCTAGATAAACAGTATATGAATTTTTTTTTTCGTGTAAAATAAAAATAAAAAATGACCGCGCCTGACGCGGCGCTGGCATGTGGTTTGAAATTTGCAAAACGTAACAATTATTTTTAAAAAAGAACAAAAACTCGAAATACATAGAACATGAATGAAACAAATGAATGAAATACAAGTAATTAAAACTATATCCAACGGGGACGTAACACTAAACAAATTTTAATTATGCAAATTCTCATGGAATAGTCTAAAACAATTCTCCAAACACAAACCGGGTTCATGGGGACATTGAGGACAGTAAAAAATAGAATCCTTTCGAATTTTGCTGGTGTCCCAACAATATTTGCAACGTCTTCTTTTGGTTTTGTTGTTAAGACCTTTTGGACAATACTGAGGTAAATGTCCAACTGATGGTGTTCTCACACGCGGAGATTGTGGCGATGGTCCTAAAAGGCTTTCAATAACAGACAGTCGAAAATAGTACAATGACATTTTTCTCTCGTTTCCATTATTATAGAGGAAATGCGCATTATTTAACATTATTTGGAAAATATGTATTCCAATTTTTTTATACCACCGTATACACTTATGTTCACAACTGTAGTAACTCAGCATTTGATCACTTAAGTCAATACCAACTTTATATTTATTGTATTTAACAATTAATTCAGGTTTTTCGGATTCAATTCCTCTTCTAGATCTTGTTGCAGTCATCTGATCACAAAATTCTGAAGATATCATGCAAATTTCTCGTTTATCTTTCCATTTGGTAATACATATTCCTTCAGGACTGTACATACCTGCTACTTGATTTTTTCTAATTTTTTTTTGTCATCAAATTTTTCGGATTACCTTTTTTGTCTTGTCGCAATGTGCCTGTGACGTAGGTATTAGATTCGAGTAATCTTTTAGTCAAATGAACACTATTATAAAAGTTATCTATATACAAAGCATGTCCAGTGTTCATATGACTCTTCATTAATTTCAGTACGACTTTTTGTGTGTGATCTCTTTCTCCAATTGTACGATCTTGTGAACCACCGTAGACGATTAACTTTTGAATAATTCCAGTATATTCTGTTAAAATATATAATTTTATACCAAACTTGTGTCGTTTACCTTTTATATACTGTCTAAATTGAAGTCTTCCTCGCCACAAAACTAAAGATTCGTCAATTGTTATCTCTATTTTCGGATAATAAATAGCTGCCATTCTATCGTTGAAAAAATTAATCAAAGGGGATATTTTATACAGCTTACTCACGGCTTCATCTGTATTCACGCAAAAATGCAAGGCACTTAAAATTAAAACAAATCTATTGCGACTCATATAATTCGCAAAAACTGGCAGACTAAATAACGGATTAGTTCTCCAATAATCACTTATGGGTTTAGCTTCATTGTTCCCATATGGAATAAAAGACAGAGAAAAGTTTTAAATTCACATCCAGTTGTCTTTCCAGAAAGAAATCCTGCTTGATTCTGTTTCACTTTTTGAAAGTATTTCAAATTACATATAAACTTTTTGACTCAAAATTAGCCTAAAAAATTTTCGTTAAAATAAATACATAACATTAAATAACACCCTCTATTACTATATTAAACACCCTGCATACATGCTACTGACTGCCTATTTTCGTTTTAGGAAAATCGGAATAAATAAATTGAGAACGCGCCAGGCGCGTTACTGGCCTATGCCTCTTACCCTATGGTAACATTTACATTAACGCGCAACCGGCATTGCTGTAGACGAAACCAAGTATTCCCTGAAACGAATTACACCTTATTTTATGTACCATTAAATTTTAAATAATCTACATAATATGATACCCTCAATTTAGGCAAATATGAAAAAATAGGTGGGGACCGCGCCAGGCGCGTTAGTGGCACACGGTAAAATTTACAACAACGCACGACGTGCGTTGCCGGAGACGAATGTGTTAAACCATAATCATAGTAGTTTTTTGTCGTTTCTATGGCAACCTGTCAAAATGAATCACAAAAATAGGCATACAAATAAATTTTTAAATCAGCAAAAATTGATTCATATTTTTAATGATTTTTACCTATTAATCGTGGATAGATGTTTTTGTGTGATGTTAAGAGGAAGAAAATGTTTCCCTTTAACGATATATATCAAGATATATTTGAATGTTATTTTCTGGAAAACTTTAAGGGCAAACAAAATTAGCGCTGCCATGCTTTATGTGATTTTTTTAATATAATATATTTTTTTTAAGCCACTTTGCTCAGGATTGGGATTGGCACAGGTGCCATTTGGTAAAGTACAATGTTTTTCCATGCTTTTGGGATATATTTCATTTCGTTATCAAAAATTTGCAGTGGGCTCTTGGGCTATAAGTACTAAAATTAAATAGGTATATACTCATACCTAGAAATAGGTAGGCAACACAACATACAAACAACTTATGAATCAAGTAGGTCGATGTCAAAGTTAGTGTATTGTGATTGAAATTTTGTGTGCTCCACAATTAATTTAAATATTTTTATTTTATTTTGGTGATCGTAGAAAAAGTCTTGTGTAATTCGAGCAGAAGGTCCTTTGGCAGTCTCGACAAACTTTCTGTATACTACTTTCTGCTCTTAATACACAAATAGCTATTATTGGTAACTTTAGTCAGCAAACAATAGACAAAACATTATTTAAAGCAGCAATATCTTGACAAAATAAAAAGATTTATGAAGCAGAAGAATACAGGCATAAATAGCATGATGATTCATATTTTAATAACACTGCAATAAAAAGGGTGCGAGGAAATGTATTTTGTCAAAAATTATTTAAAATCCGATAAAATAAGCTTATACTTATTGACAATTTTTTTAAAGCAGTTTTGGACACTTTCTTCCAGAACAGTGATTTTCTGGGGGAATTGAGTGTGTGCGTCCATTCTATTAATTTATCAATCACAAAAAATCCGTGGGGTTCCCCGGATAGGCTGTTCAAAGGCGTTCCGTCACGACCGTTGCATGTCGATTTATAGAGGTTCTCTTGGCAAAAAGGGAAGTCACGAGGGGTAAACCATTAAGGGCAAAACGTACCCATATCTCGAAATTCGTATGCTTTTGACGAAAGCACCCTTGATTTTATATGATTTCACCCAAATCCCTCTTAATTTTGATGATTTCGGCGAACTTTAGTGCAAATTATCTACAAATTTCTTTTTTTTTAATATTCAGATGACTTTGTTTTTATGACCCCCTTATCACTTGTTTTTTGATCCATCACCGATGCGTTTACATTTTATATTTCGCAACGAAAAATTGATTTTAGTTATGATTTTTGAGAGAATTTGTAGTGATTTTGAGTGAAACGTAGCAGTATTTTGGAAGTGGTTCATCCCTTGGGAAGTTATATTTCATAATACTGTTTAATATCTGCACTCTACAAGTAACATTTTGGCACTTCAATTAGTTCAGGTCGCTTGTTCAATAAGAAAAAAATTATTTGATCCCCATGTGGATTTCCATGCCGTAAAATATGGGCTACCCGAGCTTCTTTTATAAAAGGGGATGTAAAAGTGTTACAGCCCTCTCTTTTTTGTAACAACCATAACTGTGTTCAAGGCTAACAACTTTCTAGTTTTCTCTAAATATTTTTAACCAGATCATCCTCATATTGAAAATCCACTCTAAACCTATTATTTGAAAAATTACTATGGTCGAAAATACCAACCTTATAAATTTCAAAATTGAAGTGCGAAGGCGCTAAATTGTTTAATATTTGACAGCCATTAATAGCGATGTAATAAATATGGAAAAAATTGGTCATTACAATACTTTCATTTGAAAGGCATTAGTCCAACCAATATCAAAGTCGAGCTAGATTCTAGTCTGGGCGAGTCTATTCCTTCGTTTACAACAATAACATATTCAGAGACCGAGTCTAACCGAGGCCGTACGAGCTGCCAAGACGAACATCGCAGTGGTCGACCAAATGAAGTGATCACGCTAGAATACATATTGGATGCCCTTGGATTGAATATGCGAAAGCTAGCAGACATGATAGTAGTCATTTCAAAAAGTGATGTACATCGAATATTACCTGAACTTTTGTAAATGAGAAAGCTGTGGGTAAGGTGTGTGTGCTGCGTTTGTAGCAATAAAGCCGATTTTTGGCGTCGATTCATAACCAAAGATGAAGCATTGTTACATCATTTCACACATGAGGCAGAGGAACGGTCAAAATAATAGACTGAAAGGGGAAAATTGGCTTCGAAGAAGGAGAATCGACTTCAAAGAAGGCGAAGAGAGTTCTTTCTGCTGTCAAGGTTTTGTTTCTTGTGTTTTTCGGGATGTGTGTGGGATATTATCTTCAAAATCAAGAAAAACGGCAGCATTTGGTGAAAAAGAAAGTGTTGTTTCATCTAGACATTGTTCACACATCCATTATCGCAAGGGCCAAAATCAATGAATTCACCAGATTTAGTTCCCTCGGATATTTTTTTCTTAACTTGAAAAAATGACTTGGTGGTAAAAGATTTGCCAATAATAAAGAAGTAGTCTTTAATGACTATTTTGAGGATCTAGACGGTTCTCACTTTAAACAGGGTATCAAAGATATTGAATATCGATAGGAAAAGTATTTCGGGTTAAAAAGATTTTATGATGAGAAATATAGATATTTTTTCGCAGTTTTTTTTTTGGTATGTTCCTTGTTAGGTCGGGTACGGATTACCGTAGTTTCAATTCAACATATTTTTAAACATCGCTTTAAAATAATTTTAAGAACTCTATTGGTCAAGACTGACATTTATAAATTTTTATAATTTAGAATAATATTGTACATGTCCCTCGTTCCCGTTTTAGTACTGTTAGATAGTTATTATGATAAAAGCATATACCATCTATGTATGTATTAATATTCAGAGCAACATTTTTTTACAGTTTACAGCTAAAACGCTATTTTCAAATGAAGATATATCGATAATTATTTTGTAATGAATTTGTAGGAAAATGTTACTGCCAAATGGTTCAATACATTGAAGTTTGGAAAATATAGATAGATAATTATTTGAGCCATTCCTTACAACTCCACTTAGCCAACCAACATTATTTTTAATATTTTAGTGGGTACTGTTTTTGTTTTAGTATTTTTAATTTATTCTAATATTAATATATTAAAAGAAACATATTAGAATAAAGGTAAACGCATCAAATATGATTGCTTACGAAGAAAATATCCCATTTATATTAAATAAAAAAACTGTTATATGTATTATAAAATAAAAATAATAATAGTTATTACACACAATTAATATAAGCTATTCGCCAAGAAAAAAAGAAAGATTGCTACAACAGGAATATAGTTTCTGAGAAAAGTTACATAAAAAACAAAATAGGATATGGAAAGAAACGAATACAAGAAGCAACTTTTTGTTTTAATTGGGAATTTAGTATGCGATTTAGGTTATTTAAGGTAATAAGAATTAAAAAAATGCAAATCGGAAAGAAATGACTTATAGGCGTATTCTGGCACACATAATAAAAAAGTAAATAAATGAGAAATTTTCTTTGTAAACTCAAGTTGATGAAACGCGTTACTTCTTTTATGCTAGATCAGTTTCGGAATTAATGATTAGTATTTACTCATCAAAAACATTTAAAGTACCCTTTTTACTCTAGTAAAGTATATCGTTGAGCCGTTGATGGACCCATAGTATATTGTCTCGTATCTATAATGAGCTTGTTGCTAAATGGAGAGCAGGTTGAAAAGGGCAAACACCGAAAGAAACAATTCGTTCCATCACCTCTACTTCCCATACCACCAAACCCGCACAAAATTGTCTCAATGATGTAACGTACAATTCTTTTATCTTTGTCTTTGCTCAAGTCCCTCCGTATTTGCGCGCTCTTTTGTGCTTCTCGGGCTTGTTCCGCTAAGTAATCCGGTACAGACCACAATTTGTCACCAGCCTTTAACATGGTTTCTACTATGCAGCAACAAACTGCAGCATCTTTGATCTGTTTGGTTAAATCTTCTTTTGATAGGTGTTTTAATATTAACTTATTGTTATCCCTGAAAAATAAAATAAAAAGAATGAAAAATAAATTAGATAGAGCTCAACAAGGAGAAGATAACTCACTTCAGAAATGATTAAATAATTGTGCCAATTTATAAAAATTATGATAAAAGAATGTAAAAACTGTAGAGGGACAACACTATGTAATATTCCGGGAAAGTTAGGAAGAAAATATAAGACACAGTGCGTTTTTAGACACACATTAGACATAAAATGGGAAGGTGTAAAAGAAATTATTTTCAATCATTACTTATTTTCAACAAAATTTGACCACAACTACAACCTACACGGAAAACCAGTTGACTAGTAGAAATATAACTACTACTGTTGATTTGGATTCAAAAGCGTCTGTTAATTTTCAAAACTGTTCTAATTTCATAATTAATATTGGAACAAATAAATGAAATAAAATATTGAATAACTTTTTTTCTAATATTTAATTTAATATTCATAGAAAAAGAATAGTATTCTACTCGCGGGTAATGGCTATTACTCAGTCGGATGATTACACTATCCGCCTGTGGCTCGTAGTGCAAACTTCATCCTCGTGAGTAATAGCCATCATTACCCGCTCGTTGAATAATATACTATTACTTTATCGCCCGGCAAAGTAGATCGCAGGCGGTAAAGTAGTCTGCGGGCGATAAAGGGACAATTTACGCCCGCTAAACGTATTTATAATCTGGACTTTATCGACCGGTCGTGCATAAAATATATTTTTACATTTTTTATATTATTTTTACACATAAAATACCAAACTTTAGGTAATTTTACATAAACTGAAATATTAATAAGTAAATTGCGAATACTAATTGTTAAGTTTTATATTCGTGTCAAATTTTTACAATCACTACTCACATGCAGTAATGGAATAATAAATAGGGCAGGCCAATATACAGTATCTTACCCTTAAAAATATAAAAATAATTTGTTAACACAATATCAGAAACAAAATGTCTACCAGTCTTGAGTATAGTCCAAGCTGCGGCCGCCGCCAAAGGCTGCTCAACCATAATAAGAACAAAAATATATTTAAACAATACACCGTTGTCTGGCGGTCTGTAACTTCTCCATTTTTTTATTTTTTTTGTAAAATTGATATACAAAATAGGTACATTTTTTTTTGACAGGGTGTGATTAGTAGGAAATAAAAATGTAAGTCTGGCACCCCTATTCTTGTCAGACTACCCTTAATATATGCATTTTTACGTTAAATTTTCTATGCAAGGTATAAGAATAGATTATGTGAAAATTCATGTTCTTTATTCCTCTTTTAAATACAATTGGTCTGGTACGGCTTAATCAAAGATAGATTATTGTCCGATGCAAATTTTTGAGCGCGATTTTTTTTCCATAATTAACATTTAACTATCAATCTGTCAAAAGTGCATCTTGTAACTATTGAGTTTTTCTTTTATGATATCTATATCAAATTATTTCTTTTTAAATACACGGTGGCCCAACGAAAACTTGATATGGGAGTTTTGGTTATTGATATTGTGGATGTTAAAAATCTCCGACAGATCGATTTTAGTTTGAAAGGGAACATCTTTTTATCTTATCATCACTCAAGCCAATGCAATTTAAATAGGTAAAGTGCCAAGTATGACACATCATTTAGAAGGTAATTTTATGGAGAATTGAGCGATGTGACTATTAAATGCGTAACTTTTGATTTTAGCTACCTCTAGCGGGATAAAAACTTACCGTGTAAAGTGAGGCACTCCATTTGAAAGCTAATTTTATTAACAGGGTAATGATGTATGGCAGCTTATGATATAAATATCCCCCTTTAAACTAAAATCGACCTGTCCGAGAACATCACGATATTAATACCCAAAACCCTCATGTCAAGATTTCGTTGGGCCACCTTGTATGAAAAATGAATTGCTTTATATGTGGTGAAACTGATATGAAAGAACAAATATTCTTCTTTACTGATGAGTATATAAAAATGTTTGTTTATAGAAATAATAATTTAATATTACTAGTGTTCGCCAAGTGGTCGAAATTAGACCATAATCATTATCATTATTGAAAATTTGCATGTTTCTAAAATTTTTGTTTATTCTTATACATTCGTTAATTGTATATCTGAGACTATTTTCGGGCGAGAGGGGGATGAGATCCAAAATGGATCTGATTCGACTCTGGCTTTGGTCCCATACATCCCCCACAAAAATATTTTGAGGTTACGCTTGAGGCCCCTAACCCGTATCTATATCCTATGTCCGACCTCAGTTTGCACCCCGTCATGAAACGTATCGAAAATAATCATTAACAGTATTTTTTCTACCATTTAGGCGTGCCAAAGGAAGAGTGGGAGAAGTAATGGGTGGGGGGAGAAAGAATTTTTTTATTGATAACACTAAAGCTCGACAATAGCTATAAACAAAAATAAAAAAAAAAGAAAATCGGTTCACAAATAGAAGATAAAATGGTTTGTCTTTGCCTATTTATATACATGGTGTTTATTAATTAAGTGCCGATACTTAAGGGTGTGAATCCTTGGGTGATTTTAGGAAGAAAAGTTAATATCAACATATGTCGTAAACCTCTTAATTTTTGAGTTATAGGGTGAAGAAAATTATGATAAAAGTTATTTTTTCCTTAAAACTTTAACACCCTGTAGCTCAAAAATTAAGAGGTGTATGAAATAATGTTGATATTAACTTTTCTTCTTAAAATGACCCAAGGACACCTTTAAGTATCGGAACTCAATTAATAAACACCCTCTATAGACATAGATTACCTAACTGAAAATTTAGGGGGGTTAAAAAAAATAAACCTTGCAACTAGCGCCATCAATGAGGTAGGAGATATTTAGACTTACATTATGATTTATCATCCCAAAAAACCCCGATGTGCCAATTTTAAGCAATCTACATCAAAAGATAAGTCATGAAGATCTCAACAAACTGAAAATGTCATTCAAAATCTCTAAGTTTACCAGTACATTTATATTTGTGTAATAAATTGTAAATAATGGATAGTAATCAAAAATTTCGTTAATTTTTTAGTATTTATTTTTAAAAAATTTGACCAAGTTTTACTACATAGATTAGGTTTTAATTACGCTAAAGACCAGTTTATTTGTCTTTTCTAAAAGTAAAAATAAAATAAAAATATTTTGTAATTCAATAATTTTCATATTTTTTAAAGACGAGTGCGCTATCGATGGTACACGGGGATTTATTAACCACTTCTATAGCCGTCACCCAAATATCAAAGATTTTATTTAGAACTACACGGATTTAGAAGCCATGTATTATTTATATGCTGGTGTAGCATCCGTGGTACACGACGACTATCAGTGAAATTCGCTGTGTACCACTAGTAGTACACATCGTCGTGAACGTAAACTGGAGATGTTTCTTTTAACATTTAGAAAAATTCCTATTAATTGTTTTTTTTATTTTCAGAAAATCTCCGTTAAAACAAATTTAAATCGCCGCAAATTTCTCGAGTTAACCGGTAGCACGATATCAATGGTCTGAGCTCATGTTTATTTCACCTCTGACAATAAAGACGTTTGATCTTAGAATGTATGTCTTTTGATGTCAATGTAGAACTCTGATTTACATTATACTGTCTTGGGATATACCTTCCAGGATCAAATGGACAAGGCTGCAGATATACTGGCCGGAGATACATTCGTATCAAAGGGTTGCTATAGAATTGAACATGATACGATGGTCGTTAATGTCGTCGGGAATAGAAGATTCTTCCGGACGTGTTTAAATCGGGAAAATCTACTGAAAATAATGGTTATGGAGAAGCGGTAAGAAATACTGGAACAAATATGACAGGGAGTGAGGGAAGATTAAGTGCTTTTGAAAGGTGAGCCATTTTATATAAATTTATCTTCTTCTGTAAACAAATTATTAATTACAACATATTTTTATTTTTAACATTTCTTGTATGATGTTTTAGGAAGAATGAGCAGCTTTAAATGGTAAGTCTTTTGATTTAAATTTAGCTAAGAATAATTATTATTAATCGTTAGGTATACAGGAAATGTCCAAGGCCGACGGGACACTCTGTATTTTATTGCATTTTAAAATTCTATATGTATAGATAACAGATTTATTAAGGGTTCGTTATATCTAACTAATTATTATCACCTTTAGTTTTTTATTTATTTTGATTTTTCTTAAAACATGAGGTTTTATAACTTGCACATAGATAAATTAATTTACATTAAAAAATGATAATTAAATATGCCCAGAAAATTAAACTTGTGCCCAATTTCAAAACTAATCTTGATATATATAAAAAACAACTTCGTTACTATTCTATTTTTAGAAAATGCTAAAATAATTAGTAAATAATTATTTAGGGTAAAAAATTCTCGCTCAACAATTTGCATTGAACGATAATCTTAATTTTGGCCCATCAAGATTTTGGTCAAGTATTAACGTACCAGATCAATTTTATTCAAAAGTGGAATGAAAAACAAAAATATTCACGTTTTTTTTCTTATACCTTGTATAGAAAATGTATCATAATAATTAATATATTAAGGATGGTCTGATAAACGGTTGTGTTAAGAATAGGGGTGTAAAATTTTTATTTTCTAATAATCAAATCCTTGTATACCAATTTTACAAAATGGACAAATTACAGACCGCCAGATCAATGGCTGATAAAATATATTTTTGTTATAAATGATCAGGCTTTGTCTGTGATCGCCGCTTAGATTTGTACAGCAGTTCCTCCCTCTTTCTGACAGAATCGACACAAAATCTCTTCTGCTAGACCCATGTTATGTAATATGTATTATATAATTTAGTTAAATAATCCTGAAAAGTGAAAAAAAACTATATTTACTTACTTAGGTAATAACAGTCTTGGAGGAAATAATGAAGGTGCAGTGATCATAGCAACATTATGAAGATTCATTCTATTATGTTTTTCGTTGTTCACAACATTCAAAAAAAATTCTAAGAGTAATCGGTAAGTATTTCTGTGTTCTATTGGCAACATCAACACCAGCAAATTTAATGCTTTTACCTTGTCCTCGGTATTTGTTATCACTAAAAGCAACAAAATAATTTATATATAAAAATAAATGCGATTTCATATTAGTATAGCTATGATATACAGGATGTTTTTATGTTTCACGACTAACAAAAGCAATTACATCTAAAATACTATATTAATCTAAAGAAATAATCGTTGCAAGAATGTCGAAAACTATTCCGACGCAATTTTTTAATTAACAATACGTATCAATTTTGTTTAAAACGAAATTGTTTAAACAATTCCTAAAAAATATTATTTTTAAATGGGACAATTTTTATTCATATTCATTATTTTAACACAAAAAAGGTTTTATATATTTTTGTGATAGTTAATATTTTAGGAGATATGAATTTTTAAAGTTACGATTTGACGAACTTTAACGGCTTATAAATCTATAAAAATTAAAATTAAAAATCTGCCGCTAATAATACCCCAGATCATGAACTTTTATTGGATTTTCTCATAAATTATCCTGCCAGAACTATATTTGTAATTTTGTTCTTTTATTAGAATATTAGACATCTAAACCATTTTCGAAATTCAAACAATGTTTTATTTAGTTAGTTTGTTAGTTTTTCTCAGAATCGTGAGTTTGTAATAGCAAAATTAGCGCATTATTTACTTCTAACAAATAGTCGTCATCATCTTATCTTGTACTATTAAGGCCCAACCTTTTATAAATGATCTTAAGAGTCTTCAGTATTATTATGATTTAAAGAATGCTGATTATTTCGGTTTGAATAATTTCTTTCTACCTATCAATTAGAAGTTATTTCTTGCAGCTGATAATTTGGACTCTGATGTTGAAAATGTTTATCAAACATTAAGAAATGCGATATGCTGTTTTGTGCATCTAAAACGAATGAATATTTAAAATTTTTCTATTTTATTCTCAGCAGAATTAAAAACACTTACTATTAACAAACAAACCGCACATCAAAGATTTAAAAAGTATGGGAACATCAATGATTACAATATATTCACTGTATTGAGATTTGAATGTAAACGCCTCTCTACACAACGTTCTGTAAATTATATTTCTCGCGTTGACAACTATATTAATGATAACCCAAAGTTTACTTGAAATTATAGGAATTCGAAGGGCAAAACCTTTTTACCAAATTTAATGTTTCTTGATGACAAAGAAATTGCTGACCATTTTTCTAAAACTTAACAGTTTACTAATTGATAAGAATATTAGACTGCGGTTCATATTCCAAATTTTTCATTCTCAGTTGAAGATTTTAATGGAATTCTAAGTGTAAATGATAAATTAGGCATTGAGCACAATGGCATCCCCTCTTATTTTCTAAAATGATGGGTGGCTACCCTAAATCATCTTATTCATATTTTATTCCAACAGCCGTTAGAACTAAAATACTTTCCGACATTATGGAGATCAAGTTTGGTTGTACCTGTATTTAAAACCGGCGATGGGTATAATATACAGAATTACAGGCCCATCAGTATGTTATTGATCATACCAAATTTAATAATAATAAAACGGTTTTAAAACTCCCAGTAATTTCTTCAAAATAATCTACCTAACGATCATGAACTATTTAGATTTTAGAGTGCAATTTCAATTCAATTTAAGGAGAGTTTCGCCCGAGAGTATCGTAGATATTCTGCTAGTGATGTTGTCCAGCCTAATTACAACGATTTGCAAATACTAAAATGATTTTTTCACCCAAATACTAACGAATTTTATGAAACATTGTTATACAGGTGAAAATCTCTTTATTTTAGGTTAGTTTTAAAATGGAAGTCATTTCGTTTTTCTCAAATTTAAGTTCTTTTGTAACCAGTTAAATATACAGTAATAAATTGCGTAAAAAATATTAAAGTACAGTTTTATTTTCTCAGTAAGTCAGTTTTGTGACGTCTGTTTTTCCCCTTACCCATCATTTGATTGTAAACAATCAATCCAGGGTTCATTTTTTAAAAAGGTTTGTATTGTATTAATGTATAAACTAATTGGGCAATGGTCTGTAATGTGACAGTTAAGTATATGATTTATATTTAAAATTTTCGTAATTATTGTATGGTTTTTTCAAGAAAATTTGACCAAGGCAGGAAACAGTTTCAGGGGTAACACGGGTGGGGTTTAATATGTATGGTACAAAGCCGTATTTCGAAAGCATGGAAAGATAGTTGTTTACATTTTCTTCTAAAAGGTTAATATTAATATCACCAATTAAAATTTCATCAATAAATGAGATCAAATTAACTATTTGGGATTGGTCTATACAAAGCGATTATTCTAATAGATATACAGGGCGTTAAAAAAAAAGTGTCACAAAATGAAATGGTGAATAGTATGACCCAAAATAAGCAGAAAAGTCTTAATAAATATATAACCGCAAATTAACGGTTTCGGAGATACGGACCATTTTGTGTTTATAACAATGTTTTATTATTATAAAAAAACAATGATATTTATAAACAATCAATAACAACATATAGTTAAATGAGATGTTCAAATACTGACGTAGCGCTTCCCTCGCATTGCCATTTGAACGACCGTACATAAAATGCATGTCAGCTAATTCAATATTAGTGTAAACAGGCATAACGAAAATTTATAAAATTATTCACCCACAACAAAATAATAACTGCAAATAGTATCTATGAAAAAACATCGGTAGACTCCGATAAGAAAAGCAAGTTTTTGAGAATGAAAAAAGATAATCAAAAAATGATACAAAACACTCCGTATCTCTGAAACCATTCATTTGCGGACATATGTTTATTAAGAATTTTCTGCATATTTTGGCCCATACTACCCCCCGTTTTATTTTGTGACACTTTTTTTTAACACCCTGTATATCATCAAATATCAGGTTTGTGACACACATACATAATTAATTTATTGCCACAAATTTAAAATAGATTTAATCATAACCAAGACCCCATTATTCCTGTTATAATCACCACCATTATGGATAGTTGTAAAACCAGGTATATTAAAGTTATTTGAGGATGCAGTTTTAAAACATTCACTTAATACAAAAATATCACAAGTTTGTAAATTATATGTATCAATGAGTGCTAACAATTCATCAAAGTTTTTTTTAGCACTAATAATAATAAAATGCATATTCAATAATTTTTTGAAGTTGACATCTTCAAATTGTATTAGTCCGGTTCTATAAGGTCATCACGATGATCTTGTTCGAGTTGTTCTAGTTGATCTAAAACTATATCTTGATCAATTATTATCATAAAATATTTGAATTAGTTAAAAAAGTGACATGAATTTCCAGTTACACCAAATATAGCAGGCTACTTAGAATATTTATATAGTATTTTTGAATCTTTGTAAGAAAAATTTATATGTTGGTCATTCCAGACTATATGCTTCATGATTCACATCATAATTTAATTTAAATATTTTAACGGAGATTAGACAATTTTTACATTTTTTTGTTTGTTTTGGACAATTAATTACTTTATGTTCATCACCAAATGGGAAAAAGTTTATCTTACACATATTTCACTCACAAAAACAAATTATTTGGATAAGAAGTTTTGCATTACTTGAAAATCCATAATCAAGAATGACATTTGTAAAATTAAAAAAAAAAAAAAAAAATCCAATACACACTTGAGTATTAATTTAAGATTATCTATTTATTGAATTAAAGTAAATCGAAAACACTTAAAAAATAAGTGCAATGATTTATACTAAAGCATATTTTTTAATTCATATCAACATTTTAATTAACATTTTGCTCTATTTTGAAAAAGTTTGGTTCTTAATAATTCTCATATTTTTCAACCGAATTCAATTATTTTTTCGACATATGATAAAAAGAATAATATTTATAATAGAAAGGCAATGAATAAGGTAAAAATATCGATAAGTGATTCGAATACATATTATATTTAAAAAAATACTAAATTCTGTGCAACTGTCACAATTCGGAAGAAAATTTCATAAATTATTAGATTCCTAACTGTCAAAATTGTAGGAAGCCATTTTATGACAAGAAAATTGGCATTCGGTTACTCTCAGTTTTCTGACCTTTGGTGGCTGTTGACTGGTCAAATTCTATTAGATTGAGGTCTAACTTGAATTTTTATATTTATTAACGTAAAAACTATAAAAAATAAAAATTTTGACCATTGGTCACGTTGCTTTCATTTTTGACAACTCTCAAAAGGTCTCTCAAATCAAACTGCTGACTCTGGAATATTTATGCATCACTGAATAGAAACTATTATTAAATGTTGAGCCTTTTTTGTTACGGGCTTTCAGACTATACGCGCTAGCCTATTAGCAGTAGAGGTGTATCCATCTGTCCAATCATGGCAGACAGTCACCCAAATCACGAGAGCCTCTCTTTATATATCTCACGTGCAAATATTTATTTATTTATTTACCCAAACAGGCCTATAGGCCTAATTACATGGATAAGTTTATACAGATAAAGTTTACTAATTTATATAATCAGAAGAAAATAAAATATCAGAGTGAGCGGGTTTCAGAATTGCAAGGAATCAAATTCAAAACATAATTTAGGTGAAAATATTTATAAGACATTGAAATATTAAAGTGCGAAATTTATATAAAGATATATTCCAGTCAAGATCATGGAGATAATTTAAATTGTTCGCCGTCCACAATGGGAGATCGAATAGTAGGTAAGAAGGGTATATAGAATATGTTAAAATTTCGAGTAGTTCGTGTAGGAATACTGAATGGTAAAAGTGATAATAAATTGGGTGCATTTATTCGATTATTAATAATTTTATATAAAAATATCATTGATAGTAATTTTCGTCTACTTTCTAAAGATATTATTTTGAATTCAGTTCTTAAATCACTTGATCTTACGGTTTTGAAATCAGGCCGAGTGTGATATTTTTTATAATACAAATACCTTAAAAATTTATTCTGTATAATATAATTAAGCATTTCATTTTTATTTCAAAGGATCCATGGGTTAACCTCCAAAACCCCCCGTGGCTGGTAAGTTTTAGAAAAATTGTCAGCAAATAAGTCAGTAATTCCTTGATTTGTATTGCCAATTTTATCATCAAGAAACAATAAATTTGGTACAAAAAATTCGCCCTTTCAATGTTTATAATTTCAAAAAAACTTTTCAGTTGCCATTAATAGAGTTACCAACGTGAGAAATATTGTAATCATTGATGTTTTCGTACTTTTTAAATATCTGATGTGCGATTTTTTTGTCAATACTACGTTTTTTTAATTCTGCTGAACACCAAATAGGAAAATTTGAACTATTCATTTGTTTTAAAGGCACAAAACGGCTTATTGCACTTTTTAATATTTGATAAAAATTATAATAACAGCAGAGTCCAGATTATCAGCTGCAAGAAATAACTCCCAATTGATAGATGCAAAGTATTTCTTTAAACCGAAACAGTCAGTATTCTTAAAATCATAAAAAAATACTACAAAATATGATATAGATACAAAAGGCTTGTGTGGGTTCTTCAAAAATACGGACGGTTTTCATTAAATTTTAAAGAAACCCAAACAAACCCAAATTTAGTTAAGAGCTTCATTAAAAACTTACAGCTTGTTTTATAGAACATTTCAAACAACTCCATCGTAAATACGGGATCAGGTAAATCTCTCAGTAACTTTTTCAATATACCAGTTAATTCATGAACAGTTGCTTGATTGAGCAAACTTTCCACATCTTTCCTATTATTATAAAATTTGGTTTCTATTTCATTGTAAAGCGTTTCAAGTTTTTGTTTCTGTCCAGCGATGCGAAGTATTCCGTCCTCTTGTATACACCTCACATTCAGTTCTTTGATGACAGTCTGAAATATTTCGGGAATCATCGAGTTGTCCGTAGGTCTAGGCATATCACGCATCACTAGGGTTGAAAGGTTCACTCCGAATACATTACCCCCTAAAAATCGTTATAATATTTTGCAAAATCCTAATAACTTAATGTTTAAAATATGTCTTACCATTCTACACTATTTGTATAAAAATTGCAAGATAAGGATTTACCTTTATTTTTACTGGCTTTTCTTTTTAAGTAACTCTTAACAATTTTGTATTGATCAAAGATGGCCACTAGTTCCATATATAAAAGAGGTTTCAAATATTGATATTCGCTATCAGTTAATTGATCAATGCAAACACCTTCATTTTCGAATTTCTGAAAATAAGATTTTTTTTCATTAAGGTTTGCCTACGAATTTGGTTTTGGGCAATCTCATTTAGAGGCTCATACGGTCACAAAGGCCTCTCTCATATTCATTGCCATTTTCATGTATTCGATAGATACAGTTTAGGGCTAATTTCATAAAATAAACGTTACAATAACTTGATCAAAGATGGGGCTTACTACTTAATCAGATAAAATTTTATATTAAAACGTACCTGACTAATACTGGTTTTATCCTCAATTTCGTTTTCCTTTAATAGTCCTTCAAAACTCACAGCTTCACTTTCATTGGTTTCGGTATTGGTTATATAAATTTTACTTGAAGTATTATTTTTCGATGATATACTAGTATGGCTTCGAGACAACTGAGTGTGAAGGTTAGTTAACTTATTCCTAAAAAAAAAAAAACAAAATAAAACATGTGTTACAATCTCTCACCCTTTATAGTAGAAATATAGCTTATTAAATTCTCTAGAAATCACTAAATAAATTATAAAATTACCCCTACGAAATAATCAAAATTATGTTTGAACCCCCAAAATGAAAACAAGTTTAATGAACAATTGAAAAAATCTGGGAGGATTCGAATCCACCTATTCGCGTTATATGTGTTCTACAACAGAACAAGTCTCCGACATCCAAATTGTTAATTTGAATATAAGATTTCGAATCCAACCTCGGTGACAGAAAATGTTACTCTGCAGAGCGCTAAGCTAAATGTATAACTGCTCTAGAGTTCCAGGTCATCATGCGTTGCATTGGAATTTAGAT
This sequence comes from Psylliodes chrysocephalus, assembly GCA_927349885.1. Classification (NCBI taxonomy): domain Eukaryota; kingdom Metazoa; phylum Arthropoda; class Insecta; order Coleoptera; family Chrysomelidae; genus Psylliodes; species Psylliodes chrysocephalus. The sequence continues at coordinate 5,404,679 of OV651826.1, forward strand.
TGGCAGTAACAAATTCGTAAATACGCAATTTGTTACTGTGTTGTTTACTTAGATAAAAGAGACCAGATATATAACATACACCGGTGTTTAACATGCGGAAATATTGCCAATTTTTAAAGAAAGGTTAACGGAGTGGGGGAACTGGGCAGAGACCCGAACTCTGTGACAGGGACCGGAACTATTAGATTTATTTAAAATATACGTTTAATGGAATTTTGTATTATGAAATAAAATTAATGTGATTTTTTCAAACAGATGCCACATTTTATGCAAAGAGAAGAACCTTTTATAGAATATTTCGTTAGCGTTTATTTACTACAGACTTTTCAGCAATAGACTACGGTAAAATGTTGAAATAGAATATTGTTAACAAAGCAAGAAATGGACTCATTGTCTACGAGTATTATAAAAAAAGCATGTGCGTAGGCGACTACTGCAAATCAAACCTTGTAAGTTGAACACTATATTTTTTCTACGGCTATTACATAATATTAAAAATTAGTCAAAATGAGAAAATGCTGTTTTGTCTTGTATCCTCAGCTTCTTTCTTTAGGAATATTAATATAGAGGACGAGTCACATAAAACTCTAGAAATGCATGTCTGAAACAAGATAACATTTTAAAATTTAAACCTATTAAAAGTCATTTGGTCGCTAGGAGTTGGTTGTTATCGAAATAAATTATCGATCATTGAAAATAATCGATTATTTTCGATCGATGGATTATTTTCAAACAATCTATTTTTTTGTCGTATTTCCTTTAAAATCGACTACTTGATTATCTTTGAAAAATCAAAAATAATCGATTAATTAAAAAGTCAATTAACCGATAAATCAGTGTTTACAAAAAATAATAAAAGAATTATCGTTTATTTTAAATAATCGATTATTTTCAAATAATCCATTTTTTTTTCGTCCATTGAAACCGATTATTCGATAATCTTTGAAAAATCGAAAATAATCGATTAATTAAAAAGTCGATTAACTGATAAATCGATTTTCAAAAAAACGAATTATCGATTTTTTTAAATAATCGATTATTTTCGATCAATCGATTATTATCAATAATTTATTTTTATATTTCCTTTAAAATCGATAATTCGATTATCTTTGAAATAACCAAAATAATCGATTATTCCAAAATAAACGCTTAATCGAAAATAACCAATTAATTAAGAAGCCGATTCTACGATAAATCTATTTTCAAAAAAAAAAAAAAATTACCGAATTATCGATTATTTTCTGATAATCCTCTTCAAATTTCCTTTAAAATTGATCATTCTATTATCTTCGAGAAATATAAAATAATTGATAAATCGAAAATAATCGATTATTAAAAAGCTGATTTACCGATAAATCGATAATTCTAAAAAATAACCGAAATATCGTTTATAAATAATAACCGATTTTTCCAAAAAAATCGATTATTTTCAATCAATCGATTATTTTGAATAAATCTACTTTCTTTTTGTATTTCCTTTAAAATCGATTATTACATTATCTTAAAAAAAAATTTATTAAAAATAATAGATAAAACGATTTTCATAAAAGAATATCAGAATAATAGATAAATCGATTATTTTTGTAACCTCTATCGGTCGATTGCTTTTACCGGAGCATTTAGCTCCAAAATTTAGAGATTCGGATTTTTTGATCCCGTTATCTTTGAAACCGCATTCGATTGTATAATAAATAATAAATATTGCTAGAATTTGGATCTTTTAGTAAACGAAAATTTTGTTCGAGTTGTTTAGGGGTTTATAATGTAACATTTTATTAACAATGTGACTAACTCCCGTAACTTTAGTATTTTTTGCTTACACTAGATCATATTGTGCGTTTTACTTAGTTCTAAGACTAAGATTCAAAAGTCACTTTCGATTTGAGCGCAAATAAGATTAACCTTGAAATTTTAAGTAGGTCATTCTGTATTTCATCTAATATTCTTATAAAAATACCTTATAAAAATAAAATTTTGTTAGCAACTATGCTTCTTTACTTCTTATTTATCTACCAAAAAGAGCTAAAAACCACCTTTAGTAAATATTCTTATAAAACTACTTTTTAAAAACAAAATTTCGTTAGTAACAATGCCTATTTACTTCTTATTTAAATTAAATGTTCAATCTTTTACCCTTTTGTTAATTTCTAAGTAATATGAAATCTGTTTTCTGAAATATGTATTTGATGCTTAATATTTATTAAAACCCCTTAATGCGGATCTGAAGTATTCAGCACAAAGGAGTATGGTGCTTTATGTCAAAACGTTAATAAATATTTACCGCTGAAAACAAATATATTTTTTATCTTTCATAATATTGGTACTTGTATTATAAGTATATACAATTTTTCAAGATACATCGTGGCATTTTAAATTTAAAATTGAATAACTAGAACACTTTAAATTGTTAAAACACCAACAAATAAATCAAAAAACAGCTGTCAATGGTGATTGAACTCAGGAGGAGGTGAACGTTGAATGGAAAAATCGGAGCAATTCGGGTGGCGTCGTGCAAACAATGATTTTCAATTGGTGGGTTACTTGGGGTTAAAATAGACAACATGCGCAGTGTGCAATGTTACATCTTCAGTCTCTTTAGTCTAAGGTTGTTTATAAATAAATATGAAATAAACACTCTCTTTGGGAATCGCCTAAAATCTTACCTTGATATTTCAGCGGAGTGACGATTTTTTAAAGGCTGCAGGTGAATTTCTGTGGTAGGATCACTGCCGCTTCGTTCTCTCGTCGATCTGGGTAACGTTCCATTTTCAGTAAGAACTTGGTAACCTTTAAGTATTACATTTTCGGATCCAGAATGTGCGACATCTCCTCTGTCACCTCTGTACTTCCTGTGTTGCCACGGTTCACTATTCGTCCATTTTATTTTCGTTTTGACACCTGGTTGTTGACTATCCAGTGAACTACATGTAAACGGTATTAACAACTAGTTGATAGATGCAAATGCACTATAAATTGGCGGCCTCTGTGCAAACGTTGCTTGGCGACCATCATAGGCTTTTGTGCTTACTTATTCAAGAAAAATCGTTCTAATTCATATCACTACCTTCCAGAAAGAATGACACAACTCGAATATTACTTCTTTAGAACCGATCAAAATTTTTCGATATTTTTGTGTATCTTGTTTTGTCCCTGTTTTCAATATAACTTTAAGTTTTATCGAGAAAGAGCATATCGGAGAGGTTTTTTTTTTAATTGTGACTTTTAAAATACAAATATCAAGAGGTTAATACTAATTAAATCTTTTAGATATTGCAAACTGTATTGACGTAAAAACAGAAATTAGTTGGTTTTTATTTAGTAGAAAATATTTGAACCCAGGTAAAGCATAAATCACATTTTATATTAGATACAAAGTTAGAAACTCAAAGTTCGAAATCACGTCATTTTGATGTTCAACTTAAAACTTAAACAGACAATTTCAGTTTATAAACAAAAGCCCTAAAATCTAAATAATATAAATGCCAAAAGAACTAACTTATTTTAAGGAAAGTACACCATTTATTTTGCAATGTGGCAACGGTGTAAAGCAGAATTCGTAGTTATACGAGCTGGTTCGTTCATAAAACATCCGCTCGCACAAAACATCCCCACTCAATTCAGTAGACCTCTCGCTCTTTCTAATGTGGCAGCCGTCTGGCTAATATAAAACACTAGCTGATAACTTGCAAGTAAATAACAGCTTGATTATGAATGATTAGATTAGCTAGTAGTGTTTCGTCGTTGCTAATACTAAAAAAATAATCATGTGTGAAGAAGTTTTACATAAAAAGGTTAGAAGGCAAATCTTTTAATATAAAAGAGTTTAAAGTCTACTTGAAATGTTACGTTTTATCGAAAAAACGTCTCAATTCTAAAGAAGGTAACAAAAACGACAATATAAACTTAAATTCAATAACTTTTTACGGGCAAAGGCGTTTTATTTTAAAATGTGACGTTATTTCTTAATTAGCTTAATTTAAAAAAACATAAAGTTTACATTAAGTGCTGGACTAACAATGTGAGTTTGAAAAATACGAGGTGTGATCAAAAAATACGGTGAATAATTTTATTAAAAACAAAGTAATAGGTTTACGTGGAATTTGATTTAATTTGAAACAGAACTTAATATTCACGCTTTCTTCGAAATCCTTGATACGTAAAAGACACGATAAACACAACCTCACTATAGCGGCGCTGGACGCTGACTGACAAGTCAGAACGTGTCTTCAATTTGACACTGCCTGTCTCAATGGATTAGGCTATCTGACAAATTACATTAAGTGTCAGCAGTTGCTGCTAAAAAAAATATATTCGCCATATTTTTTATCACTCCTCGTATACCAACTTTTGTCAAGAAAATAGAGACAAATGAAGATGTGACAATGTTTCTTAAAATATTTTAAAAGCACTCAGAATGTTTTGTTATGTGACCCCTTTGAGCTAATAGGTATTTTCCTTTGCATCGAAAGTGTAGCACTGAGCTACACCACTTCTGAAAATATCGTTCCATTTATACAAATTGTACGGATGGAACGATATTTTCAGAAGTCTACACTTTCGATGCAAAGGAAAAGACCTATTAACAATGCAACTGTCATGGTACAACTGACAGGGGAAATTCAGAATAGTGACATTTCGCGACAGTATAGTGTACAGCGGTTATTTTTGGAATTTAAGTTGTGACTATATTCTGACTGTATTCTGTGATGAATGTTGGTAAAAAAGTAACAATGTAGTTTTTCCAGTTGTGTCGGTCTTTCCGGAAAGTAGCGATATTATGTAACATAATACAACTGTGCTAAGCGTAGCGCCCATACAGTAGTCCCGCCTCTGGTAGATGTAATTCAATCATTTATAGAACGTAATTAGTGCCTATATCTTTTTGGGTGCTAGCAATTAAGCTTTAATGAACCTTGAAATTAAGTGCATTTATACAAGGAGAAACTAATATGTATCATATAAGGCTTTAGTATTACACAAATGATTGAATTATTGTCTTTCAGTTAAAAATATTAGTCGTCTTTTTATTGCGAAATAACTACTTAATATTTAAACTGAAATAAAGCATAATTTAATTATATAATACACGATTTTTGTAATCGATCAGGAATGATCCTGTAAACTATACACTTGTGTGTCATAGAATATCAATAGTTATTGAAATAAGATCTTATTAGATCCACACATGAATGAATAAAGTAGCAAAACTGGTGCAAGCTATTAATTGTCAATTAATTTTACGCTCGAGTGATTCTAAGAGAATGCCTCAGGATATATTAATGTTATTAGAATGAAATGAAACCTCTGGTGTAATAATTAATAATAAAATAATTTACTACTTAACAACTATTAAGATCTTGTTTTTATTTAGCATTATTGTTGTTTATATGAATTGATTATTTTTTGATTCTTCGAGTAAAACCTTCATATCTTATTATTATGGCATGTTGAAACAGTTTCACCAACAGTGGAAAATGTTACTAGATTTTCGAATAGCTTAACACCAACTAATAAGTTCTACATCTATAGTGGAAGTTGAAAATAACTTTAGAAAATTATTCATAATATTTTTAAAAATTTAGATAATTCGCGACGTTTTTCAATTAAGAATGTTTAGCTTGACTGGAAAAAATAATTAACATTATTTAAACGCAAATTCTGTTCGATTTGATGTAAATCATCTTATCCAAAAATGTTTGCTAAGAGAGCACAGCTTTTTGTATACAAAAAAAAACTTACAACGGATTTAACGAATTCAACTGCTGATCTTCATCTGATGTAAGTTCATCATTTAAGACATCGAGGGAATCAAGAGAATCAGGAGTAGCAGATCGTGAACGAGTCCCAGTACTTGAAGTCTATAAAAAAAGTCAAATCAGACTCTTTCATACACATGAAATATATTAATGGTATCTAATGCAATCATCCGAGTATTTATTTGGGTATTGTTCTTTAAATTTATGTTGTCCGTAAATTAAAGTCTCCAATTTTTTTTACAAAGAAAAACACGTTTACTTGCAAAAATCAGAGAAAAACAAACAAAGAAAACTAGTTTGCCCAAATAACCACAAAGGGCGTATCAACCTACCTTCAATTCCAAAAAGAAAACTAATGAACCGGAGCAAGCTCAAGAGAAAAAGACATACAATCAGATAGTAACTGGAAAAACCGAAAAACATAGCAAGGAAAATCAACCAAAACAAACTAATTCACCTAGTGAAGCCATGTTTCAACAAATTTTGGAGAAACTAAGCAAAACGAATATCCAAACTGTACTATCGTGCTCAAGGAGTGATTCCTAAAGTTAAAAATGACTAATAACATTAGAATTTTATAATGGAATAATACAGCACCAACAAGAGCTACAAACAGTACTAGCTCTGGAACAAATAAATGGGTGTCTTATTTCTGAAATACATTTCACTACAGAGTCTTACAACAAATTTAAAGGGTACAGGGTATATCACACCATATATCCGGATAACACAAAAAAGGAGGAAGTGTCGTTATAATACAGGAATCTATAAATCATTACCAAGACACGGATTACCAAACATAACTAAATACAAACATCAGTTAATGTAAAAACTAAAGATATTAGATTTAGAGCAATATACTGCCCACCAAGATATAACATTAAAAAAAATTCTAGAGACATAAGGAAATAGATTCATCATCGGAGGAGATTTCAACGCAAAAAACACTCAATGGGATCTAGGCTAACAACAACTAAAGGTAAAAAACTTTTACTAGAATGAAAACAATATAAATGCGAAACAATGATAGAAAAACCTACAAATTGGGTGACAGATACTGGACAAATTCCTGATCTTGTAGACTTATTTATAGTCAGAAAAATATTAATGAATTACATGCTCATAAAAGAATCTTGAGATATGAACTTACTATTATTCACTTACTCTTCTTACACTGAGTAATAATATTCAAAACCCTCCTAAACAAACAGATTGGAAAAGCTTAAAAATAAAACTTGAGGATAAAATTAACCTTTCGGTACCACTAATAACTGAAGAGTAACTAAATAACGAGGTTGAATTACTAGTTAAAAAAATATTCAAATAATAACATGGGAAAATACACCAGAAATAACTCATAGGGTAAAAGGAAAAACAATTACCTGAAATTATAGAAAAAATTAAAGAAAAAAGGAAATTAAAAAGAAAATGGCAAAAAACCAGAGCCCTCTTTGATAAAAGAGCTTGAAACAATACAAATCGGCGATTAAAACTAGACATTATAATCATATTAAACAAGAAAGAGTCAATTGGTAACTACGTGAGTGAACTAATTAATAACAAAAGCACATAATATTGACTCTGGAGAGCTACTAATAGAATTAAAAGGCTATAATTGAAAATCCACCAATAGAAAAGCAGATTACCAAAAGGCCTGTAAATTTGCAAAGCATTCAGAAATGACATTTCAGCCAAATGATGAAGAATATCATAATTGGATTGAACAGAAAATATCAACATTAGACCCACTTCTCAAAAGTCTAATGAAATGAAAAAAATATTAATCCGAAAAAAGCTCCTAGTTTTGATTTAATTACGGGTGAAATTTTAAACAACTTCGAAAGAAAGCAATTGTAAAAATAAAGCATCTAATTAATGCATCATTTAGACTGAGGTATATACTTAAGCTCTGGAAAATAGTAGAAGCCATGGTTCCAAAACCAGGCAAATCACCTAAGGAATTTTCATCATACAGACCAATTTCTTCACTTCCTGTGATATCGAAAAATTCTCCTCACAGATTGAAACCAATAACAGAACTTAATTCCATAGAAAAAGCCATTCTACAAAAGACAAGTGCACAAACACTATTAAAAATCGTTAAAAGAAAACAAAGTTTGCTCTGCAATATTCCTGGATGTAGCACTACCTTTTGATAAAGTATGGCATGAAGTATTGTTCCAGAAGCTGGAAACACTACTGCCAAGACAATATTCAGACCTATTCAAATCATATTTAACAGAAAGATACTTCAAAATTAAACAGGAAGAAGCCTATTCTGAATTAAAGGAAATGAAGGCAGTAGTACCACAAGGTAGTGTACTAAGTCCCATAATTTACCTACCATACACCAACGACATACCTAAACCTTGAGCATTACAATAGCTACATTAGCAGACGACACTGCAATTCTAGCTATAGGAAAAGATCACGAAGAAGCGGCCAGAAAAATTCAAAAATGAATAAACCAGATCCACATCTGGACTAAAAGATGGCGCATTAATTTTAATGAAAACAAGATCATTCACGTCAACTTTACAAATAAACGGAAGCAACACATTCTATTTAGAATAACGTATACTTAGATCCCTTTTGACGATTCAGCAAAATTACCTGGGTATGCCTCTAGACCAGCTGTACTCAACCTTTTTTTCTTTCGGGCCACATAAATCTGTTTGTTATGCTACACGGGCCACAATGTTCTAAAAAAAAGTCTTCATATTGTTTTAGTTTACATACTTTCTAAAAAAAAGGTCCTCATGTTGTTTTAGTTGTTATTGCTTTGAAAAGTCACAAGGACATGACTATAGGTCAACCATTTCAATTACTAATAATCGTTTGGGGTCACACAAAAAAGCTTGGAGGGCCGCACAGAACAGCTTGGAGGGCCGCATGCGGCCCGAGGGCCACAGGTTGAGTATGGCTGGAGAGGACATGTCAAAAAGAAATTAGAAGAAATTAAAATGAAGTTCAGAAAAATGTACTGGCTGATAGGAAGAAATTACAAACTCTTTATAATAAAATATCAAAAAGTTCGGATTGAACTCGAGGATCCTAGTACTGGTATTTTGTTCATTAATGTCTCAATTTAATTTAATTCGTTTTTTAAAGATAGAGTTACTTTTTTGGCTTGACCTATTTCTACATATTTGTGTAATCGTCTCTTTCCTACGTTGAAGTCACACCTGGGTGGGACGAATTTCAGGATTCGAACGAAGAGTTCGTAAGCTAACTGCGCGCCGCGGTGGGAGAGTTCTATGACACGGTTATACGAAAAATGCTACAGCGCATGGAAAAATACATCTATCGCAACGAAGATTATGTAGGAAAATAGTAGAAAGCCAGGGTTTCCAATAATGTATATTTATTGTAAATAAATGTGTTTTTCTTTAAAAAAACAAAATAAAAAATAAAAATGAAGACCTTATTTTACGAACAACCCTCGTATACAACGACACAATTAAATTATGAATAAATTAAATGCTAATTAATGTATAATAAATGCTGATCATAATAGGGCTTTTTAAACGTAAAATAAAAACATTGCTAAGAAAACTTACACAGATTTTTAATATTATCTAGTGCAGATACTTCTTGCACTTAAATTATAAGCACGTTTAAATCAAACAGAATGCAGCAGGTTACTCTCAAAGATCTTACTACTTAAGATATCCATCTTAAAAATAGGGTTTTATTTCAGTAACTCCTACTTTAAGAAATTGCAACGTTGCCAAGTATATTATTTTTTGTATCTCTACAATGAGCGAATAGAAAATCAGTCGATCTAGTTAAAATCGAATAAGATCTGAGTATATTCAAATGTTTGACATCAAGTTTGTAAACCTAAAGCACTTACCTTAGCATTTAAACAAAATATCATTGAAATATTATGCAGGTGCACCTTTTCGCTTCACTATTTTTAACAACAAAATGAAATGTATTTAGAAAACCATTAAGAGCGATATATTTTTATCTTCAAAATTCTACAATCATTCGACAGGTACAAAAACAAACATTTTCAGAAGAAATGTATGTTTATCCTCGTGTTTATCTGTCTATTTTAAATAATAGTAGGTCGGTGAAGTAAAGCATAAAATAGCGTATCGATAAGAGGACCTTAAAAATGAATTTTAAAGGAAATGGCACAATTATTATACCTATCATTAAAAAAAAATGGTCTTTGCAGGATATGTACACTATTCCTGTTTCTTATTTTAATGTTTTTAAGCCCACCGATTTTTTAATTCCATCTAAATCTTATAAATAATGGTAACAATTACATTTTTTTTGTGGCTGCTAAAAATGTTAACATAGGAACAAACACTATATTGACAATAACAATCTCCCTACAAATCATCTCCTCACGAGTGGACCCTAGAAACTAAAGTTTGGGAGAAGGAAGGATGGCTATTATTCGCCCTTGTGCTCCGTTTGACTTAGATGTGAGAAAAACCCGGAAAAAACCTTACACATCATGTGGACAAAAAGTCGTTATTGGGATAAATTTTTAGGTCAGTTATCCTGTATTTTTAAACAAAATTGCCGTATTTGAAATACCATTATTAGTCTGTCAGATATGACGTATGCTTACAAAGACAGAATTGCTGAAAACGTGAAAATATCTTTGCAAAAAAAATTAAACTGAAAAGGATGCTGCCCTCAATTTTATCAACAAATAAAACTGTGATAAATTTATAAACGCGGCAACGTTGCAATCATCATATAACTTGTATTATTGTGTCAAAAATAGGTACCTCGACATTCCATGATACGTCTCTGATGTCCTGTCTTTGTTTTCTTCTTGGCTGCCGGCTCCTTAGAGTTTTATTTAGGGTTCGTACCCGAGATCTTATCGTCTGGGCCTGCTTTTCAGTCAAATTCCGTTGTCTAACTGAGTCTTTGATCACATTTTCAGTTATCTCTTTGCCCTCTTGATAGAGATTACTTAAATCAGTTAAACCCGCATTTTGAAGGAAATCGGTAGCTTGTTCAGCTTCTGAAATTTGACATACGAAATCTAAAGCGGAGATCCTAATATAAAGTGATGAGTGCAGTTTATTTTATAACAATTACCCAATAGTAGTTTTATTAGAATTTGTTGTTTCTTTGAAAAAATAAAAATTTAATTATGATTTAATTTTTCTTATCCAGTTTTCATTAATTTAAATCACCTTGTAAAAATCGTTTCAGAAATGGAAAATCAGTTACAATAATTATTACCACATACAGTTTTAAAATTTTTCAAAATATCCATAATTTTCCAAACCTTTTTTGAACATTCTTCACACAATTTAATTACAACTGGTTTGTTGTCAGCTAACATTCGATTGAAAATTAAAAGTAGAACTGATAAACACCAATCATAAAATTTTGGGACCATTGATTAAAAATGACGCAGAGGAATATTAGACTGATGAAAGAAAAATTTAATTTGAAGGAATGATATTCAAAAAAATTAACAAAAATTATTAGAATATTATGAGTAATAATATTATGTATGTAGCTTTGTTAAAAATAAAGATATGTACATAACATTTTATGAATTAGGAATTCTATTTAAATTCATTTGATTGCACTCATTTAATCAGTCAGCCATAATAGTTGATTGTTGTGTGTATAGATATTTCATAATATAAAAAATAGGGGCCTTCTAGTTAACAACACGTTATTTTTTATCAACCAAAAAAAATACAAGCATCTTGAAAAAATGTTTAAAAATAAAACTTACAGATTATCCTTACTAAAATATTTAAATCCTGTAGCAAAAGTAAATAGATACCTCTACTAATCTAAAAAAATATTTAGATTATTAAGTTAATAACTTTTAAAATAATAATATTTTAGGCCCAATTACTGTGATATTTATTGCTTTGATATTGTCTTTGTTATTAGACCAGTCAAATCTTCTACTTAGCAATATTTTCCGTGTTTGTTTACGGTGCAATTTTAACCAAATTTTAGGAATGAGAAAGGTTTCACATGCCTAAGAGGCCAAGCATATTTTTATATATTAATTTTAACTTTCCCTCAATAATTAAGTATACCACTCCCAAAATTTGGTTAAAATTTTATAATGGTATAATAATAATAATAATAATAATAAAAATAAATACATGGCCTCTTTCCTAAAATTTTGTTAAATACCATAAACAAAGACGGACAATGTTCTTAAGTACAAAATTTCGTTTATTCTGAATAAATCAATAAATTTTGTTTATATATTTTTTATATTTGACTAGACTAATAACAAAACAATATCAAGCAATATCACAGTAATTGAGCCTAAAATATTTTGTTGGTGGGCGTGCCGAGATTATTGGCTTTTAACTCTCTTGCTGCTGTTTATTCTCCAAAATATAGTAATGCATTTTAGACAATGTATTAATGGAATAATAAAAAAGAAAAAGTAAAAACTTACCGTTTGGTATATGTATATCTTCTTCAATATTATTTATATCATTTTGTGAATCCTTAACTTCATCTAGGTAATATTTGAGGGCTTCTTCAGATTCCATTACAATACAATTAGAGGTTATGTTTGAAACTCCATTTCAGTGAGAACTGATACTTGAGAATCTACAATATGAAGATAGACAAATTATCAAGTGTATGAAAGATAGCAAATGACAAAATAATAACCACAGCGAAATATCCTGCGTAAAATTTCACTTTATAATGGTTTAAGTTTATCTAAAATGAGATCTTGAAAATTGCCTGAGATTTGTTTGTTTTACTTGATATACAACAAATAGGTACCTACAATATATTTAGTTGCAAAATATTTAGTATTGTTACTTTGGAGGATTTATTATGGTTTTTATATTTAAACTAATAAACATTTCCATACAAATATTTCTACATCTACATCTTTTATAATGTACTGAAGATAGCTTAAGAGGAGTATTTACTTGGCTTTAGAATAGAGTATGCAAGAGTTTCGTAGTACCCCCACTTTAAAGTTTATTTTTAACTTATTCTAAAAGAAAAATATATGTGCGTGTAGGTAAAGGTTAAATATGTGATCTTCTGGAGACACTTTTTCAAAATTTAAATTGCATTTTGAAAAAGTGGTTCCAGAGGAGCATACATTTAACCTTTACCTACACGTACATATTTTCTTCTTTTAAAAATAGTTAAAAATAAACTTTAAACTATTAAATTGCAAGATTTTTCGTCTGGAAAGTGGCACCTCTGTTAGATTTATAAGAAATTAATATTTGTGAATGAAAACAATTTATAATATATTTTTACTGATGTTTTACGAGGGATAAATAAATTTTAGGTATTTGTACACCTTACTGTTGTACGTAAATCATTTCTGTAATACTAAGATCGACATATATAATAAGCAAGGGTTTCATAGTACACCAATTTCACGATTATTTTTTATTTTTACTACAAGAAAAATTAAGTACAGGTAAAGGCTCTTTTTGTCACTTTTTGAAAATTTGAATCGGTTTCTTTTGAAAAAAATCTAAAAGATGCCTTTCTAACGAAAATAAATACAAATAAAAATGTTAGAAGGGAACAATTTATTCAATTTTTACCTACAGGAGCATTTATTTTTCTTACAATAAAAAAAAAAAATAGGTAAGAGCTTTTTTGGTCTAGAGGGTGACACCAACAAAACGTATTTCCATTTCTACTATTTACAAGTGATAAACAGTACGCAAGTGATTTAAATTTATTTTGCTTTATGTCTGTACACTTTGTTATTTTTTACATGCAGTAATTTCGCTCAATTATTTTAAATTAATTTTATAATTTATTTAAAAAATATATATATATATTCGAAATTAAAAGTTTTAACTTTTATATTGCACGGGATTTTTTTTTAAGAGGGAAAGCCCACTCACGCGACACGTCGCGCGCGGCATAACTTTAGATATTTTGAAATGACTCAAAGCCCATTATCACGGTTCTGTCGCGTGGTCGCACGCGGCTGAAAATTGGAAATGACAAACCCGCGATTTTTCTGCCGCACGCGGCCAGCTTTATTATGGATACATATAGAGCATCACTCATACAAACGTCAAGTCGCGTGCGAAACGCCAGTTGAGAGTTGGAGTTTCCTGTTAACTTTTCGACAGTTCCAGTGAAAAATGTCCGACAGTTGTATTGATATAGATGAATTTATATCCGATATTCAAGACCGACCTCAAATATTGAACAGTTAATTGAAATAAAATAGCGACAAAAATATTTGTTCGGGAATCTGCGCTAGCATTCTGCAATATTTGAAGAAAAAGTCATCATTCGTTTCTTGTAACGATTTACCCCAGTTTAAATTAACGAGGCGTTTTAGCCACTAATTTTGGCGAATTTTGAATTTTGCCTCAAGTTTGAATATTATAAATCCGCTTGAATATAAAAAACAACAGGTATAAAAAATATTTTTTAAAAACCTAGTTTATTTAAAAATGTAAAATGTCAAGAGACCGTTTATTGTCCGTTTACATTGGCCTCCTGTATTTAATACTTTGGCTTTTTGAATAGAGGATATCTGTGGTACAGGAGCGAATGTATTTCTAAACTATGGACGCTTTTCTACTCTCAGACAATCAATTAATAGCTTTGTTCGCAGTAAGAATCCTGAACCAAATTATTACTATTAGTAAGGACTTCGCAGGCGCAGTAGTTAAAAAGCGTTCGTGGAACAAAAAAGAACTGAACTATTGGTTCTATCCTGCGTTCGTGGTAAAATTATTATTGGTTTTGAACCGCTTGTCTATACCTGAAATACCGAGATATAATAGGGATTGCGCGCGCAGTAAAAATTCAGAATTGATAATTAATCGGGCATGCGCTAAAACTATGAATTAGTAATTCTGAATCAGTTCAGGATTGTTACCGCGAACGAAGCTATTGTAAAATATACACATTATTTTGTGTATTGTGGAATATTTTTCAGTTCCTTTGTCTCAACTTCGCGCGTTAGTGTTTAGAATATGTATCTCTCGAATGCATGCAATTGTTAAAATTATGAATGAATGCTGATTTTGTTTATCTCGGAAGTAATTTTGTCGTAGACTCCACCCTTAAGTTGTAATTTTTATACCTACTAAACTACCGTTGCCCCGCAGTAGGGTGGAGCGAAAACATGACCGAAACAAGTAATTTTCGAAAATGAATATGCCTGGGTGTACAAAAGATGCCTTTCGGGATTCTTAATAACTCAAAAAAATCCGAATGACTTATGACGATTCCATCGTCTGCCGAAATGACCTTGAAAATTTAAAAAATTAAAAAATCTTTGAAACCGCAAAAAAGCAAACATGCAGCTCTTAGCTAGTTTTTCTTGAAAAACTACCCAGAACTTACCACGTGGACATGGATGCATCTTGAGTTCTGGGCCCTTCCACCCTTAAAATAAAAAAAATCTTTTTTTCTATTCTAGAACTGCTAAAAATTGTTTTTTTTGTATCAAATTGCGGCAATATTTGTCTAAATTCAATAGGAGCCCTAATTAACCCGTCTCGTGCTTCAGGGCCATAAACCGCCATAGAGGCTTCGGTGACTAACTTAACAGATCGCTCAACTCCCTGCGAATTTTAACAATGTTATTTCATCAAGAACCAAACCATGTTAGTTAATTCTTCTTTCGAAATTTTCATTGGTAACGGGGGCTCGGTTATAACAACATAATCTTGATCATTAAAATTTAACTTATTTACTCGAAATATTCTGACATCCTCTGTTTTTGTGGTTGATCTGCATTTTGAAATCTTTCTCAAAGCTATCTCTCGAATGTTTTCTACCATCCCCTAACATGGCTATTAAAAGATTTTCTGGATGATCAAAAAATCCGTTTCTCTCAATTACGGGATCAATAACTTTATTTATTTCTTCAGGGAGGTAACGAGATTTATTAATAATGCTAAACAAGTGCCTGGCACCATCCTTACAACACCAATGGTATTTAATTTCGAACCAGCACACGGCATACAATTTTACTATAAGCTGTCAACATTTTAAGGTTTTGAGAGGGCTCATTGGTAGCAACGTATAACCTTAGGACTCTATTGGTTGTGGTAAGCCATCTAGAGTGTGACATTTTCCCTGGCGCTTTTAGAGCCAAATCGCCATTAAAAACTCCAGTAGAGATTCCTTAACACATTTCGTACTAATACTTAGAATTGATACTTACGGTTTTTAGATCAACTAAAGGTGAAATTGTCTCAATTCTATCAAACTGTACGACTGGTAACTGTTCACACGATTCAAGGGTCTTACCAATGGCTTCCGCAAATCCTTTGGGCTCAGTAGTTTTTCCGTGAGTTTTTTTTTTGCTTATTTAAGAGAGCTACAGGCAATAGACATTTCTTAGGCATACAGGGTGGTTAAATTAAAAGAAATTAAAATTGGTTAAATTAAAAAAAATATATGTTAATTATCGAAATTTTAAGGAGATTTCGGCAGCCGAAGATATTGCTTTCTGATGTTCAGTTTTTTTTTTTTGGCTCACTAACGAGTACAATAGGCACCTATTAAGCATACAGGGTAGATCAATTTCCAGAAATGAAAAATTCGCTCCATCCTACCCAGCAGGTCTTTGTTTTTAATGTAAATTTTCCTTTTGACGCCGAACGCATTCGACAAAATGTAAAAATCGAGGAAATATATTGATATATTTTTTTTTATTATTACACATTTTAAATAAGTTTCTTTTAATTCCTTATCAACACGTGTATACACACCTACCATCCTCTAGAAGGATTTTTTTAAGAAGTTAAATAAAATAATAAATAAATTTTGATCATATATACGATATATATTTGAAGATGAAATGAAAACTTAAAATGTTAAAAAAGTGTACAGCTTTTTTGCTGGAATTTTAAATATGTAAATATATTTAAAATACGGGAGTTATGATCTTTTTCTCGGTACGCCTATGGAGAAGTACAAGTAAAAACTAAAAGAATAGGTGACAGCCTGTCGGAATCAAGCACAAAGATCGGCTGCGTGGTCAGAAGAGAAGTCCTGAAGGAGCACTGCGAATTGATGATCAAGGGACAATAAAATAATCAAAAAAATATCTCAAATTAGATTTTGCATTCAAAAGTAAAAATATTTACAGTTTGTACTATTTAAACATATTTATGTACACCGGAGTGCATAATTTTAATTCTTTATTACAAATTTGTCTGGCACTTGAAATCCATTAACATTTGTTATTGGCGCTAACCAACAAAAACCATATAAAGATATTACATCACAAACTTTATGTATACTAAAATGTAATCATGAGTAAATTTCAAGGTTAGACGACGTTATTAAATGCTTTATTAAATTTTTTCAACTAGAATAATAGTATTATGATATTTTCATGTAATTCCGAATAAACTAAAAATAAAGTATTCATAAAATGTCGAATAATTGTTTTGTTTATCCACATTGGCATTGTGAGGAAATTTTGTGAAATGAGTAAACTGGATGGATTGACGTCAATCAATGTAAAATCTGGATAGGTACTTTCAGCGTAGCCACGAGGGGGTTTGGGGGTTAGACCCCCCCCCCCATGAAGGGTCCTCGCATCACCATTCCACTGTGTTGATGGAACCCCCCCATAGTTTTCAAAAACCCCTCCCATGAAAAATGGCTGGCTACGCCGCTGGGTATTTTGTACAAATATGAGGGGCCTAGAACCAAAGGCGACAATTTCCATTTTTTGCGAAAACGAGTAAAACACCTAAATATATAGTTTTAAACACGCATAGGGGTCTATTCTGTAACAATTCCTTTAAGTATATTTAACGGCCTTTAAAAATATTGGCGACCTTCAAAAATATGTTTGTATTCGTTAATTTACTTCTGTCATTATTTAAACAGATTTCTTTAAGATAGTCCTCTAATGTATTTTAAAGATCCGTTTAAATAATGACAGAAGTAAAGAAGAAAATATTTTTAAAGGCCGTTAAATAAAAAGGAATTGTTACAGAATAGACCCCATAATCGATTAAAATAAAAAATGCGAACCAAATCCTTCAAAATAGCATTGAAATTTAATGTTGAAATTCAGGGTTAATTTTAAACCCGGTAATCTTCACGTGCCATTTGGTACCAAAACCGGCAAAATTCCAAATCGCCAATCAGTTGCCGTATGGAGTGATAATTTTCGCGCTTACCACGTTGTTTAGTTTTGCTGGTTTTTGCAGACTGCGAATTTGTTAAAGAGTTGCCAGTTGTTTTAATTTAACTTAATGAACACTGTTGTACATTATTTCTTTACCTATTAATAAATAATAATATAAACAGCCATTTAGTATTTTGTAATAGTTAATTAGCTAATATCGCACATATTTAGAATCAAACATGGCAATCTCCAAAAATGAGTAGCAAAAGCGGCAATCTACAACACCAATAAATATAAAAAATTAATAAAACAACCCTAAACCTTCCCAGGAACTTAATAACAGTTTTTCACAATTATCCAAAATTCTTAAAAATGGAGATTGCCACCTTTGGTTTTAGACCCCTTATATGTCGACTATAAAAGTATCTATAATTGAATCCGGAAATAATAGGCAGAAATGGAATATCAGGAATATGTGAAGATTGCTGACAGAGTTGCCAAACGTTATATATGCCCTTTGGTGCAATAGCAGATGACAGAATTGTTCACACATTTCACTATTATTTCTATATTCAAATAGGGTTAGGTTAGGTTGAAAATGAATGGTATAATTTTATCGCTTTCTACTGCGACCCAAATGGATCTATTGTGGCTTATGTCTAACTTATACTTCACCGTACAAGCCACACCTTTTGATGAAGGCCATGGTTGAATTGGGCGAGACATGTTTAAAGTCGGTGTGCTCCAGTCAAGTGAATCCGAAAATCTGGAACCTAGTTCTCTGCAAAACAGAGTAGGTACATAAAATGTGCTCTGCAGATTTGTCTTCCACGCTGCAGAATCGACTGTTCGATGTTTATTGCAGACCTAGCCTTCTTATGAGATTACCCAGGCGACAATGTCCTGTCATCAGTCCCATGAAAATGCGAAATATTTCCTACTCCTTTCTCGGATCTGAGCAGAGGTGTTCATGCAAAGATTGGTTATAAACGCCTTCAAATGAGTTAGCCCTGGGGTATCTCTCTAGTTCGTGAATGTTGCACCCTTCGTCCATTTTGAGATAATTTCTTTGGCAGAGCTCTTTGTAATGACCAGGAATGGTTCTGGTCCTATGAAGTCAGGCGCATTCAACTATAATATTTATCAATGTAATCAAATACCCTATTTTTTATGACTGAATGTGGAGAAATATTTTTAAATCACTTCTGTAGTATTTTCATCAAGAATATTAATTTTAATTATTCCTAGGAGTAGAATTACCTTTTTTTTATTAATATCAATTAAGTTTATACGTTCCACAATTAAATTGATTCACAACAAATCAAAATAATTGATGCATTTCAGCAAATCCTTTAATAAAGGTAAAATTTGCGCCTAAAAAATTATGATATAAAAGAATGTGTCCATGTCCTTTCTGTTTTCAGCAATGTTAATGTAGATCCACCTGTTGCATACCAATCGCTTTTACTTTTTAATAAATTATATATGATTACATATTTTGCGATTAGGATTCAAAAATTAACGCAGTGTATATACATATAAGTTTGGTACAAGGTGTGTCGCAGTGGTACTTTCTCGACTGACCCAAAATTTGTAGAAAATATTTGGTAGATTATAATATTGTAGGTATTAACGAATTAACCTGTACATATTTATGATGAAAACGAAAAATGTATTAGTAGTTAATAAAGCATTTAAGTGATTTAAATTAACAATGCAAAACATCTATAATTCCCAAGGAAATTCATATGAATAAGTTTTCGGTATTCGTGGGTGATCATTTGAGTTTGTAATTCATCAGTAATACATTTAGGCTAAACATAATATTAAATTAGTGAAAATCCAAGAATTTTAAAAGATATTCAAGACTTTATTTTTCTTAATTTAAGATCGTTTAATCGATCTGTATAATACACCAACCCCTATTTAAGTACTTTCTAATGTTCTCCGTTTGGCGTACCTCTTTTACTTATTACTACAATCCCAATTTTCCGAAAAAATTCAAAATTTAAGAAGATAGATCAACTTAGAATTAATACATTATTAATAAAAATAGTATAAATTAGTGGACAGAAGTAAAATCGATTAGCGGCCTCCGAAGGGGTAATGACCACCCTACAACATAAATAAATTAAAATGGCTGAAGTTCGGGGTGGCTACTATCCCTTAGGAGGTCGCTAAGCAATTCTGATTTTGACCAGTAATTTTTTATATAAAACAATAATTTGTATGAATTCTCATTTGGAATCTCGTCAGATTAATTTCTTTCCGAAGTCTGAGGATGGCTACTACCCCTAGGAGAACGCTAAGTGATTTCGCTTTTGTATTTTTCATATTAAATAGAATATGTTTTTTCATTCTAACTTATTGGCTAAATTAAGTATTCCAAAACGGGAATAGAGACATTTAAGGATTTCAATCATTGTGGGCCACACTGTATGGAAAAAATATAATAAATGAGTAGGTTTTTATTTTAAATAAATGAAAGTTTTTGTTTTGCTGATACCGTTATATTGAATGCTTATTTTTTATTAATGAATATTTAAACTTGCAGTCCCATGGAAAACAATATAAAATAAAATTACCATGAGTAGGTGACATGGTGTCACATTTGAAATAGTAGTACTAGTAAGCTACGTAGGTACAAGAAATATTTATGTTAGTATGAACTCTTGATTGCATTTACGTAAAACAATTTCCTCACAATCTATTGTTTGTCTTATTCTAAAGAAAGTACAAAATTAATTTGTTTTCACGATATATTCATATTAGTTCCCATAATAATTATTATACCCATTATGTATGAGAATTGCTTTTATTTTCCTATCTTCTCTTAAGACTATCGTACTTTTATTTAAAAAAAAAAAACTATCCAAAAACTAAAATAATTAAGCTGTATGGTCTCCTTTGTGGACAAGAAATGTGGAGGAACCTTTAAAACATGTTTCGTATTTTTTAAGAACTGGAATGAAGGCATTTTTTATTGAACTCTTCACAAGTTTAACAGATCAGATTTTTTTCAGAATAACTAAGTTTCATAACTTAATTTTTCCTGAAGTTTTCAATTTGATATCGTTTTTGTTTCTGAGTTTTTTATTTCAAAATCCCCTTATCCCCATTTTAATCAGATTTTTAAAATTAATAGGCTTTGTTCTCTTATATAGCATTTTTTTGTCAAAAACTTCAATTTTTCGTTTTTGAGTTTAATTTTTTTTTAATATTTCAAACCCACTTAATCCCCCATTTTTATTCAAATTCAATAGGCTTTCGACTTTTGATTTAGGTTTTCCCCCCCATTTTTAATCTGATAAATTTTTTTTCAAAATCAAAGGGCTTCTTCCCCTTATAGAGCACGATTTTTGCTAAATATTTCAAGTTGATATCATTTTTCGTTTTTGAGTCTTTATTTTTTTTTTTTTCAGAATCAATAGGCTTCATCTCCTTATAGAGCATGATTTTTTCTTAAAATTTCATGTTAGTATTGGTTTTTGTTTATGATTTTTTTCTTTAATTTCAACGCCCCTTAAACACCCCATTTTTATATTCTTTGTCCGCCTATAGATGATTTTTTCTAAAAATTTCAAGCTGATATCCGTTTTTTTTTTTAGTTATCGTGCAGACAAAAAACGTGACATCGGACGGACGGAACTAAACGCAAAATACTATTTATCTACTCCTATTAATTTATGTATTAATCATTCAACTGCTTTTGAGCAATTAATAATATCAATAAACAAAGTGTGAGTTTTAATAGTGAGTTATTATAACTCACGCTGGGCTCCTATGATACTTCGGTATGTAAATAGTGTGCGCGGTAAATACTTAGAAATTTTAAAGCCAATAAATACGTTCTATTGGCGTAAAATGTCAGAAACATTTTTTTAACAACTGGAAAGAAATTAATATTTAAAAGATTTTAAAATTATTAAATTGCCAACGCCTCTCAGTAGGCGGAAAAGTCAATTATTATCATTGAGCGGAGTAATGTCATTTGATATTTTAACAAGATAATTTTGACGTTTTCAAATCAATTTTAAATATTAGTGCTAAAAAAAATTAATTTAAATAGTGAAGATGAATTATAATGTACACCTCCAGAAATAAGAGAAGTAGCTAATAATGCAATACAGAATTTATTACCAGAAAAATCAAAAACAAGTATAAAGGTGTATACAAAAATTTTCAAGATTGGTGTAGCAATAAGAACGTTAACTCGTTTACAGAAAATGTACTTTTAGTATTTATTGTTATAGTCGTAGATAAAGTATAGTATTCAACTTGCGGTAATGGCCATAACTCATGGTAATGGTCATAACTCACTTAATGAATTACAGCACTCGCCTGCGGCTCGTGCTGCAAATTTCGTCTGCGTGAGTTATGACCTGCATTACCGCTCGTTAAATAATATACTATTACAGACTGCTGTGTGAAGAGTATAATAATAGAATACTGTAAAAATTAGTACAAAGAACTACATACCGAATATTTAAGCAATAAATGTTCACATATTCCTAAATGCTTAGTAAATGAGTACTCTAAACAAAAAAACTGTTTAAAAATCAAACTGAATCTAACAGGCAAAAAGAGACCAAGATAAGTGTCAATTGCAGAAAACTAGAGTTGTATCCGAAAGCTATATCCGGGTATTTTTAAAATATTGTAATCCGATATCCGTATCCAAATTTGTAAGGAGACGGATACCGGATATTTTTGTATTGTACATACGTAAGTATTTCAAATCCTATTCAGTATGTTAAGTGTCCTACAATTACGCCAGAAGAACGGTATAAAATAAGCGAAGGTATTCCTTAGAGAGAAGTAGAACAATGCGCGCCAGTCCAGTAACGGTAGAAGTGTATCCATCTGTCCAATCACGGCAGGCAGTAACCTGATTCACGTGAGACTCTTTTTTTTTAACTCACGTCCAAATATAATTAGGCGTATTATCTTTATTTATGCTTATTGGATACTACACTCGTCACTGATCATATACCTTTGTTTTTATATAGCCATTTCATAATTTCTATATCCAGTCCATGTTATCTTTATTAAAACATTGATAAAATAAATCTAGGGATGTATTACATATACTTATTAGTTAGAATTGAAATAGTTTTTGTATTTACCTTTTGAACAGCCCTGTATAATAATTCGAAATTAAAAAAGTATTTTTTTAGTATTACAATATTTCTGATCTAACTGCAATACTTAAATGAAAAATAGTAAAAGAATTAGTTTATTATTTGTAGTTTTGATTTGGTACATTCTAAAATATTTAATTAATTTAATATAACAATTACATTTATGCATTTTTTAACAAAACCATTGCTACATCGGCAATGACGATTTCGATAATTCACCCAGTATACTGATGGACGGGATTCTGCATCAAAGACGCAACTGGCAAGTATTTAAGGGAAAAAGTCTGCAAAGTCTGTCTACTGCTGGAAACACGAATTTGTGTCAAACTTTTTAATGTATGAGATGAGATCGAAACCAACAAAAATCGAAAACGCATATGATCGACATTACAAATGATCAATATCAGATATGATCGAAAACACATTTGTTTGCAAGTACTAATGATCGAATTGATATATTATGATCGAAATGGTATGAGATCGAAAGTATTATATTCTATGTATAATTTTTTTTTTGAAAGCAAACTGCGATGGTTTCATACCGCACAGGTTAGGTAAATTAGTTTTTTTTATTTTTCTCATTTTACCTATGTATAATTTGTTAAGTTGGTTAGGTTTTTTTTAGTTTTTCTAATTTTACTTATATAAAATTTTTTAGCGAAGCAACCTGCGATGGCTCTAGGCCGCACATTATAAAAACTTGACTAATTTACGTAACCTGTGCGACCTGGAGTCATCGCGGATTGTTTCGTAAAAATATATACATAAAATGAAGAAAAAAAATAATTTACTAATTTCGTAATATAATGCTTTATTTCGATCATATCATATCTGATTTGTTCTAATTTCGATCTTTGGTTTCGAACTTTTCTACCTTTTCCATTTCAAGCATGGCCTTTATGAATATGAGGTATCAGCTGGTCGAAAACCGCGAGCGAAAATAAATTTTAATCTGCTCATGGCCAATCAGTTATATTTCACACCACAAAACGTTATGCGCGAACTGGACGAGACTTTGGTCAGCTAAGTATGATACCTCTGAAATTTTTTGTATCATGATTCAAATCTATCTATACAAAAAGTAGTATTAATTTGTATATGATTATAGTAAAATGATGTTATATTCTAATTGTTTTTAAGTAGGAAATAATACTTTATATTAAATTATTAGGTACTAATTATAGACTTTAGACACTTAATGTTAGTTCAGAATATTTTTACTTTCCTATCTGTATACAGATATAAGGAAAGTACAGGAATCATGATTTTTTTTCGATCTCCAGTTTTCGACGGATTTTTACGTTTTAGGGTCTCCTGAATCCGTTTCGACTATTTTCGCGATGATGTCTGTGTGTGTGTGTCTGTATCCACCATAACATTTGTTCTTGTGCAATGATAAAATTTTAAAGCTTGAGGAAAACTGCCCATCTCAAATGGTAAGTTTACCAAATATGTTAAAGGTTCAGAGAGAACATCTAATACTTGTTTTAGTACAAAACATGGTACGTCATCGGCTCCAGAAGATCTTTTGTTTTTAATTTTCCTAAATAATAAATTTAATAATTCTGTGTGAGAAATTGGAGTGAGGAAGAAAGAATCTTTATTTGATGTGATTCCTTCGATGTTACTAGTAGACTTTATTATTTTATCGACCAAATGATCAGGAGCATATTTAAAAAAAACTATTAAACTCTGCAGCTACCTCCCGTGGATCATCCAATAACATCCAGTCCTTTTCTATGACAATAGTTGGGACAGAACTTTGCCTATTTGTAATTTCTGATACAACATTCCAACAAGTCTTAATAGTATTGTCTGATCTTAGAATACGTTTTTGATAGTGTTCTTTTTTCTTTGATTGTAATAAAAAGGAATGATTTTTCTTACGTGTTCTTTATACATTTCGGTAAAATGAGGATTACATTTTTTGAATATAAAATGGTCTTTTAGTGATCGGCTTGAGGTAGCAATTTCTATCCAACTTTTTTGTTTTTTTGGAAGTTACTTTGTTTTTCAGGAAAGCAAAAACGATTTTTAAAAATGTCATAATATAAGTACTACTCGGCTATGCACGTATTACTGAGGCCCTTCCTATGGGGCCTCAGTATTGCATTCGCGCAGACGAAAAAATTTTCTGACCCCCATTTTTTAAAACTTTTTTCATGTTTCTAATCATTCTGAATCCGAAAATAAAAAAAAAAAAAATTCCGTCTGGTCGTCTGTATGTATGTATGCCGGCACGATAACTCTAGAAAGAAAGTTCTGATTGACTTGCGGTTTTGATTTTCTTGAATAATTACTTCTAACTTAGAACCCTATTGATTTTCAGAAATTTCGGTTCATCCTAACTACTTTAATAAAAATTTTCTTAAAATCCGCCTATGCATTCCTTATGTGAACAATTTTAGGAATTTCAATTATTTCTAACGTCAAAATTCCTAACATTCTTCACATTCCATAAATTGTAAACATTCTCTAACGGCCTGTCAAACAACAGCTGTTGATAGTAAATGTGAAATTTCTAAGGCGGGTTGCGACCTTCATACTTGCAACCATATAGCCATTTTGGAGGCTATTTTCATTCGAAATTAGTCGCCAAGCCTGCCAATTTATGAAAAATATATAGCAGTTTCTTAAAAATGACTTTTTATGGTGGTGCTATTAAGCGTACTACTATTTCGCCCCTAGCCACAAAAACACCTTCATCAAATTTCTCTGTCGCAACCCCATAGAATAATTAACCGTCCATTTTATTTGGCAAAAATTAAAATAATGCTTGGCTGTGCTTGTCAAGTATCAAGATGTCAACTGTGATATGTGAATGGCTGTTAAATGTCAAATTATTTAAAAATGTATACTTCTTTTGATATTTATTGCAAATAATAAATATATCAATTCAAGCTTTCCATAAATAAAAGTACAGCAAGACAGATAATATAATGTTCTTATACAAAGCACTTTTTTATTATATAAAAGAGAGGTAGGATATAACGCCATTTCAAATTTGGATCATTTATGATACCAATGTATTTTGTTGTGTTTTTCATTTTAATTATAAAGTTGTCATTTATTTGTATGTTGAAAGAAGGCCTTTGTAAATTACATTGCTCTCTATGGATCTACTTTAACACAAAAATAGTTTTGTGGCTATAAGTTGCTATAACCTATCTTCACAAAACTATTAATAATTTAAGCATAGTAAGTGGTATTAATATAACATCAAGTAATTTTTTTAAACAAGTAATTTTTTAAAATAAAGTACATGATCTCAAAACAAATAATCTATAATAAATGCGGATAAAACGATGGGTAAAATAACAATAAATTAAGGGAAATACTTAAAAAGGGCAGGTTTAAAAGAGTATTATCACAAGAAAGTATATCCGTTCTGTTTATTTATCAAGTATTGTTTGAGGTTACTTTTGTTTTTTTTTTAATTTCTGTAGGCAGTCTATTAAATTTTTTAAACCTTTAATAAAAATTGTATTTTGGGAACTCAGATTGGTTTCTTGTATTATAGTTGTGATATTGCGAATTATATTGAATTTTTTCTAATAGATCTGATACGATGGTACTATGTTATTTTTATTTTATAAATAAATCTGAACTGAAAGCCAATTTATTTCTTTTAACATAGTTGCAATACTCATTCTTCTGTACTTTATTAATAGAATATAAATAGATGAAGTAAGAAGTCCTAATATTTTACATGAGCAGGCATAATAGGTAAAGGGGCCAATTATTATTGGATAAATTGCTCGAACAATTTTTTAAACCCTAATCAAAAGGCGATATAGAATGGTTTTAAAAATCAAGGCTTGTGAAAATCATCACATGGTTTAACCTAAGTAATGCCAATGCTTCACAAACCAAAAAATTCAACGTGCTAATACTACTATCGGCTTTCTACATTTCGTTCCAAGTTAAATCATTTCTAGTTTTTGTTACGCTACGAGTTTACCCTTGTGGGCATCAGTCTCGAAAAGGTGGAAACCACCATTTTAGCGTCTCTCGAATTTAAATATTGTAAATAGGTACCTACTAATTTGATATGCCATAATTATTAAGGAGCTGCAAATCTGGGCGCAAATGAGCCGATTATTTTTGTTCACCTTTTTCTGGAACAAGTGAGCCGAAAAAGGTTGTGAGCGTAAATGGACCGGGCGCAACTGGGCCTATATCGTACTAAAATATGCATACCAAATTAGTTTGTTTTCCGAGAATTTACCCTACGTTATTCTTGAAATATACTGTAGGTATGTTATATATTATGTGTTTACCTGTAAGCGCTATTGAATTGTGTGTAACATAAAAAAAAGGCTGTATAACACATAAAAGTACGATTCCTTTAAAACTTTCATCATTTCTAGTCTAAAAACAAATAAAACAATAGTTAAATTGGATATACTGGTGAAGTAATCGCGCTGGTATTTTTCTTTTTTCTTGCTTGTTTGACAAGACACATACTATAAAGTTACAGGAGTCCTTTTACTATAAATCGAACATTATTATTATTATTTCTAAGACATAAAAAGAAAAAACTACCATGTAAAAAACTTCAATTTGTTTTACGGTATTAAGTTATGTAGTTACAATACTATGTTATTTTATAGTTCATGGAGCATAGCCTTACATCCTACACGATGCTTTTTTTTTACTCGATTAGGAAGTATACACGGTCGAATGTATATATACCTTGTAAAAGCGCTTTTAATGCACTTTTAAAAACACCGCTACATTTACTACTTATAGGATCACTCAAATGGATTCTAATTTGAAAAAAAAAAAAAAACTAATTGTATAGTATTACACAGTGAGGACGTATAGTTTGGAATACATTCCATATCTTTTCTGACTAGTCCAATCAAATTAAACTTTAAGAAAAAAAAAATTGTTAACAGAACTTTGATAAGTGTAAATGATAGAGGGTCCATAATTAAATTTTTAGGGGGTTGAAAAGGGGTGAAAAATGGTATATTCGCGATTTTCGGCGAAAGTTGATGTCAAAAACAAAAATGTAGATTAAGGAAAAATCTAGAGCTTTCATAGACGTCACTTTTAACATAACCTCAAAATTTTCGATAAAAATGCAAAGTTCGCTTGAATTTTTTATTTTCGTTTTTTATTTTTTCTTTTTCCAAAAATAATTCAATTTTGATGAAATTTAGTGAAATTATACCTTTTTGTGTCTAAACTAAGCAAAAAAAAATTTAAATGAAAAAATTCAAAAAAATGAAGATATTAATTTTTTTCGGTCAAACACTTTTTTTAAAAAGAAATTCTACAATGAAAAATTATCGTACAAAGTTTTTTTTTTCGTTTTCAAAGGTAGTTTTTGATAAAACAAAAAAAAAATTGAATTATTTTTGAAAAAAGAAAAAAAAAAAAAAAAACGAAAATGAAAAATTTGAGCGAACTTTTGCATTTTTATCTAACATTTTGAGGTTATGTTAAAAAGAGAGTACTACAAAAGCTGTAGATTATTGATTGATCTACAACTTTTGCATTATACATTTTTGTTTTTTAACGTCAACTTTCACCGGAAAACGCGATAATACCATTTTTCGCCCCTTTTCAATCCTCTAAAACTTTAACTTCAACCCCCCAAGGTTGTATTTTTTTAAATTATTATAAGCCCCTCTACCATTTTAACAAATTATTTTTTTTTTCATCTAAATAAATTAATTCGATTGATCTAAACAGTATTTTAACAAAATGCATTCACAGATAAATTTTTGTTTTTAACTGCATGTCTTAAGCTTCAATTGGATGTACTAATGACGTCACCGCTTTCGTGTACATGAACGTCATCGTTTTTTTTTAAACGGAACATGTTTTTTTCTTCATTTTTGAATTCCCAATATTAGAGTTTTACAAAAATGTATGTAATACTTATAGTCCAAAGTTATTGGTTGGGAATTAGAGACAAATGTTATATCAGCAATTTTGAATCTAAAATTTTATTGTAAGGAGTGGATTAATACATTTTTAATTTATATTAATTATGTAATTAACAGAATATATTTAAAAATTAAATTAAATGTTCAAAGTGCATGCCGTTGACATAGTCTGTTAGCTATACTTACGCGGGTTTCGGATTAAAAATTTTATGAGTATTTCCAGGTAAGTACCCGAAAGTTTGACCTGTTCTTTGGGGAAATATCAACTGGTTAAATGAAATTAAATATAATGTACAACTTTTTAATTAAATAATAATGGAGAATCTTTTGTATAATTGAGAGCAGAATTAAACTTCTTCATTAATGGAGTCTAATGTGGCTATTATAAACGTAATAATAATTTTATATTACACTTCACACAGAAAATATGGTCTATGTATAATAAGAGGGTTATTTAGCTCAAATAAAATATTTTCTAACATAAAAATTTGTTCCATATAGAGAATTTAAAATGAAAAATAAAAAAATTAAACTTGCCAACAAAAATGAAAATCCACCAAATCCACCAATCTTCTATTAGTTTCTCGCACTTGGAAATACAGTTCCGTCACACTTCTGGAGTTGCAATTGAAAGTGCTTTTCGCCAAGTTTCCCGAACTGCGTCGTCACTATAACCATTAGGCCCAATATGGTTGTCATAATATTGTTTTGCTATTCCCCATATATATTCGATGGGATTAAGCTGGCAATGATACGGTGGCAGATGTAAAACTTGATGACCATAACTTTCAATAATCTGATCCACAACAAAGGTTTTTGGTTTTGCGTGTATATTTGCCAAGCGTAATAATTCTGATTTTAATATATATTGAGGAAATGGTATATGTTCCTTTGTCAACCATTCTTTAATTTTATCAACAGTCCAAGAATTCGTTGGACTTTTGTTTAATACTTCAGAATGGTAAGGTACATTGTCTAAAATAATTAGTCTTGTGCACGACAGAACTTCTTTCACAAAGGGCCTTTCTGTTATCCTCTTTTTGAAATTTGAAACCCAAGTTATGTATCACTTGCCATAGACTTGTTCTGCCAATGTCGTCAAATTTTATATCTATTAATTCCGGGAGAATTGTGTTTAAAGTCACATGTTCCTTGTTGGCCCTCATTCGATAAATGGTATCACGAATTTCAAATTTCTTTCCATCTCGAATATCTTTCGTTTTCAATGATGGGCGAGTTTTGCGGTGATCTTCTTTCAGCAGTTCACTAGTGTGATTTTGTAATACTCCTCTTAATTTGGTTTCACTAATTCCTAGAGCATCGCATACGCGTTGTTGTGCAGACATTACCGATTTTAAAGGACCGCCATTTTCTTTTTCATCCGTAAAATACTTATGTACACTACAAATTAGACTATCTACATCTAACACACGTCTAGACATTTTTAAAATTTCCACTAAATTTACAATATACAATATGTCAACACTTGCAAAGAATCAATGCAACTGCAATATTTGTAACAAATTTAGTACCTACCCCAATGTTATTTTAATTCAAATCTGACCGTTAGGGCAACTTTACCTAATTTCTTGGGAAGAGACTGGTTGTCAATGACTAATTTGCATAATCTTGTTAATCCGAAACCCGCGTAAGTATAGCGAACAGACTGTAGTTCAGTCGCTGAGTGAGAATATCTCGAAAACTAATCACTTTATGAGTTCTCAACAAGAGTACATACATTTTTTTAAAAAACATCAAAAAATGAAAAAGTATAGTCCAAATTAGTTTTTGGGCAGTGACGTAAAATTTAGAGGGAATAAAGGTTTTACTTATCCATGCCGTACGCAGCTGGCAGTTTATTTAATCTATTGTTTTGCTGATAGGTGTATCTTATGACACTAAATTTTTTTACGGAATTTAGAAAAATTATACTGAGAAATAAAAAAATTATAGTCATTAATAATATTTGAATTTTCAACTTTAATACCCTGTATTTCTGAAACCTGCAGTATTTTATGAAAGCATGTTTGATTAAATCGTATATTCAAACAGAGAATCTGCAGTTGTTCTGTGTCCCATTCTTAATGAGACATATTTTTGTCTACCTGGTTGTTGATTCTCTATTTTTTGTAAATTAAAGTTCTGAAGTGCTTGGCTCGTGCGAAAGTTTTCTTTTTTATTTGTTGGGTATTAAATTGAATCTGTGATCTAGTTCTATTCCTAGATATTTACAATGTTGAGTAGGTTTTAGTGGATGATTTTGAACAGTCATAGTTGGAGAATTATCTGCTATAAAAGAAATTGACAATATGGGTATTCCAATGAAATCATAAGTAAATACGTTATAAATCCATGTACATAATAGGACATTCGGATGAAACTGTATTGTATAGGTAACTACCAGCAGTTGAATTTCGATAAATTCTATTATCAACCACCTTACCACCTACTTTTTAAACGCATTGTATATTTTTTAATTTTGATAAATACAACTAAAGCAAATGTTTTTTATTCAAATATTATATATTACCACTTATTGGCATATACATTTGACAGACATGTCACGATTATTTTTTAAATGATCTTAATAATAAAAGCATCGTGTAACCATTAAACATATATTAGCTTAACAATTATCTCTAATCTGGTCTTATTCTTTTTTCAACGTTACAAAAGTCTTGAAATAAATTTCGATTGCATAACCAGTCATTCCTCCGTATATGACCTTCTCCGTTTAAATACTATTCTGAACGATACCGAATTTGAACATTAAGTTTGAAGCATAAAATTGTCCTTTCATGTCTCAAGTTTTAATTATTGTTGTCAATTAGTCTAAAATACGAACATAGGCGTACCTACTTTTGGAGTAGACAATGCAATGTAATTTAATGGATTTTTGTGGTTATTTATTCATTTTAATTTAATACTACTGTATGTGCCGATCCTATTCAAACCATAAAGAGAGAACTAAGCAAAAAAGTTGATACTGTTTTTGATTACCCAAATAACGCCCTTTTAAACGAAACCCCACTTGTAGCGTTTAAAATATATTTAGGTATTTTATGTCATCATAGTAGGTTGCTTTTTTGACTTCTGGTCAACTCGTCTTCAAAAGCAATTTTCCGGAATAAAACCACAAAATAAAAATGATATTTTGTAGCGACCTCATAACTTATAGTAT
Source organism: Psylliodes chrysocephalus (assembly GCA_927349885.1). NCBI lineage: Eukaryota > Metazoa > Arthropoda > Insecta > Coleoptera > Chrysomelidae > Psylliodes > Psylliodes chrysocephalus. The sequence continues at coordinate 5,436,730 of OV651826.1, forward strand.
GAGTAGGTAGGTACCCATATCTATTTGTTTCACACTTACCTATTAACGACAAACTTCATTTTTAATCTTGTTTACATTAGATATGGCCAGGAATTTGTTTGACGACCTTGTTTTTCATTATTCTTTATATAAATATTTATAGTTTGCACTACGCCACTCGTGCTTTAAATTAATGCGTTTTTATTATTTTTTCCACATTTTAATATCTAACGCGCAAAACTATTAAAATTTAACCGGGTTAAAACTTATCATAGATAACGCTAGCCAATAAATTTATAAATATTATATTCTAAATAAACGAGGCATATTCAAGTTTAGATCGAAAATATATGATTTAAATGTATTTGTACTCGTATTTTTGAAATCGCCACCCCTTCGCACTACGAATCATTACCAACAGTTTGCTGCCGTTAAAATGTTATCTATGTGATCTTTGAAGGAAAATACTGTATTAAATGTAACCCCTAAATCCATAAAAAAATTGGGTCAACAAAGCGAACATCTAATAAAAACTTAATTGAATATAATTGGATAAGCTTTTAACGTGTATAACATACGTTACATTTGGCTGGATTCACTGTTCAGATTTTCCGACAGCCGTTCAGTCAGAAATATTTTTTAGGTTCAGCATAAAGCAAATAATCAGCTTTTAAAGAGTCGCCAATATCGTTAATAAAAATATTAAATAACAGCGGACACAATTTTAAACCTTAAGGTATACCAGAGAGATTTATTTAAAATTTCATTGGCTATTTTTCAATTATTACAATCTAAAGTACCCCTCAGTTTTTATATTAGTAGATTAGCAGATCCTGATTTTTATATAAAAATCTAATCTCCGTACAGGTGTCAATCTATCACTCTTACTTCTACGTAATACAATTTTATTTTTGTATATTTATTAGGTTTATTTTAGTTAAATTAACACCTAATAAAAAAACCCTTATACAGTTTCTGCAGTAGTATTTTATTAAAAACTATTTTAATTTTGCAAGACTTTCTTTAAGGAGGTCCTTTCGCCACACCTCTCGCCTCAAATGTTAAAAAAAAGTTATTAGATTATGACTAAAATTATTTTTTTTTCTAATAGTTGAAGTCCTTATTTATCTAATACTGAACTTTTAACTATACCTTACCTCGCAAATTTTTGAGAATTTTTTTTTTAAAAATGTGAGTATTTGTACAGTGCCTCAGGAGAAAGTAAGTCCTCAACAACAATTCTCGAATTATACTATTATTTATTGATTAGATGGAGTAGAAAAAAACTAAAAATAAGGTTTTTGAAATATTTAGATTTTGTTTTATACAATAAAATATATATAGTAAACCGTGGAACTTATTGAGAAATTATTATTAAAAAATCACAAAAAATTTTCAAGTAACCTAGTTGAAAATTTTTTGTGATTTTTTAATAATAATTTCTCAATAAATTCCACGGTAACCTATATATTTTATTGTAAAAAACAAAACCTAAATATTTCAAAAACCTTATTTTTAGTTTTTTTCTACTCCATCTAATCAATAAATAATAGTAAAATTAATTATAATTCGAAAATTATTGTTGAAGTCTTACTTTCTCATAAGACACTGTACACACACATTTAAAAAAAAAAAATTCTTAAAAATTTGCACGGTAAGTTCACTATTAGATTAATAAGGACATCTACTATTAGAAAAAAATTAATTTTAGTCATAATCTAATATTTTTTATTAACTAGTGGACCTCGTTCTTAAGTTCACAAATAATAATATCAAGATTCTGATTCGAATTAGTAGTTTTACTACAAAGGGGTTTGTGCCAAAGCCAAGCCATGATTTGATATTGTAAAACGCAGATGAGTAACTAACTATCACATCAATAGAAAATTCAAATATGAATCTTTGTAACGTAATTATTTATAATTTTAATAACTTCATACGGTCAAAAATTTTAACTAACTTATTTAATTCTAAATATAAATTGAATTTCATTTTAAAAGTTCATTATATTGTTTGGTTGTTGCAACTTTACTGCGCTTGAGTACCGTTCAGATTAAAATATGAATTGATTTATGGAGCTTAACTGAAAAACAAGAACTAATGCTTTCATTCCAAAGAAAAAGTTTTATGGTCAATAAAAAAATTTCGAACTGTGATATCTTCAAATCCTTTTTTAAAATCTTTAAATATTAATATTATCATTATATAAGAGCTATCTTTACAAATTGTTACAATATACTGAACATAAGACATAAACATTATTTTCATAATACAGATAAATATATCTTTGGTAAAGAATGGTCATATTTTATTTAATATATTTATTTAGACATGTTTTTGTTTTTTGTCTAGATGATATTGAATACTACCTTTTTCTATATAACTTCTTTTATCCGACATTGTGAGATAAAAAAAACTTATTACCTATCACTTTTTTCTTTCAATTCATTTGTAGTTTTTGCACAAATGCGTATTAAACAAGGTGAATTTAACCCTTAAACTTCAAAATAAATATTAATCCTATGAAGTCGACCAGATCCCAACTTGGTTTTACATTTCAAAAATCATAAATACACTTACTAAAATACGCTACAAGAGACAATCTCTTCGGACTTGTCAAACAGGGTGAAATTAACGTAATTTTAAATTTAAAAAATTATTAATACACTCATCAATGTACACTGTAAGGATGAATCCCTTCCGACTCGTCAAACAGGGTGAAATTAACCCTTAAACTTTAAAATAAATAATTACCCAATGAAAACGATTAAATTCCAACTTGATTTTAAATTTAAAAAATCATAAATACACTCACAAAAGTACACTGTTAGCGAAAATCCTTTCCGATCCATCAAGCAGGGTGAAATTAACCCTTATACTTCAAAATAAATAATTACATAATGAAGACGATTAGATCCCAACTTGGTTTTACATTAAAAAAAAGCATGAACATACTCATCAAAGTACACTGTGAGCGAAAATCTCTTAAGACCCGTCAAACAGGGTGAAATTAACCCTTCAACATAAAAATAAATAATTACCCTATGAATACGATTAAATCCCAACTTGATTTTAAATTTAAAAAATCATACATAAACCTACCAAATTACACTGTTAGCGAAAATAAATAATTACCCTATGAAGACGATTAGATCCCAACTTGGTTTTACATTAAAAAAAGCATAATATGACCCTGTTTGACGGGTCGAAAGAGATAATCGCTCACAGTGTACTTTGATGAGTATATTTATGCGTTTTTTAATGTAAAACCAAGTTGGGATCTAATCGTCTTCATAGGGTAATTATTTATTTTCGCTAACAGTGTAATTTGGTAGGTTTATTTATGATTTTTTAAATTTAAAATCAAGTTGGGATTTAATCGTATTCATAGGGTAATTATTTATTTTTATGTTGAAGGGTTAATTTCCCCCTGTTTGACGGGTCGTAAGAGATTTTCGCTCACAGTGTACTTTGATGAGTATATTCATGCTCTTTTTTAATGTAAAACGAAGTTGCCTGATCGTCCTCATTAAGTAAATATTTATTTAAAAGTTTAAGGGATAATTTAACCCTGTTTGACGGGTCCGAAGGGATTCTCTTATAGCGTATTTTAGTAAGTGTATTTATGATTTTTGAAATTTAAACCAAGTTGGGATCTGGTCGACTTCACAGGATAATTATTTTATGAATTTTATGGGGTAATTTTACCCTGTTCAACGGATCCGAAGAAATGTTTACCTATAGCGTATGTTAGTGTATTGATTTTTTAAATGTAAAATTAAATTGCGATCTGATTTCCTTCGTCGGATAAATATTTTTATCAATTTTAAGGGTTATTTTTAACAGTATATTAATTATTTGTCGATATTAATTTGTAAAATACATACTGACAAGATTATTAAAATAGTTGTATGTCGGGATGCCACTGTTTTCCTGATCGGGTGTTTTCGGTTAGTTTACTGCTAAAGTTACTGCTAACTTCACACCGGTCATTACATTGGCCTCCTGTATTTGTTACTTTGGCTTTTTTAATCGAGGACATTGGTGGTACAGGAGCGAATGTATTGCTAAACTACGGACGCTTTTTTACTCTCAGACAATGAATTATTGTAAAATACATATTATTTTGTGCTATTGTGGAATATTTTTCGGTTTCTTTGTCTCAACTTCGCGCGTTAGAGTTTAGAATATGTATCCCTCGTATCTACATGAAATTGTTAAAATTATGAATGAATGCTAATTTTGTTTAGTCTCGGAAGTAATTTTGTAGCATTTAGGCTCCACCCTTGAGTTGTAATTTTTATACCTACTAAACTACCGTTGCCCCGCAGGTCTTTCAGTAATGTAAATTTTCCTTTTTAGGATCAAAAGTGTTGGTATATACCAAATTTCACTAGCCCATTTAATATCCATGCTACATCAAGCAGGTTCAATAATATTGAATTTGTTTTTCAGTATCAACCTACAATTCGAAAATAACAAAAAGTACATTTCAAGTGTTTTATTAAGGACTATTTTAGATGTTGATGAGAGATAGGTCAAAGTTTTGATGGAGGGGGAGGGGGGCAAGGGCAGAGCTTATTGGTTTATAAATATTTAATGTACATAATAAAAACAATTTAAAAAATATTATTTATGTATTTCTGCACACCCTGTATTATTAATAAATATCTAGTATTTACTATAACAAATAATGTTATCAGAAGTCATGTTCTAATTATGTTAATACATAATAATAATATTTTGATTAATAATTACAAGAAATAAAAGCGAAAATCTATCTATAACATAAAAATATGAATTTTTAATTAAATACTAAGTCCATGTAGAATACTCAACGATTAAAGATAATCACTTTTATTTGCATTGCTGGTTGAGCGTTACTTTACCTACTTATTCCTATTAAAAACAAAATGCAACGGTGTATCTGTTCCACTTTTGCCACATCAAAATCAGAGTGGAACCGGCCCACATAAACGCTAAGAAATTTACAGGACATCCCACAATATGTGGGCAATTTCCCGGATTTAGATAAAGCACATAAAAATAATACGAAAAGTTTTATTTTTTTTTTCTACGACAGCCCTCCATGCGGAGATACCGGCCGATAACAGATCCGTACTTGGTGTAATTTAATAATTTTTTAGTATTACTGAAACTAGATAAATCTCCTTAAAATATACCCTTTAAACATATTTGGCTTATTTAGTTTGCCAGGGGCGGACTGACGGACTAGCTTTAAGACAATAATGCTATTTTTTTACACCCTTCTATGATTAATTCACAACAATAACATTTTTGGACGACTTTTTATTTATTTAGTTATTCAAAAATATATTACACAATGTTACATCACCTAGGTGTCTAATAAAAATACAAAAACTTTAAATAAAAATTAACAAAACCTAAACAAATTTAGATTCTTTAGAAGGAGAAAACATTATTGCTTTGTTAAATTTTTAAAATGGCTCTAGATTTAAATCCTTTTTGTCACTAAACTAGATATTTTTATTATTAATTGAAATGTCATTTTTTATATAGTATGTCATGCATCCAAGTCCAAATATATTTTGATAAACCACATTTTTTCATTACAGTTCATTACAAAATCTACATGAGTTTAAAGATGCCATCTCGTGGTTGTTCACAGGGGTATACATCATTTAAGGATTTATAGACGGAGGCCCTCCACAGAGTAGAATAGTATATTACACACCGAGGTGGGAAGAGTTTCAATCCTGTCGTGAGATTAGTTAGATCACCGAGACGCGAAGCGTCGAGGTTAGCTATGATCTCGAGACAGGAATGAAACTTCCTACCGAGGTTTGTATGTATACTATTTTATTTACAACCATCATATTTCGATCAAAGTTAATACATCTCTGTTTTGTTCTGAACATACCTAAAATATTAAATTTAACGACAAATTATCAAGCGCGCAGTTTCTCAGAATAATCAAGTAAATATATTGTTACTATGATTACGGGGTAAACAACTGTCACCAATATAAATAAATGTCAGATAAATTCGCGAATAATAAATATCAATAAGTAGTTTGTTGTATTTTAGTTCATTGTTGTTTTTTATTGTTTGCCATTGAATAGGTATTATAAAATTTGTCAAAAAAATGTGTTATTTTTTTAAATATAAAAAATATTCATCTAGAATAGATGAAATGAGGGCGGGAAGTAGAGGTGTGTAATGTGACACTTCCCAACCTTCAATGACGTTAGTAATGACAACATTACATATATGGTTGTAAATAAATATTTTTATTAAAACAGTTTCTCCAAGTAGAGTTACTTTAGATTCAATTCTAGGACTATGATTTGCTACCTTTATTATTTCTTTATAATGTGCTTGCTGAAAGTTTTTTGTTTTATATTCAATCTGTTTATGGCCAACAACATAAGTTTGAAACTTGCTGATTTATGTTCATATGTATCATTGAAACCGTGTTTTTATTAATAATGATATATATAAGTCTTGTACAGTAGCGTTTTTGAATTGTTATACAAGTGTCCTAACCAAATGTATTCCCCTAAAATCATAACTTTAATAATATAAAAATTTTCACATGCAACACTTTTCTTTGTATTTTCGTTTTTCCCAATTTTCTTTCAAAGTATCTATGCTTAAACCTTAAACTAAAAAAAAAGGGTATCCTTGATCGATATCGATAAAATGAACTGTTTTCTAATGAATAGCTATTATGAAATGTCTTATATTTCTTCGAGATGTTTAATTATTAAATTAAATAGCTCGTCCCGCAAATATTTACTCTTTACACAAAATAAGGCATTTCGTAACGTGTTACATACAAGATTTTTTACGCCTTTTTTTTTCAATAGTATTAATAAAATAAAATAAGGGACATGTGCCGATCTGATTTTTGACATTACCCGCGGAAAATTAAAAAAAAAAAATTAAAAAAAAAAAAACGTTTTTACCCGTTATCCTTAAAGGAGTACGTCAAAATTTTACCCTAACATTTCTGGACAGTTTTCAATAACGGTTTTCAATTATTTAAAAAATAGAAGGCAATTTACAGCTTTTATTTTTTGTATTCTTTTTTGTTGTTAAAGGCAATGTCAAATTTCGATTTTTCTATTTTTGATTTAAAAACCACAAAAAGCATTTTTATTTTCATTTCGTAACTGGTGACATAATCAACTTTTCTTAATCAGTTGCATCATGTTTTACTTTATGCAACTGGTTGTATAAAGTATATCGTTTTGACCCTTGCTGCGATTACAAATTATGTCATTTATATGTCAAAATTAGAAAAAATATTTTTACGTTACGCCTTTGAGAAAACACATTCTTTACATAATGTTTTTAAGAAGAGAAAGTGTAGTTTTTTGGTGCGCCTGTCTCGAACAAATCTTTTCTCGTGTAAACGCATCAGTAATCTGTCACTTGTCCTGTGCCTGGCCAAAGAAGACAGCTGAACACCTATCAAGTTGAAACCTATGCCATGGTTTTGGACTATTTTTACACCCTATTCACAAATCAAGGTGCTCTGCTAGCTTCGAACAAAGCCAGTTAAGCACCTGTTTTTTAATTTATTTTTAGGTCCTTGAAATACATCTTGTTTTTTAAAGATTTATTTTTTTTAAACAACTACACCACATTTTGGACACTTAAATTATTTTGAAACTATAATAAAAGATAAGTAAAGTGAGAAAAAGAGTTAAGATCCAAAAAACTGAAATAAAATTTTGGAAATATGAAAAGGAAAAATCCCTAATTACCCCTACGAATTTATGAAAATTACACCCTCATATCCCCAAAGTGAAAACAAACCAAAGAAAAATTAAAAGGAAACCACAGTCCGAAGGTTCCAAGTTCGACAGCTGATCGGTGCACTCATTTTTTCTTTTCTTTAAATCAGCCTTTTCAATTTTTTTTGGTTTGTTTTCACTTTGGGGATATGAGGGTGTAATTTTCATAATTGGGGGAGTTGGGAATTTTTCATTTTCATTATTCCAAAATTGTACATTAAAAGTTTTTGAAAAATTTGCTATTTTGGAACGAAGCCATCAGAGCAACTCGGTTTTTAAGGTTTGTTCTAAAAACAACCATTAGACATTTTTACCGAGTTCTCTAATAAAAGGCTTAAAAAACAAATTACAAAAACCCAATAACAAAGAAAACGAATACACGAAAATAAATAATATACAATAAGATCAAATCAAGAAAATATAGTAATGTAATATTTTTCAACTTTGGCAGAACCAACTGAACAATTTTTTTTTGGAAATATTTCAAGATCCTGGAAATGCGGTGCAGTTATTTAGAAAACCGAGGTGCTCCGCTGGCTCCTTCGAGGTTAGCAAATTATTAAAAATACCCACAAGAGTGTTTAAATAAAGCCTTCTCTTAAAAAATGAGAAAATGAAGAATTTAGAGACGCATGTCATTCAATTTTATACTTTTTTATTTTCTCAAAATAATTCAGATTACGATTTTTCATAGAATACAAAAACTTTCAAAATTCATAAAAAATAAAGCAAGTTGAAAAATGTCAGTAGGTATACTTTGATAATTATAAGCGACATCGATATACAAGAGTATAGATTTTATTTTTGATATAATTTATAAATTATAAACTGTATTTCGAGACACACTATATTTTATACATATTAGTATAAGTACCATTATATTTAAGTTGTATGTATAATAATTACTGGTTGACTTGCTACTAAGTATACTACGGTCCTGTACGAATATTGCCAATATCGAAGTATCAATCATTATAATTTCGTTCCTCTTTATGTTCCACACAGCACTTTACCTTATACAATGGTAGTTAAAAAAAATGCATTGAACGTCGTAACATAAAGCTCATTATGTATCAAACGGAATCATAATGAATTATCGGCCATTGAAGGAAATCTTGACATTATTACAGGTATGCCACTAACCACAATCGCTGACAAAATATTTGAAATAAACTGCTGCCATTTAGCAGTACTGCTACGTGACAAACAGAGGATGGTTTAGTTTTTGGGTTTTCAATAGTGCAACCAATAAGATCTTTAGTTTAATAACCTACATCTACTGGGAATATTAAACATTTTTTGGCCTATTAAAATATCAAACAAATATGCAAAAATACATAAAAATGCAGTACACCAGAAGAATTAAAGAAGATAGGAACGACCTAAAAAGAGATAGCGATTCCATTTATAAACAAAAAATAATTTAATTTAATGCTCTTATTGCGATCTTCAAGGTCGCTTTAAAATTATATAATAAAATTTGAAATAAAACCAAATGATCTTCAAGACAGCCAAAAAAGTAGTTTCTAGCCAAAAAGTAGCTTCTAACAAAAAGGAGCTTCTATTAAAACTATTTAGTTTTAATTTTATATTCTTAAAGAGTTCTTCAAGGCAACTTTAAATTTTGTTTACTAAAAGTCGAAAAAACTTTTGTGAGTTTCTATAATGGCAGCTTAAACATAAGGCAGATCATAAAGTAGTATTCAAATGCAAACTATTTTGGCAAAGAATTTACCAACGGATGGCACTTTTCTGACAAAATATAATAAAATACTTCTACTTAAGTCGAGCGCCATTAATTTTTCGTGTTTTTCTATTATTTAAAAAAATATCGTCAAATTTTATTTTGCATCTAATCATCTATTTAAATGCATTTTTTTATTGAATTGCATGTTTTGACACACTGTTCTTTAATTATTGGAAATGATCTAAGGCGCATATACAGGGTGTCTCAAAATTGATGGGACACAAAGCTACCACGTGTAGTAGAGGTCAAAATAAGTCGATTGGTCCCAATTTATTTATATACCAAAATGTACTGTTTGTCAGTGAGAAGAGTTCAAAGTTTACATAAAAAAACACATTTTTGTACGCTGTTCAGAAATGAGTAAAATAAATTAAATGAAATTTGACAAAAGTGCACTTTAGAGGATTACTATCCTTTCGGCAATTAAAGAAACACAAAAGAAATTGTAAGAAAGTTAAACCACCCTCACACCCTGACATTATTTTTTACAACTTTCTTAGGAGTGGTAGTACGTCGAATTGACCTTTGTATTGATGAAGGTGGCCCGTTATATTGAACATTTATTATAAAAAAAAACGTTTTGCATTTGTTTCCACTGCCAATTAAATTTTGTATTACAATTTTATTGAACTAGTACTAGGAATATCTGTTAGCATTATTTTTTTTGTGAAAAAACACTCCAAAAGGGGCGTTTATTAATATTACAATCTGATCAAGAGTTGATCAATGAGTAATTTTGTTGTAACCTAACTTAACTAGGGTTGCAATCCTAAAAACTAAAGTTCTACTCGCTAGTATACCTTAGGGTCTGATAACTTAATTACACTAAACTTACGTGTAACACTAAACCGCACAATGCTTTGCTTTGTTATTAACACAATCACTTGGCTAACTCAAAAGGTTTCACTCTCTTGAGTCTTCTTGTCAGGTTCGTGTTGTCAAGAAGCTGGATCGCCTCAACGTTCACATGGTGGAGTCGTTGTTCGTGACACCTAGCGAATCTGGTGATAGTCTGGTCAACAGTGTCCATCTAAAGGTCTCGATGAAGGTCTAATGTACCAAACAGCATCGACAATGTTCCTCAATATTTTGTTCTGGAATCTTTGGATTATTAGAATATTACTGTAGCTGGCACAACCCCAGAGCTGAATGCCATAGATCCAAATTGGTTTGAGAACTTATTTATATAATAGAATTGTGTTATATGTAGATAGGTTGGAATGCCTACCAAGTAACCAGTACATTTTCTTTAATTTTATATCTAACTCTTGTCTTTTGTAATACCTAGATATTTTGCCGAGTTAGCTTAAGGGACATGAGCATTATTTATGTTAATTGGTATTCTTTGACTATTTTTGTTTGTAAAATTAATATTAACAGATTTGGTTTCGTTTAGTTTAATACGCCATCTTTTGGTCCAATTATTTATTTGATTAACTGATGTTTGTAGTTTATTTGCAGCCTCTTCGTGATCTTTGCCTATCGCATAAACTGAATGTACTACTTCCACAGCCATACTCAGAGCTATTGGATTCATACATTTCAGATAGATTCTTTAGAGTAAAACAAGATGAAGCATACTCTGAATTGAAAGAAATTAAAGCAGGAGTACCACAGGGAAGCGTCATGGGACCCATTTTGTATCTGTTATACACTTGTAACATACCCCAACTAGAACAAGACACAATAGCTACATTTGCAGATAATACTGCCATCCTAGCGATAGCATTATTTAACAAAACATTTTTTTCTTTCGGAACTATGCGGAATACGAAATTTTTACAAGAGTAACAAAATGAAGATAATTAATCAATCTCGCTAAAAAAATTTGATAACTGTATTACCACCCCTAAGAAAGTTCTAAAAAAAATATCAATTTCTTTTGGATTTTTTTAATTACCGAAAGGAGAGTAATCCTCTAAAATGCACTTTCGTCAAATTTCATTTAATTTGTTTCACTCATTTCTGAACAGCGTACAAAAATGTGTTTTTTTATGTAAAATGCAAACGGTACATTTTGGTATATAAATAAATTGGATCCAATCGACTTATTTTGACCTCTACTACACGTGGTAGCTGTGTCCCAGCAATTTTGGGATACCCTGTATTTCAATAATCAACCAAGTTGATTTAATATGTTCAAAGTCGTGGCCATATTGATTTAAAGTGGTCTTGCGCAGGAATAAAATCCTAACTTCACAAATTTTGTCGGTTTTGTGATGCTACATTTAGTACATTTTCGTCGTTATGTGCCTAATTTAATTAAAGTTATATTTTGTTACATTCATTGCATTTATAACATTCTCCGAATGTAGGGGAGGTAGAATTAGTTTTAATTAAGTCACCAAAATTCCAAAGGTGTTTCTTTTAATAAAATTTACTAAATTAAAACCTTTAAGTTTTAAAATATTCTTAATGTACTCTTTAAAAGGTAAAAATTATGTTTTTAGATATCATGTGGAATTTTATTGAGTATACATGCCTAAGATAAAATAGTTTTCTTACTGGGTTTAAATGAATATATCAAGTATACTGTATCCTACATAAAACTACATTAAAAAAACTTGTTTCAAAATGGATAGTTTTAAAACCAACTTGCTATTTAATCCTTTAAAATAGTAAATCCAAGAGCAAATTAGTTTTAAAATAGCCAATGTCAAGAGTATTATAAAACCAGTATAAGATTGCATACAAGTAAGTGGTCTTTAAGAACTTTTAGTTCATCTTAAGGTAACTTTAAAACCAATTTCGTTTTATTGAAGCACCTTTAAAATCGAAATAAATTTATGGTGTCTTGAAAATATTACTTGGGCAGTACTACAATATTATGATCTTTTTTAAAATAATTGTAAATTTACATACCGAGGCGGGAAATACTTATTATTGGCGAGGACTAATTAAGCTATCGTTTCGATATCCGAATTTGTAGGTCAATCAGATTTCGACTCCCGTCGGCGTAAACACAAATTCTAATCCCAATCGCAGCTATCTCAATTCTTCTTAAAGCCACCCCTGTGACATCGTATAGAAAGATGATAATTTATATGAGTATAGAACACTTTTTAAGATTCTTCATTCGTTCACCAGGGTTAAGTTTTCAAGTACGATCCGCAGTAAACGTGATAATATACACTGGTGAATAAATGAAGGATCTTAGAAATTTGTTCTAATATAATCATAAAGATTACCGTATTCTACACGGTGTCACAGGGGTGGCTTTAAGAAGAATTGAGAGAGCTGGGATGAGCTTAGAATTTGTTTCTACGCCAAGAAAGTCGGAATCTGACTTTAAATCTACGAATTCGGATATCGAAACAATGTATCGATGGCTTAACTAGTAATAGCAATGACGACCACAGTCCGAAGGTTCCAGGTTCGACTCCTGGTCGATGCACTCATTTTTTCTTTTCTTTAATTCTCAGCTTTTTTAATTTTTCTTTGGTTTGTTTTCACTTTGCGAATATGAGGGTGTAATTTTTATAGTTTAGTAGGGGAAATTGAGAATTTTTCATTTTCATATTTCCAAAATTGCATATAAGTTTTTCGGGTCTCAACAGATTTTTCTTACTTTCCTTTTCTTTCATTAAATACTGTCTCATATTAGATGACTTTCATAAGAGACACAAATACTGGACTTTAATTTAGAAAATATATCTGGTGACTGAATCACATAATTCTATTATCTTATTTAAACAAGTTATAATATTGATACATGAAAGTTTACAAAGCTTTGGTTAATAAACTCTATACAATGATACCAATAAATTCATATCTAGTAATAACATTTTTTTAGATAAACCAGATATGACGCCAACAGTGCTGTAACAGGTACCTTCATTGTTTATAAAATACACTGTAAAAATTATGCAGAAAAAAATGTTAATATTAGTTTTTGACGAGGTTTTTGATGCTGGTACTGGACCAAAATATAAAATGATCAATATGTATTTTAAATAATAAATGAACAAAATAAAAACAAGAATGGTGAATAGAATTAGGTAGGTGCATGGACAATTTTCAAGGGTTGGTATAAATATTTAAAAGGAGGTTTCAGGTAGCCCTCGAGGTAGTCTTTCTAGATATTAAAATTGTGGTAACAATACAAATCTAATAAAAACTTAAAAACAATTAAAAAAAAAGAATATATTTGATTAGCAACATTATAATATTACTTTCAATAAAAATGTATATTATTGATTTTAAAACCAAAAAAAGGTTTACTTTTATTTGTTTTCATTTCACAACTAGTGACATAATACCAGTTTTGTTGGTTAACATTATGCAACTGGTTGCGTAAAGTAAATCATTTTGACACTTGCTGCGATTGCAAAAAATGTCACGTTATATGTCAAAATTAGAACAACAATTTAATGTACTTAGTTACCTTTAAATAAAAAACTTGTAATGAACGAGGACCTGGCTAATTTAATTTTTACAATAACATATTATTAGAGAATTAAAGGAAGATAAATGAGTTTGATGTCAAAGCTATCAAACAAAAAATGTATCACATTGAATTTTTGATTATACACATTTATAAATTTTTGAAGAGGGGGGAGATGGAGACATAACTGTCTGGGGTCCTCTTCCGGAAAATTTTGAAATTTTTAAAAACAGTTATTTTTCGTGTTGTAATTTGCGTTGACAGGAATTTAAAAGGTGGGTATTCGGCTAATATTCGCTTGTTACTAAGGCGAAGGGGGAGTCCGGACTCCCTAAACTCCCCTCCTTATATATGTCAGTACAAATTTATGTATCAAGTGCTTGAGATAAAAAGTTGCTGTAGAATTAATTTTAATGACACAAAGTTTTGTAGGTAAGTATATGTATCATATCAAACTTTTTTTAGTCAGACAACTGATGATGGTGGGTTCTCTAAAATAATCTGGTATCGAAAATATATTATTTAAATATTTTCAAAATGAGTAGAGTGGTATTGATTAAACTAGGGACAGGTGCAATTCACCATCTTAGGAGAGCCTCTGCAGTCTGCAGGGGAAAGATGGCCATTGTGTTTAGGTCAACTCATACATATATGCATGATTCATATTGATGATGCCCAGTTGATATATAGGTGAGAAAATATGGAAAACCTTCCCTATCATGCTATAATAATAACTCTAGTTGTCTCAATTTGCCCCTAGGGCCTCATTGATTTACCCCTAATCCTTATCATGATTTACATCTAAGGCCTCCAATTGTAAATGTGCCAATGTGGTAATAATTAGGGGCACTTTTATCTTCCAGTAAAAGGAATTATTCTAAAAATGTAATTTGCAATCGGTGAATATCTTTATAATTTAAATAATAGTTAATAGATAATTTTTTAGGTATATGCATGATTGATGATGTCAGTTGACATATGTTAGAAAACATGGAAAACCTCATGGAATTTTGAGTTGAAACCTATGCTATATTTTTATGCCCTATTCAAAAATTTTAGGCTCCAAGGTGCTTCCTAGCTTCGAACGAAGTCAGCAGAGCACTTCAGTTTTGTAAAGATTTTTTTTAGGCTATTTTTAGACTCTCGAAATATTATAAAACTTTTAGAAAAAAATCCTATTTTTGAAAAATACAGGGTGCTTCGATCGAAGCCAGCAAAGCACCTACGTTTTTTAAAGATTTTTTCTAAAAACAACCACACCCAATTTTTAGGCTTTTAAAATAATACAATACTTAAAATTTGTTTTATTTTTTTTTAATAATATAGGGCGCTTTGTTGGAACAAAGTCAGCAGTGCACCTCTGTCTATTAATTTTTATGTCACATTTTTAAGCTCTTGACATACCTATTATGAAACTTTTCTACAAAACTGTAATATTTAAATATTATAGGAGCTTTGCTAGAAATAATCCAGCAGAGTACCTAGATTTTTAGTTTTTTTGTTCTTCTTTTTCTTTTTTTTGTTCTTTTTTATTTTTTACTTTTTTTGTTTTTCTTTCTAAAAACAACTATGCCACATTTTTAGGCTAGCTTTTGCGAGGGGTTAGTTTCAACGAGAGTGTGTTGTACATTCGAATTGGGAGTGTATAGGGAGTGAATTTGGAGTGCATTGAGAGTGTATCGGGAGTGCATTGGGAGTATAATATACTATTTTATTTAAAAATTAGTTCTTTAATAAGGCCTTTAAAAAAAAAACTTTTAATAAAATTTAACTTAAGCAGTATGCATTTTTATGACTAAAAGAAAGCAAAAAATATGTTATTTTATGAAACCAAATACTCACAGGTTGTTGCCCACAAGTGCCATAGCACATTTTTTAACAGACTGAAAGAAAATGAATTGTCTTTGTATTTCATTTAAAATTGATTACTTACGGGTCATTATATTGTTTTATTTAATCGATTAATCGAAAATAGTACTTATCTTTGAAAAATTGAAAATAATAAATTAACAAAAACTATCGATTAATCGAAAATAGTCTAGTAATAGAAAATAATCGATTATCGATTAATCGATTTTTCTAAAAAAAATACGATTATTTTGCCTTTCCCTAGATATAACCAGCAAGAAAATATATTCATATATTCTATTCAAAACTTTTTAGTTTTAGACTGAATAGTAATATACCTAAAACCTCGTCATTTTTTATACAGACAAATATTAATGTATTTTTTTACAAAACTATTCAAATGAAAGTCTCTCAATCGAGCAAAAGTTATAAAGAAAATTCTTGGAACATATAATGCTGAATTAGTAATGTTCCTAGTTATGCCTGTATACAAATTATTGTTGCCACGCGTTTTTCGGAAATCTATTACCTAATATTATTTCATATGAAAAAGTATTATTGCAATATAGGTAGGTCCAGAATTTGATGCATGATATCAATGGTGCATTGGGAGTTCATTGGGAGTGTACTGAGTGTGCATTAGGGAGTGTATTGGGGTGCATTGGGAGAGCATTGTGAGTGTATTCGGAGTGTGTTAAAAATGGGAGTGTATTTTACAAAAATTTCGCTTGAGATTAACCCCTCGATATTTTGGCTCTAGATATATAAAGCTTCTTGAAAAAAATCGCTATTTTTTAAAATACGTTGTGCTTTGCTAATTTCATACAAAGCCAGTGGGACAACAAAAGGTTTTTCTGCCACATTTTTTTGGCACTTGAAATTATATAACATTTAAAACAATTGCTATTTTTAAAAAATACATGGTGCTTTGCTAGCTTCGAACGAACCCAGCAAAAACCATGTTTTTTTTTCTAAAAATAATTATTTTTAGGGCATTTTTAGGCTCTTGATATATATTAAACAATTCTATAAAATTTGGTATTTTGCTCTGCTATAATTCTTTTAAAAATAGCAATTTTTTATAATATTTAAAGATCCTAAAAATAGCCTAAAAATGTGGTATATTTGTTCTTAGAACAAAACTTTAAAGTTAGCAAGGAATCGCGTATTTTTTAAATAATGGAAATCTTCTCTTCTACGGGATGGAGATTTCATGGAGATCAGTAGAGATCTTATGGAGATACATGGATGTCCGGTGGAAATCCGGTAAATACTTGGAAATCCAAGAACTTCGGCTGCAGTCGTGTAGAATCGGTAAATTCATAATTGCGTGCGCACATCAATTTAACTGGTATTGCGGTCCGGTGCAGTGTTGCCAGGTCTACGGTTTTTTCCTTAGAGACAGTTTAGTTTTTCAGATTTCCTTTTATACTGATAACTTGTTTCTACTTGGGAATACCTATCAATTGTTTTTTTAGGTCAAAAACAAATGGGTTTTTGTTTTTCTTTTTACTATTTTTTTGGTTGTCATTATAGTGATTATATACTGTTTATTTTTCTACCTAGTATTCCTCTACAAAAAGTTTTTCAGTATTTTTGGTGTTCCTAAGTTTTCTTTTAGTGTAACTATTGTTTAATTTATAAATAGTTTATTAAAAACAGTTTATTTATAATTTATTTATTTAAAACTTAGGCACTATTACAGCTCACAATTCTAATTTATTTATTACAATTTGTCTTTACTATCCAACACTTTTATTGAAACTTCACGTCTTCCGACAAACTCGCGCTATTTATATAAGTTCAGCTCTGCACTAGTAGTTTCTCGGCGATCTAGAACGTCCGGAAACTCCTTCTCTATGACTCGGCCGCAGCACAGCGATCTCTCCGGTAGCTTCTAGGAGGAGTGCATTTGTCTCTATATGGCCAGCGCTAGTCTTCATATCGCGGGTAAGGTAGTAATCAAAGAACAGAGTCGGCTTTGCGCGACATTAGTTTTATAATACTTAAAAAGGTATTGTCTTTTTTGCATTTTTTGTTTTGTTTATTATGTACATATGTTTTAATATTATTTTGAGCAAGACATGTGTTACTAAAGTTATACCTATGTAATACTTTATTTTAATAAAACTAAGCTGATGGCATATAATTATATTTTTTTCTTTAAACATTATTTTAATGTTTAGATGTTGCTTCTTCTCTAAAACACCAACAAGATGTGAGTAAAATTCGGAGGTAAAATAATACTGAGTTACTTAACGATACAGTCCTTTGACAGTAATAATCTATTTTCTGCCATGGTATATAATCTACCATTATTAGGTCAAGTATTACATACCATTCGTAATAGTCTACTTACTGCTTCTAAAAAGTTTGTGGAGATCCATGGAAATCCAAATGATCTCCATGAATATCCAAATGATCTACATGGATATCCAAATGATCTGCATAGAGATCCAAGATGACTACCCCCTCATCTAAAAATAGCCTAAAATGTGGCATAATTGTTTTGAAAAGAAAAAACCTTTAAAAACCGAAGTGCTCTATTGGTCTCGTTCGAAACAAATGGCCTAACAATGTAACATAAGTAGTTGTTTTGTTCCAACAAAGCACCCTGTTTTTTTTTTAAATAGCAATTTTATTAGTAAAGTTTTATAATATATTAAGAGCCTAAAAATATGGTGTTGTTTTGGAAAAAAAAAACATAAAAAAAGGTGCTCTGTTGATTTCAATCGAAGCAAGGCAGAGGAGTATAACATTTTTGAATAGAGTGTAAAAATAGCTTTAAAATAGCCTAAAAATATGGCATAGATTTCAACTCAAAATTCCCTGCCCTCTTTGGATCCCTAGGGCCTCATTATGATTTTCTCCTAAAGTCTTATCATGATTTACATCTAAGGCCTCCAAAAGTGTAAATATGCCAGTATGATAATGATTAGGGGTCAATGACGAAAAAGTACTAGACTAAGTAATCCAATCATTCATAATAAAGCTGTTATTTATTGCAATCATTTAGATTGTGTTATATATTATGCAGACAGAGCGCTATCACATTGGCTAGTGCATTAGAAAGAACGAGATGGCTGCTAATTTGAGTAGGGATAGTTTGTGTGAGTTTGTTTATCTGATGAGCTTGTATGCTATGACGCTTGCTTTACACTGCTGTCACTTTTGAACATTAATTGAGTACTTTTCTGAAAACCACTTGCAACGAGAAAAATACATTAAACTGATGATAAATGGCATTAACAATGCAAATATACTTCCTTATTGTAATTTTGAAAGCCTTTTGTGCATCAATACTGAATTAAAACCCTAAACAATCTTTATAAGAAGACTCTCCCATACTCTCTCATAATAATTTAACAACTATGTGGATGGCACTGTGAATGTTTGCAATTCGTTTTTTATAAACAACATTAGTCTTGTAGTTTTTAGGGGTGCTTTTATCTTCTAGTAAAAGGAATTATTCTAGAATGAAATTGCAATTCGGTGGATATCTTTACAATTTAAATGATAGTTTTTCTAGTTATAAAAATTATTTTATAGGTATACTACTAGACTACAACAACACCAACAACAACCACTTGGCATAATACTTAATTATTTTTACAATAGTTAATTAAAACCCAAATAAAATGATGATAATATATGTTCTATTGGGTATGGGGTATTAATACACTGCGACCTAATATATCTATTGCGCCCCCTTCTGTCGCTAATTAAGCAAGGAAATAGTCTTGATGCCTATAACAACCCTTCCAATCCTACCTTTTCAAGGAAGTGTAGGATTTGGAGAGGCTTAAAGTTCAGCAGATCATCCTCTTTTATTTGGTATGTTCCTTAGTATAGTTCCCTTGGATTCTGAGGTGCTACACATTCAGTCAGAATGTAAATAGAGGTTTCGTCCTACTCCTTACAGAATCTGCACTTACTATGTTCTGTCATAATAATAATTTTAATATAATTTAATTAAAACACAAATTGATGATGGTGGGTGAGGTTTTCCGGGTTTTCCTCACCTGTAAGTCATATGGCACCATCAATCATCTTTAAGTCGCCCCGGAGCGCCACGGCAAATAATAATAATAGCCGTCCCTTCCCCTACACAAGTCGTTCAGTCGACTTCAGGGGTTGAATTCACTCGTAAGGGGGTGAATTAGGGAGAGTATTATTATTATTATATTATAACATGTTGATAAAAATAATGTCCCATAAAAATAAGTAACTATATACTATTCCAGATACTATTGCTTAAAATCCGAACAGCGCAACGGGATTTTAATTAATAAAGTAGGTACCTATTATTAACAAAAATTAATTTTACAAACTACTTAAAGCAAAGTATAGAGTTTTAATTTTATTCAATCACTTACCAGAGTAAAAACAAAACAATCTCGTAAGTCTTGAATCTCGAAGATTGTGGTTAGGATTCCATGTGACTTCACTTTTCCTCTTTATAATAACGAAATTATAAACAGCTTTGTAAATAAAGAAAATTCACTAGAAGAATGTATCACTATCACAGTTTTTTATTTAATGGAATAAGAAAATGAAAAACAATAGCTTTGTTTTAGGACAAGACGTAGAAAACCTTGAATACTATTTCCTATCCTACACGAATGAAATTAACACTATTGTATTAACGATATACAATAATGTTCTTCCCTACCTAGTTACTCAAAATAAACACGGACAAATACAACGTCAACAAAATTTGTTTTACTTTTTATGAAAATTAATGATTCTGGCGACATCTATTCGAATAAAAAAATATTAAAGCTAAGTTTATTACAGAAACTTGTTCTAACAATATCCGTGATAGAGGGCCAATCCATTTACAGAATTCTCTATAATTCAAAAAAGAAACGTATAACTGGTTGCCTACATCTTCTCTGCAAGGGCAATGAATTATAAATTAAATTTTCTGTTTCCAGGAAGGCAAAAACCAGTAAAACCGAAGAACCATTGTATTCTAAAAAAAAGGAATTTTTGTAGCTTAGACTATGTGGTATAAGATGCAGGATATAAAAAACACATCATATTTCGTCATAATAATAATACGTTAACCACAGACTTTTTCGTTCATGATATAAATTATAAAGAGTGGTCCACAAAAAATGTTTATAAAGTAGTTCATGACCGACAAAAACAGAAATACGAGCCGTACCCGTGATCACTACGCACGGCTCTGAACTAAATCCAAACTGACACTTAAAAAGAAGAAGAATTGTGCTCCGACATATGTGAATTTTTTCCAAGGCCCACTTTACAAACATTTTTTGTGGATTCATAGTTCTAGAAGTAAATAGGTACTTGATTGTTTCGAGAAGAAGCCACGCTATAGCAGAAGTAAAAGTTGGAAAGGCATTTGCCAGTTCTCCCACTTTATATACATAAATTGACAGGTTTGCGGCGGATCTCACCGAAGTGGACGCGATACATTGGCGTACAAAATTGTTTTATATATGTTAATAACAATTTCGAGTAAATAGTTTAATAAATTGTGAATAGATTAAGTATAAGGGGTTAAAGAAAAGGTCCTTTATTTCTCACAAGTCAATTTTAATTGGCGACCGGTTTCGAAGCTATTACTTCATCATCAGGCACACCTAAATGGAATGTCAAGGAGTCAGTTGTAATTGTAATTCTCCTTGACATTCCATTTAGGTGTGCCTGATGATGAAGTAATAGCTTCGAAACTGGTCGCCAATTAAAATTGACTTGTGAGAAATAAAGGACCTTTTCTTTAACCCCTTATACTTAATCCCTACTACTCACATATGGCTACCCTCACTCCAAATTGTGAATAGCTTGAAATTTTGTAAAAATTATGTTTTGAATATTATAATATTTAATGTTTAATAATTATTTATAGTCCATATAAATACATGCGATTGTCCGGTTCCGCCGATAACAATTTAAAATTACTTATTCTATGAAACTCCACTGGCAGGTAAAAATTACTGCGAAATTCTACCTACCAAAAGCCTTTCCAACTTTACTTTCGCTATAACATAGCTTAGTGTAGATATGGATAAAAGCACAGCACAGAACAATAATAATAGACTCCAAACTTCTTTAGAATGCACGACTGAAAACATAATAAACTGACAAGCTTAGCTGCTCCAGATGAAGTTCAGTTCACTGGAGAGTTGGGGAATGATGCGCACTTAAGCGGAAATAAGATAAAAACTAGTTAACAACTAAATTATAATTAAGTTTAAGGCAAGCAGAAGTATTTCTGGAGTATCTACACCCTGTACAGTCTGCATGGTTCCAAGAAGAACATAACACACAGCGGTACCATAATTCTCAATTCTTGCTAATCTCTCCACGTATCAAACATATCTCGTTAGATTTGCAGAGTGTTTTAGGAGGACGTGGCATCGTCATCGTCGCATATGTCGGACAAATCCGCCTCCAATGAGTCGTCAGATAACTCAGGTATTGCCTCTCTCTTCATTTTTGCCTTTAAGTTTTTTATGTCTTGTGTTTCTTCATCAAAACATCTCACAGTTTTCTTTTTGAGTATTTTGTCTTTTTCCATCTTCATGTTTTCTTCTCTTAATCTTTTCTTTTCTTGGGTTATTTCTAATTCTTTCAGAACAGTTGTGCTTGTACGTATTTTCGAAAATTGTTTTTTTATCGATAACTTTTTTTGTTGGTATAGGAGCCATGGTAAGAAAAGAGTTTTCTTTGGATGTACTTGCCTGAGCATTTTCGTAATCAACTAAAGCATTTGGTTCAGTATCAGGCAATGAAACGTTTGCTTTTGGTCCAGTATCAGGCAATGAGACTTTAGCTTTCGTTATGAATAAAGTAGGATCATCTTCGTCAGAATCTTATATAGTGCAATTTGGTACTTGATTGGAAGGCGTAAAATCATCTTCATTAAATTTATCTGGATTTAATGGATATATTCCTGAAGTAGAAAACCCTGAAACGACCTTCTCCATTGTTGCAACTTTCATAAATGCAATAATTCAGAGACGTCATATTCTGTTATTTTTTGATGACCAGAAGAGGATAAATAAAGATCGTATTCTCTATAGAAAGGGTTCTTTAATAGACTAAAAATTTTTAAATCTAATGTCTTAAGATGGTCTGAGGTGTGGGGTGGAAGAGACACCATATGAATATTATTCTCCTTACAAAAATTATAAGCCGAAATCAAAATATGACATGAATGGTTATCCAGAACCAAAAGGATGGGGTCAGATGCAGTAGTCTTTGCATAATTTGCGAAATGGGAGAAGCACTCAATTAGAATTAATCTAACCATTTTTGGAACATTTGTAGAAAGTACCCAACGTTCCGTTTTTGGCATTCTTTTACGGGGATAAATAAGCATAGGGGGGACGTAATTCCCTGAAGCACTCTTACAGAAAACGACAGTTATGGTCCTTCCCAGAGATAACAGGTCCTTCTCCTTTCACCGGATATATCTGTATCTGTTACGTGTGGAGGGTGGGTTACCCCCACGGCACTTATGCATAACTAGGCCCATTGTGCATCCTCCTAAGATGATTGGCACCTCCTAGCTCGTGAGCCAGCCTACAGATTTAACGTAGTTGACAACGTCGCCAAGAGGTGTTTCTCTTATATTGGCCGGTGTTTTCTCTTATATTGGCCGGTGTCAGCTAATACTCGCCGAACACAAATATTCTAATAAATGAGAGCATCGAACAATCGTAAGAGATATGTTCGATGGTCTCATCTTCTTGTTCGCACCCTCTGCAGAGTGCGGTTTCTGAGAGCCCCATGATATTGAGATGCTCCCGTACTTGGCAATGACCAGTCAGAATGCCTGTGACTAGGCACATATTATGTCTAGTTATAGTTAGGTATTTGTTTGGTGCAGTGTTGTCAGGATAACTAAAGCCCTGGCAACTCTGCAGTTTCTTTTTTCATCTCATCTTTCCTTGAATTTCATAAGGGAATGTTCTTTAATTATGTATGTCACTACTTATTTTGTCAGGCCAATAGAAGAGCCAGATCCAAAATGTATTTGGTTGGCTGCTTTTTTAGCTAGTGAATCAGCAAAACCTTTCGATGTGGCGTGACCTTTGATCGATCTTAAGGTGATCACATTGTTGATGGATACTTCGGCTAAAGCTTCGTAACATTTTAGTACTAACCCTAATTAAATTTGTGGTGTGTTCAGGGTGAGTTGTGCTTGTCTGCTATAGGGATAGATGAGCATTTTCCTTCCAGTGATATTGTTTATGGTGATTTCTTTTGCTGCTATGAAAATCCCCGTTAGCTCTATTTGAACTACACTGGCACTATTGCTTACAGCCCATTTTATGTTTAGGTTTAAGAATCTGGGGTATATTCCACATCCTGAGCCTTGTTTTGGTTTAGAACTGTCGGTGTAGATATGAATCGTATCTGGCACTTCCGGTTCTTCAGTTTGTTCTGTTATAACTGTATATGGCTTGTTCGCTTGAAGCAGTGGGAGCGGAGCCTACTTTTTTGCTCCCTTGGCACCATACACCTTTGGACATTTGGCTTGAACGGTTATAATACCTGTTTCGTCCATGTTGAATATTCTATTCGGTTCAAATTTAAACTTCTGCATTATAATTTCAGGATTAGAATAAAATAATTTCACAGCATCTTTATTAAAGGATGAAATTCGATTCATGCTAGTAACCTCAGGCTGTCTTAGTTTTACCTCAGGAACTCTTTTTAAGAACTCATAAAGCCATGCTTCTCCAGCTACTCCCTTTTCTCGATTAAAGTTATGAACAATATTATGTTGCATACCTAAATATACTAGCCTATATATAAAAAAGCACTTGAAAAATTATATTGCTGCAGCTGATATTCTTACTTCCATCAAACAAGATACAAACAATCTAACATGTAACACGAAATCAAATTGAGCCTCTCACTACCAAACATGTCCTTATGGTTGTTATTCTCACAGGTTCTCATGATTGCAGACCATAAAAAGAAAAGAAGATCTATTTTGTATTAAAATACCTATGACAACATACTTTGATTTTCTTTTACTATACGGAGAATGGTCGCACTGCGCAGCTTTCTGAGTGCCTTTTAAAAGGAGATAGAAAACTCCGCTATTTTGAACCCTTATTACGTGTTGCCTACATCTTGGTGCAATATTTTTAATAGGTGCGTTTTAATCATCCGCTTCTGCTTCGGAATTGTCGGTTTTCTTGTTTTAATCTGACAGGTTAAAACGACTAAACCGACAATTCCGGAAGCAGAAGCGGTTGATTAAAACGCACCTGCACAGGGACTCTGTGTCATATAGAATTCTACCGGTCGCTTCAATCCTATCGATTGGCACTCTGTGTCTCCAAATAATCGCCAGGAGTCGAGTGTAACTATCGCCACGAAGCGAGACGTCAAGACATATAGTTTTCTACTAAAGTAGGCAAACCGTCATACATTTTTGTTTTGATTTTAAAACATTATGGCATTGGAATTTCAAATGAAAAATAGTAACAAACATAAAAATAAGAATTACGGTAAAGCCATTAGCTTTGTTGTTAAATCAAGTGAATTTTTTATTGTGGTGTGTGGTGTAAACATTATAATAGGTTTATTCTGCCATATTTTTTTACCAGCAAAATCTGCTAGCTCCAAGGTGAATCTTCCTGTTGAAGAGGCACATACATCCACAGCATCAGTATAAAAAAGTTAATAATTTGAAATCCTTAATCCAGGATATTCCACAATAAAACAAATAATTTTACAGTAGGATACTTGACTGGCCGACAGAGGTCTCCAAACTTACTTAATAATGTCATTGTAAAACTATGTTTAATAAATAATGTATCAGATTTTTATTTTTAATCTTTTATTGTAAATAAGTTTGGAAAAGGTCACAAATAAATTAAATGTAAGTAGATGTGCCCTTTTCCAAAAAAAAAAAACAATTCACCTATTTTTCTCTTCATTTGGTCGCAGGATTTCAACATGGGTACAATCTACTGCTCCAATTATCCCGGGAAAATTTCTTGCTTCTATAAAACATAACTAAATTTGTTGTTTTTCCTGTAGAGTTCTAGGAAACCGAATCCATTCCCCTGAGAAGGTATTTATAATGGCCGTATTTCCTCTTTAGCTCTCGACGTAATTCCATTTAATATATACTGGGACATATCTTTATTTAATCGAAATAACTCTACAAATCTTACATTTTCTATAGAGAATGGATCGCTTGTCTCTCTCATTACTCGCCTATCTATATTTTCCAAACGAAGATGTTACAGTCGTTCCTCCTCTTCAACAGCTAATATATTGGCCACAAACAAAGGGACCATTATTACAAATCAAAGCAAAAACTAGATAATACAAACTTAAAATCAAAACCAAAGCGGCACCTTATCTGTCAGAAATTGACATACTTGACAAAAAGTAACAAATCTCTATATTTCAAGCAAACATTTTTAGATCGGTTAGTAAACCTCCGAGAATGTCCGATGTTTTGACATCCATGAATCGACTGTCACACAGAGTACCGGCAAAGCGTTTATAGAATTCTACAGTAGAAATCGATTGTAGAAAACTATATGTCGAAAGCGATGAGACACGGAGTGTCGCTCCTGATATTTTGCTTGCTGCTGTCAGTGTCAGTGAATATTATTTTTGAAGTCACAGTTTATTGCTAAAGAATCAGTTAGCTCACTCGGACCAGTTGAAAGTTCCAAAATAACATCCACTCCAGGGATACAAATTCAGGATACGCAGAAGACTGCTGTTTTATTATAGGCGGTTGTCATATATTGTATTATCCGAGTTGCACAGTGTATAAACTGAAACAGTGAGATCAAAAGTGCCGACGCAGAGTGAGCGATCTGATTCTTTAGCTGTAAACTGTGTCACAGGGTTCAAAATGGCCGCGCCCTATGTTGGGCGTGTCGGACCTCTCTCTTGCCTCGTATAGTAATCAAAGTATGTGACCTATGACACTGGCTCACATTAAGTGATTTTTACTTTATTTTTCACCAACCGCTGTCATGACGATTTGGTCACGTGGTATACAGGTATTGTTGAAGACCCGGTAGTTAAATTGGAATTTAACTACCTTGGAAGGTACTTGGAGGTGTTTTTGGCTGATGTTATGTTTTAATCAAGGTTGTTGTTAGAGATATTTAACTTTAAAATAAGGCGTTGAAGACAAATTATAATGAGAACGTATGTGCGACTCTATCAGCCGTATGCATAGTCGATCGCCAGAGATTCATTTCGGCGTATCGCCAGCGATTCGCTGGCGATCCGCCGGCGAAAGCCCAAAAAGCTGGCGACTTGCCGGAGATTGTAACCGGAATGTCATTTCGGTTATTTTCTCTTATAGGGATTATCACCGGTTTCTCTCGCATTTTATTCATGATTCATTTCTTAAAACTCAAAAAATAATGAACGAATATCAA
The DNA here is from genome assembly GCA_927349885.1 of Psylliodes chrysocephalus. Classification (NCBI taxonomy): domain Eukaryota; kingdom Metazoa; phylum Arthropoda; class Insecta; order Coleoptera; family Chrysomelidae; genus Psylliodes; species Psylliodes chrysocephalus. The sequence continues at coordinate 5,463,880 of OV651826.1, forward strand.
ATTTTTCCCTATAAAAGAACATGAAAACTTGCGTGAAATGACATTCCGGTGACAATCTCCGGCGAGTCGCCAGCTTTTTGGGCTTTCGCCGGCGGATCGCCAGCGAATCGCTGGCGATACGCCGAAATGAATCTCTGGCGAGTCGCTGGCGATCGACTATGCATACGGCTGTAAGTGATCTCACAAAGGTCTTCGACTGTATGTCTCACACTATTCTTCCGGGAAAGTTAGAATTTTGCGGGGTAAAAGACATGGGCGAAGTTATGTCATCAGATCTGGGGGGGCTAAAGCCCTAACCCTAGTCATATAAAATATAATAGTTCTAGAGGTATACTGAAGTTAAGTAAAAAAATTCTGGCGAATCTATGAAAATGAATAAAATATCATATATAAGTGAAAAAACTGAATAATTTTCATCACAATAATTTTCATCACAAAAATTTCCCTAATTTTCGCAACAAGAGTAGATATGGACAATCCACTCGAGTTGTGCAGTATATTTTTTCTACGAACTACTAACGAAAATCTACATATTTAAAAAATTATTTTAGGTTTAGACAAAATAAGCCATTTTAAAATAATTTATAAATTTTATTAATTTATAAAATAAAAAACATAAAAAAAAATTTGCCCCTATATAGTCCAGATTCGAACCCAGGCTATTCGCATGGAAGGCAAATGCTCTGTCCTCAGCTCCACCGCCACTTTTAGGTTTTTAATTTTAATACTCGTAAATAAATTAGTTTCATACAATTTGATTAAAATTTACTTTTTTAAATGTGGCTCAAAAAAAATTAAAATGTTATTTTTTATCGATTCTAAACAAAAATAACTAATTTTAACGTATATGTAATCTTAATGACTAAAAAATATACTGACAGTTTGTCAGAATTTAAAATTTTAAAAATAATAGTAGTTGGATGTCCAAAATATGAACTGGGATTTGTGGATTTCATTATTTTGCAGTTTTCTCGCTATGTTATGTTAGGAATGGGGTGTTAATACACTGCGACCTAAAATATCTATTGTGCTCCCTTCTGTCGCTAATGCAGCAAGGAAATGTCTCAATGCCTATAACGACCCTTTCAATTATATCTTCTCAAGGAAGTGTCGGATTTGGAGTGGCTTCAAGTTTCTATTTGATATGCTCCTAAGTATAGTGCCCTTGGATTCTGGAGTGCTACACATTCAGTTAGAATGTAAATGAAGGTTTCGTCCTTCTCCTCACAGAATCTTCACTCACTATTTTCTACTACTCTCAGTTTACTAAGGTGTCCTTTTAGTTGGCAATGCCCAGTAAGGATCCCTGTTACAAGTGCAGTACTAGAAAAATGTATATTATGATAACAGCTTAAAATACAATCTGGCTAATGTGGAATACCCCGAAAGCCTTGCCAGACTTGTCTAATGATCGTCAGGCGCGCTAAAATCTGCACGTTCGATTACTATTCCTCTCCTCGTTTAACTACCTGGCTTGTCAGGTCCGACCGAAATACGGTTTTATAACCGAAACCGAAACCCAATTTCGGCTCCTTTCTTAGTCGAAACCGAAACATAAATAAGAACTTTCTTTTAAGGCAATCTCTTATTAAAATTTGCAATATCTTTGTTTAAGACTAATTAACTCGTATTATAAATTTTAGCTACATTTACTTATTACCTATTTATTTATGTGATCAAAAGAAGCCATTAATAAATTTATTGACATTGTTTTTTTTTATTACTTTTGAAACTAAAAAAAAAAAATAAGTGAATTACAAAGTAGCAATCATTTCTGCATCTGTCTCTAGATTTTTTGTAACAAAAAATAGTATTACGAAGGGAATTAATGTAATTTTTATTTAAAAAAAAAACAAATTCAGATAATTAAATGTTTGTTACTTATAATTAAATTAATATTCATAAGTAAACAGTCTAACGTTGTAGGCTAGAAATAATATTTTTTCAACGTTTCACCTAAAAAAATGCTCCTTTTATACGAATAAATTAGGCCAGGAGCACTGAAGACTGTTCACTTGAAACAAAGCAGAGAAGTACGTGCACTGTGTAGGAATGGCACCCGGCACAGTCGCCATTGTGCCGGACACAACCAAGTGTGATACGTAAACTTTCGAAAGTAGTTTCGTAGTTGGCTGCAGTTTCGGCCAGTTTTCCGCCGAAACCGAAACTGTAGTAGAAACTCTTATTTTAAGCCGAAGTTGGCCAAAACCGTAACCGAACCTTCGGCCTTACACTACTTGTGAGTCTGGCAGGCCTTCGTAATTTTAATTGTCAGCCAGACCTATATTTTCAGTGCCTAAATTATTTCCGAAATTTTTTTCGAACTTACGAATATTTTGAAATTTATCCTGAGTCGAAGACGATTGATATTTTTCTTAAAATATGCGTGAGTGAGCAAAAATTTACTGATAATAATTTAGGCACCAGTGGTAGGTATTGGGTAAGAAAATTTTACACCAAAATATCCAAATTTCAAAACTTGACAGACATACATTAAAACGACTAAAATCAAATTTTCAAAGCTGGCCATAGAACAACATATAAAACATATGCATAAAAAAATTTTCAGTATAATTTCGTTCAGGATACCCACCAAAAGAAAAATTTCCGGAAATTTTTCATAGAAGCGTTTGAAAATAACGGTATTTGATCTGCTATAAAATAGAGCTGTAAAATTATAATATAATCTATTACATGACAAATTTTCAAACCCGGGAAAATAAAAGCAAAAATATTATATTTTTTCGATTTTGAAGATATTACCAGACTCATTTGCCAATTTCGTAAATCAGCCAGACTTATTATTATTAACAGTTCATGATTGTATCAATTTATATGCTAAATTTTCTGCCATACTCACTTTCCACTATCTGAGATATTCCAAACTGTTATTTTTATAAGCTTTATGTTCTAGTTTAGTAAATGTAAAATATTTATGACTGGGAAAATAAGTGTCAGACTCAAAATGTTTGTTTTTTGTCACTAAGAGAACAGTTTATTTTCATATACACCGATTGGAAAAATGAGTACGAGTAAAATTCACTGCCTCTTGAACTAAATGTAAAATTTCAGAATCAATCAAATGGCACGATTTTTCTTTATTAATTTCTGTTCTGAAATCTGAAATGTGTGGATAGATGTGCGATAAATGTTCGAATTATTTTTGGGGGGGCTAATTTGGTTTTTGGGGGGGCTTAGCCCCCCCAAGCCCCCCCCTAACTTCGCCCATGGTAAAAGATCGAATCCGATTACAATAAGAAAAACACCACTATGTCATAACCATTAATTTGAATTTCGAATATATATTATCTTTAACTATCAATAAGTAAGGAATAAGTAAGTTGTTAGGTGTAAAAAAATATTTCCTACATTCCTATAATAGTAATACTCCATTAAACCCCCAGTAAGCGGCGATAGTCAATTAATTACTTTGCCAAATAATAACGTAGCTGTGTTTATTGTAAACGGACTCTCTTCATTATTCTATTGTCAGAAAGTTAGCTATCGTTTCAGGTTCAAGCTGTAAATATTTAAGCAGTGGAGTGTTCTAAGGACTAATTCTTGGACCTCTGCTATTCTTAGTGTATATCAACGATTTCAGTCGCTCAATTAATAGTAGATGCAACACTTATTATTTCTGAATTCAAATGTATCGATATTTGAAATAAAGCAATGTTAGATCTAGCTAAAATGATGTGGTTTTCAAGTAATCCTCTAAAACTCATTTTGTTAATTTCTTTTTTTGGTATAATAATAACACAAGTAGTGCCCAAACTATTAAGTGTGTACCTCGATGAAAGTTTGAATTGATTCACCCATATCAATGAATTGAGTCAAAAACTTGCCAGACAAATCTTTCTTTTTAGATATTTAAGATATGCTTACAGCATTGTCATTTATTATATGTTAAAAACGTTGGGGCAAATCATGTGATTCGGATAGAGTACTTAAAATGCAAAAGAAGCAATTAGAATTTAGCTAGTTTTAATCCAAATGAATCTTGTAGGGAGAGGTTCAAATTTTTTGATATCATGACTTTAGCTACAATTTATTTCTTCCAGTCACTACTTTAAATTCATTAAAATAGGAATACGAGGTCTGATGACTTAATAATGAAATTTAGATTCAGGCACACGCGTTCAGCACATAATTCTCTAGATCTGAGCTTATGCAATAAACTATATGAAAATACAAAATCTTTACTTTTTATTAAGTTTAAAGTAAAAATTTAGAAGGTACTCCTGTGAAACAGTTTCTATTCAATCAATGAATATTTAGAAATCTCATTTACTGAATTGTACTTATATTGCACTTATATTTATATTTTATGTTCTGTATATATTTTTAAAAATTACTGTTTTTTACATTAAGTGTTTTCTTTCTAACAAACAAATATTTTGTAAAGTTGTTAATGAAAGCCCATCTATCTAGAAAATGTTATCCATATTTATTGTTAGTAATCTATAATTTAACCTTGATGTAAGGAAAGTCTAATTACCCAGAGAGCACAAATAGGTCCATTGGACGTCTATTCGACATACAATTTTAAATGTCTGGACGTCCCAAAATTAGTTTTTTCTGGACTTCCGACATCCAATGGACGTCCAGTAAAGTATACAAATGGCACACTTTAGACCATTCGGAGGACGTCCTTTTCTGTATTATATTTGGACTTTGAATACTGAACATTCAAAAAACGTCCATTTCTGGATTATATTCCATCGAGACCACATCCCCCTTTTTTTACACAACCGCAACTCACCACACACTATTTTATATTATTAATAAATTATTTATTATTTTCGCAACTATCTGTATACAATTTATTTTTTTGTTAATTAAAAGTCGCTTAACCTGTGCGGAGATTGAACTCACGACACGTCCGTTAACGTTTTACACTTTCCACCGCTAGACGATCTCAACCAACGGGTCACTTTAAAATTTTTTACTAGATTTGGTTATAGGATAAGATTTCAAACTTCTGCTGACCTCCCAAGTAACATTTTTAAGAGAATAAAGTTTTATTTATGTTTTATTAGGATTTTGTAAAAGCATAAAAATTAACAATTATTTTATTACAGTTATTTTTTTGCTAATAGGACTGCATGATAAATTGATCTTATTACTTGGTTTTATAGATTCATTTAAATCTGTTTAAGAAAACTAGTTTATCCTAAAGTAAACTATGCTTTATTGCTGTCCTGTAAGGGTTAATTAATAAGTAATTTTAAAACTATTTAGTTTTAAGATACTCCTAAAGTGTGTTTGGTGTTAAAGAGGCATACTTTTTAGCAGTTTTAAAACTTAGTTTTAAGAAGTGTTTTAAATTAAATTGATCCCAGAACCTTTTAGGTACATTTTCTACAATTTTACAACATAACTCTTATAATTTATTTAATCTAGTAAACCATAGGGCTCTTTTAAAACTATATAGTTTTAATAAGAATTAAAGTTTGTTTTAGAGCATAACCTAGCTTTTCAAGCCAATCACATTATGTTGACGTTGAAAGATAAATTGTTCAAAATAAAGAAAAGTGACACTTTCCATAGAGAATAAAAAAAAATGTATATGTTTCTCCTTTTCCTCAGTGTTTAATAAGTTCATTGTGTTCCATTGTTTAACAAATATCAAAACATTCCAAGGCTCCTAATATTCTGGAAATGATCAGTAAAAGAGAAAAATAGTTAATATATTATTACTAATTTTTATATTTTGAATGACTTGTTCGTAGAGTAAATAAGAAGCTCAAGAGTGAGGTTAGGTTATGCCCGTCTGATTGAACTTATGAATGTTTTATTGAGGTTTTCGTTTTTACTATTGTTTTATGAAACGCTTTAAAAAGTGTAGCAGGAGCTTTTTAAAACTGGAAAGTCCTAAAAAGTATTTTTTTTGCTTTATTAGTTTTATAAGCTAATGTCCGTTTTTAGGTACAGATAGAACACAATAAAGAAATCCTCCATTTTAAATATGGCAGTGGCTGTTTAACCACATATCATGTAAAATAGTACCTGTCTACCAGACCTGTACCTAAAAAATATTCAAATAAATTATGGTCAAAGTTCAAATAATTCTAAAATCTTTCGAGTTTAGTAATGACGTATTTTGAGTACCAAAGACAGTAATAGTGTGCCAATGACAACATTGTGCCAAAGACAGTAAATTTATTATTTAAGATTGAGTTTACTGAGTTAAACCACATAATGTCAAATTTGTCAAACATATCTACAGCTAATTCCTTTTAGGGTATATAAATGTAATTTATATTGGAATATACTATGTTGTAATGTTATACAACTTTTGTCTCGCCTAAAGTAATTTATGATTAAACACAAAGTTTGTTTCTGATAGTCCAGTAGGTAGTATACGCAATTGAAAATGGTAAGTATCCATACAAAGATAAATCTATAATAGGATTTATATTGGCGGTTAAATAGTCACTTCCATGAAATAATTTGAAAAATACAAAATGTGATATTTTATATGAAAAACATATCGAAGACAAATGTAATCATTTTATAGTGCTATATATTCGATATTTACAATGTTATTTTCTATTAAATAACTTTCGTTAAATAGATTAGAATCCGTATAATAATCATTTTTCACGTATATTTCATATATTGTAAGGCCCATCATTTATTACGACCCAACTTGCCCACTTTTAACAGTATTTTGGTGTGTGTTTGAAATTTAAAGAAATAACAAGTGTAACTAAACAAATTAAACATAAGCACTATATAATAATTAATTTCTAATATGGCAGTCTTCCCAACATGTTTACAAAATCATTCTGTCAGAGAGTATGATAAAACAATAAAGCTAAAACAGTTTAAAATTTAATTCTCTTAAAACTCATTAGTTTTGTAAAGTTTTTATGCCTTTCCCACTTATTATCATTATCTTAAAAAAGATTTAAAAATGGTTTAATAAAATTCTTAATATACTCTTACAGACTTTGTCTTAAGTCTAATTAGTCTTAAGATATTTTTTTAAAAATACTCCTAAAAACCGTTATAGGATTCTCCCTTTTACTCTTAAAGCAGATTTATAGCAGCCCTAAGGCTTTCTCGCGGATTTAAAAGTTTTATCAGTGTCTTAAAAAAGGGTTTAATGGTTACCTTGTATACTTTGATAAATCTAAAAATGTTACTTGGGCTGTTATATTAAAAAAAGAAAGTGTATATAGATTTGGTAAGCCAAATAAATAATGACCTAAGATGGACGTCACCTGGACGTCAAAATACTACTAAAATTAAAATTAAGTCCAAAAACAGACTTTCTCTGGGTATCGATATGCAGCTGTCAAATTAATGATCATTAGAATAAAATTGCTAATTGATCTTAATGATCAGATAGTAATAATAGTAATTCACTTGGGGCAATTATTAAAAAAGTAGTTTTTTAGATTGAATAAAATAAAGTTCTCTACTTTTAACGAGCTAAATAAATGATTCTTGATTTTATTGACCCTTAATAATTTTCACAGAAGTTGTTAACACCAAAATAAAGTAATTTATTTATCATTATACTTTAGACCCCTCTTATCATCATAACAGCATGGTTATGTTCCACCTATGGTCACGAAGTGAAATTTCACAACCACGTGTTCGTGTTTACCGGACTAACCAGACCTCAACGTATTGTAAAAAAAAACTAAAACAAAATGCTTTACCAGAGGGGCACATATTCTTTGCCTACGTGATGAAGGTCTCGTACCACGGTAGAAAGGATTGCGAATTTGATGACTATGAAACTTTAATAGTGTAATATCAGACGGCAAATTACCTTTTATCTTGTTACAAAGCCTGTTGCTGAGTGACAAAAAAAATATAAAATATAATGATGGCGAAATAAAGGTCTATTGAAATTTATTATAACTTCCTTGACATTTTTTGCAGAAGCGATTAGGTACTATTAAAGCTGATTATTGCAAATTTCTATTGCATTATCGCTAGACTGGCGAGACCTATTTCCTCACGAAGATACCTATACTCCTATGCAAAGCTCAACCAGTAATTAAAAGAGGTCAAAACAAAGTTATCTATATTTCTGCTGATTTTTATAAGATACAAATGTGTATTATAGTTTATAGTGTATTTATTACAGAGACATCACACTATCTGACATGAAATATTTATAATTATTGAAGGTTTTATTAAAAAAATATATATACCGTCAAAAACTAAAAACAAAAACCGATCCAGAATTAAAAATTCGTGATATTGAACATATAACATTACCTATATAATTTAAAGGGAATACACAAACACAACTGTACAAAAAACAACCGTCTATAAAAGTGTCAAAATTTAATATAAAAAATAAAAGAATACTCTAAATGTATTGCATTTTACATTAGATAAATATCGCACGATTCGAAATTTATGTAGACGTTAATTTTAACGGCCAAACGATCTGATTATACGGGATTTTAAGATTTTATTGAAAATTCCGGATAATTTATCATTTGTGGCGTATCCCGGACAACACGCCAAAATTGCGAACATGTCCTGACTTCTGGTAACTCTACCTGAGACCAGAGCTGGGCAAAGCACTCAAAATAAGTGCTTCGAGTACCAAGCACCAAGCTCTTTGGAAATGTAATTACCAGCATCAAGTACCAAGCACTTTTGACATTCTAATTGGTAACAACCTTAAACGCAAATAAATTGTTAATGACAAAATGTCTTTTTGACCACTGTATTTTTATTGATTGTTGTCAATGTTGTAAATGGTAGTCATAATAGTCATTTTAGTTCAAAGTTCGAAAAATATAGGAAATTTCAATTTTTTAGAATCTAAAATTCAGTTCTAATATTTTTAAGGGCAATTCTACATAAGAAAATATGAAAAGTTCTTCATATAAACATAGGTTCGGATATGCATAACTTTTTTTATAAATAAGTTATTTGTAAATATCATTAATATTCTTTACCCGATTTTGTTAAAATTTAGCAGTGTTGTTTAAAGTAATAAGGGGCCAGTTTAGCCCCAACTGGGTGATAATTATTAATTTCAGTGACGTCTCAAACAACGTACAAACAACACTGCCAAATTTTATCAAAATCAAGTAAAGGATTTTAATGATTAAAAAAAAGTTATCGATAACTATGAATTTTCGGATCTATGTCCATATATAGAAATTTTCATGTTTTCTGGGAACTGAATTTCAGGACACCCATGTCAACAGATTCGGAAAAAACATACATTTCATTCGCTAGTTTTTCATGGTTTTTCGAACTTTGGACTAAAATGACTATGGCAACCATTTACAGAAGTGACCAATCAATAAGAATACATATAGGGTTCAAAAAGACATTTTGTCATTAAATTTTATTCACAAAATTTCGCAGACTCTTAAGATATTTGGATAAAAATGAAAACAACAAACTAATTACAAAAATCAGTAATAATTAATAGGCAAGTAATTAAAATATAACTGTGCTTGCAAGTCCTTTAGTTCTGACTTAAAATGCGAAATTTAATTACCAATTACCAAACACTTTCATAAAGGGCTTCAGTTACCATTTACCGAGCACTGTGTTTTAAAAGTACTTTCAAGCACTGTGTTTGATGCACTATTGTGCTTGAATTACTGCCTGTGACTGGCAACCTCGATATCCTTTTTTCTCGTGCATATTCTAAAGCAATTTACTATCAACACAAGCAAAACAGACCCGAAAGTTGATATCGCCAGCATTGTACTCATATATATCTACATTAAAAAATAATATATGTTTATATATTTTTTTATTTTGGTATAGCACGAAATTTCAATTTAAAAAATTAAAAATCTGTTGTCATTGTCATTCTAAGAAGTCGACAATTTGTGTGATTTGATAATAAATTCTGAGTAAAAATTATTTTTAAATGCATGATCAACTTATTTGCTTTCGTGTGACGTTATTTCTTTATAAGATCCAAATAGGATTTCTCAAATATTCCTCACACATTTGGGTAGTCGCAGCACCTACAATACTTTCCATTCTTGACAGTATTTAGAACAGGGCTGTCTGTTTAAAATCGACGATTACAATCTAACTAAAATATCGCTGTTTCATTAATCTCTGCTCTAGGTATTTAGAAAATATCTCTTCGTTTATTAACTTATAAACAACATTCATGTCTTTCATATACAATGGAAACGCGCGCTGGCGAATTAACACAAACTAATAATCTAAAATATGCAGCCAAAGCTACGTGTCTTGAAGTTACTTTTTAGAGAGCCGCGGGGAGGTGAGACGATGAGCGCAGGCGGCCCAAGTGGTGCACAGCCCGAATCGACCCAGGTAAGAGATGAATATGACTAGGCGTCCTGGCGGCATATTTGCACATCCTCCTATATGACGGCACCGGAGTGCTGAAATCTGTTCGCCTTTGTAGCCTACAAGTACGCTACAAAAGCTCATTGATTTAGACACCCATACAAATTTTATGTTATGTGAGACTTTTCTTTTCAATTTTAGCTGTGTCCAGGCCGTTGGCGTCTATGCCGGCATGCGTAGCAAGGTATGGGTTAAAATTTTTTGGTGGCGGCGAAGCCGCCACCGTAAGAGAAGTCGTTGTTTCGTTTTCTTCTTGTATATTTTCTTTTTTTTTTTAATCCCAAAATACTTCAAATGCGTCATTTGAATGACATTATGTCTATTAACGGCATTTTAGTACACGACCGTTTAACAACAGTTTAAGTACAGCCATTGTTTCATAGAATGTAGATAAGCTTGCTTACTGATTCCAGCAATAAGAGAGGCTTTATGCATTGGTGCCTAAATCAATCAGCTTTTGTAGCGTACTTGTAGGCTACAAAGGCGAACAGGTTTCAGCACTCTCAATTAAATTAAAATTAATGAGATTATCGACTACATTTATTTTACGTATATTTTGGAATGTCAAATAATTTTTATGAAATGTAGATGCTCTACAGCACTTATGCACCAGCCACCACTGTTTCTTAAGGTTCTTTATATTTTCTAGGACATTTTATTATCCTGTTTCCCTGCTGTAGGAAATATCCCTCTTTCAGGGTAGTTTTCCCTGGATTACAATAAGTAAACAACTACAATAAGTAAACATCTAGCTAATTTCCTGATTTTTGCGTGTGAGATCTATGTGGCAGGTTTTGTTTCCAAAATAATATCACCAATTTTGCTATTTCCAACTTTATAAACATGCCCATAAAAAAAGTGGAATATGATTTAGGGAAACACGAAAACCTAATTCATGATACTCTACAATATTTTTGCAATAGCTATTGTATGTTATTGGGATAGGCGAGTTTATCTTATAGATCGTCCAACAGATCCTGGAGGTCTGCAGGGAGACGGAGATGTTGGGCGTCTGAAAACAGACGAATTTTTGGTTGGAGAAGTTTTTTGGTAGGTTTGTGGATGAGGGGAAGGCGGCATGGCCGCCAGGGTTTTTCTTGGGCATGGGTATTTGAGCGTTTCAGAGTTTGAGAGACGTATTGTTTCTTGAGTAGTGGAAAACGAGATAGAATGGGTGTGTTCGAGATGTTATTAAAAACTTCTCCATTAGAGGAATTAAACGAGAGATATCGGCATCATCGAAGGATACGTCTTTGAAGAGATAATACTTTTCGGGCTTGACGCGTAGGAAATGCGGAATAGGGTACTGCATTGTACTCAGCGACGGAGCAGTTGAAGGAATTATAGGTATGGACTAGAGTTTCGGGATTACATCGACCAAAATGACCACACAAAGCCGGCTCGCCGACGCAACTTATCAAGGATGCGTTGAACGTCAGAAAACAATCGAGGGTGAAAGATGATTGCACCCCCAATTAATAACCGACGCTGGTGAGCACGCTGCCCCCAATTAACAGAAATTTTGCTAAATCCCTTGGTGTACCAACCAGAGGTAGGGATCTTTAACGAGCCCAACATCCATAGACTCGGGACTAACGGCTTTACATCTCCTCCGAAAAGCTGGCACACTCCACACTATACCTCGTACTCATTGATATAATGCCTTCCCGTTGTAGTATGCAACTAAGCGAGCAGTTTATTCAGACCCACGGTCACCCATCCAACTACTAACTGCGCTGGGCCTGGCTTGACTGTAGATATCGATACACATAATAAGTAAACCTAGCCTGACTCCTGCAATATATAATATACGTCATGAGCATATTGGGTAGGTCTATTTGAATGTGAATGTTTGAAAATGAATAATTGGGTTTTTAGTGGGTTCGGGTGGTGAGTTATCAGAATTTTGTACTATCATGAGCAGAGCAGTATCGTCAGTATGAAGAAGACATTTTGACGAAGGGTGGTTTGGTGAAGGAAAAGCGTGGGTGTAGATGAGGTATATAAGAGGGGTCAGAACAAGGCCCTGAGGTACTCCGGCAAGCAGAGTGAATGGGTACGGCAGGGAATTACCTATTTTGACTGTTATGGATCTGTCCGTGAGGTATGAGTGGATGAATTTGGAAATGTTAAGGGGGAGACATGGACGTCGTTACACAATTCTATACTTCCAATTTTTCCAGAAATAACAGAAAATCGCAATATATTTTTTATTTTTAAATGAAAACCCTTTTTCTTATTGAAAATTTGAATTTATGGAACATTTTTGTATAAGAAGCGTGTATTGAAAATTTTCTGTCAGTAACATATTAAAAAAATATTTTTCAATATGATGGTCATTTTGACAAGATTGCATTTCAGCCATATACAATAATCAAAGGCAGAAATCCAATCATTTGCTAAACATTTAAGATTTAAGGAATGTTGAAGAATATCATAAAATAAGAATTTATTGTTTATTTAAAACCTTTTCTGATGTCTATTATTTCCAGTATTATTGTTATTATTACAAAAATAAAGGTTTTTCTTCTTATTACTATATAGCTGTCCATTTATTTCTTTGATTTAATTTCGATTTTGGCTACTGAAAATTTATATAATTTCATTTTATTGTTTTTAACCTATTTTTTTAGTAAAAAGTAAAATGTATACGTGTGTTTGATACGCCAAAATTACAAAATATCGTCCTAAAGTACTCGAATTATCCGCAGCTTGCGCTAGTATCGCTTTTGCTTCCCCTACCATGATCGCACTGATCGAATTGACCGCAGCCATGTTTTAACATGCCTTAGCTTAACGTTCTTTCGATTAACTCTGTCGTTGGTGGAAGAGCCATAAATAATTTTTAAACCACTTTGTATGTCTGGATAAAATTCACAATGTTTGGACGCTATATCATTGATGGAGAGCTCATTGTGTGCAGAAAGCTCTTTCGTACTCCAGTTTGGTATGCAGCTTCAAAATTGTCGATTAAGTCGTAAAAGTCAGGGGGGACAACTGCCCCCCCTTCCCTCCCCACCAAACGACGCCCATGGGGGGAGACCTATGTTCATAAGCTTTTTGACTAGCCCGGTATGCCAGACTTGGTCAAAAGCTTTTATACTTTAAATGTCAAAAACCTTCACGTAAGATAAATAAATGTATAATTTAAAAATAAAAATTAACTGAAGCTTTTTTTCGAGTGTCTAATTTTGATAATTAGATCATAAAAATTTGCGACAGTTCTTTTTTAATAGGAACATTCAAATTCGAGATTACTGTACTTATTGATACAGTTTCGGAAGGAGGGATCCTTCCTGCCTTTGCTTTGACCGTTCCAATTTGGGTCATTTTGTGTCTTTTTACTTTATGACTGATCTATTATTTTATATAAGTAGTTGTATAATCACAGAGTATGTAGTATTCTGTGCCATAGGCACATAGACAAGTATACGTGACAGAACGGCAGGTAATAGGTCTACAGTCTGACTAGTTTGTTTATTATAAATTTGTTTCTGATAATAGATATGTTAACACAGGCCATCTATTTTTTAACGAATTACAGTATTTGCTTTATAAATCAGTTATTAGGAATAAGTAGAAATCAGCCAATGTAAAGGTCAAGTGCATTTGTTAGTCATATTCTCTTTATCTTTACGATACATAAAAATTGACAGCCAAGCAGTAAAAGTGCACGTATTAAAAAAATTTATATACTTCGCGTGGGCTAAAAAGACCCATTGTTTTATTTAAAAATCATCTTTAGTTTGTTATATGTATACTAAATTAGCTTTCTTGGTAGATATTATTATATACGTATGTTTAGGCGGGGAGGGCGAACCCATATGGGCGCCAAAATATTTAGTTCAAATTTGAAGATCTGTTCCATGTGTAATTTTTTCATAAATATGTAAGATCGGGCACTCGTATTTCACGAATATTAGTTGATTGTAAGTCACTAGATTTAGGTATCCTCTAATTTTCACACTTTACTTGAAGATTGACCACTACTCAATTCAAAATATACCGTGTGTTCTAAATTAAAGCGTTACAGCTATATACCGCTTTTTATAAAAAAAAACGTTTCAGACGAAAGTTTTATAGTTTTGTAGGGAAACACTTTTGGCTAAAATCGTTTTTTATAGCTAACCATAATATGGCCAACTTTTTTTTCGCGCAGCAACATTTTTAAGTAGCTGTTACTCAAAAAGTAAAAGTCCAATAAAAAAATATTTTCCTCAAAAGTTTCTTATTTTTTTATGTACTTTAAGAATATGTAAGAAAAAAATGGGATTCCCATTTAAAAAAACAAAGTTCACCTGGATATGGCCATATTATGGTCAGCTATAAAAAAATGAATTTAACCAAAATGTTTCCCCCAAAAAACTATAAAACTTTTGTCTGAAACTTTTTTTTCTAAAATGCATATTTTCAGCGGTATTTAACTGTAACACTTTAATTTGAACACCCGGTATATTTCACATAACAGTATTTAGTATCTTATAGCGTTTTCGATTCCACTGCTCGGCTTGCTCTGAGAGCATACGAAAGGTGGGAGATATGTCGATACCAGTTACTTTTCACTCTAAAAAGTAACCAGCATCGATATACATATAGCTCATCTTTTATGTGCACTCCCCGCAGGCAGGGCAGTGGAATTGAAAACTCTATTAATTACTTCTAGGCAAACTTGTAGTATAAGGGAAACGAGAAAAGTGAAACGATTTGATTTTGAACGAAAGACGATTGAGAAGTTAAATTTTCAGTTTTTTAGCGTTTTAGAACTTGGAGTAATTGGAAACGTGGCAACGTGGGTTGTGGATAAAGTAACATAAGCGAGTACAAAGTAAATAGTTTGCACACGTTTATGTCAAGTAGGTATATTTATCATCATTCCAAGACAAACCATACCTACCTAAATTCTTTAATATAAAGGTTTTAATCACATCGCATCAATGCGGTTTTGTACAACAACGTTAATCTTGTTAATATAAGTAACATAAAC
The DNA here is from genome assembly GCA_927349885.1 of Psylliodes chrysocephalus. Lineage (NCBI taxonomy): Eukaryota > Metazoa > Arthropoda > Insecta > Coleoptera > Chrysomelidae > Psylliodes > Psylliodes chrysocephalus. The sequence continues at coordinate 5,479,190 of OV651826.1, forward strand.
CAATTCGCAGAATATTTACTCTAAAAAGCGAGATCATAGAACCGTCTTTAATAAATTAAGATTATTTCGGTTTTATGATTATTTAAGTTTTATCTTCAAAGCAGTAAAGTTTAAATTTCACGGGATTAAAATAATTACATATAATACCAATAAAGGTAGGAAACGTCGCCAAGGAAAACTGGAGACTGATAAACAAGTAAGCAAAATCAAAGCACAATTTTGAAAATAATTTTTTCTACGAACATTATTCAAAACACGTTTTTCCGCAACAATTGCCACTCGCAAAGCACGTAGAAAAGTGACATATGTACAGTAAAGCGTTCATAAAGTAACTACTTTACGCACGCTTATGTCAAGTAAATGTGCGTTCGTATATTTAAAATTTTTGAATCCTATCAGTAATCCTGACCAGTTCAACAGGATTAAAATCATCTTAAAAAATTTACTCATATCTCGCTCAAAATCACTGAATAAACGATTGTACTTGATACTGATGCACGTTTGGGTACCTACTTTTTAAAAAAGTATTATTTACTGTGCCGTGTGATCTGTTTTGTTTTGTAATCTATGAATTGACAGTTCGTATATATTTTAAAAGTAAATAGATATTTTAAATTTTACGTTTGTCATATTACTATAGGCATAGAATTATTTTAATTGTTTACAGCAATTTTTGTTCCCTAAATATGTTTATTAACATTATTTGTTCTATAGAGCCATAAATTAACCTCAATTCATCAGACTTTGGTATGAAAAATACACCTCTAGATATCGCCGAAAAAGCTAGGCCTACTGTTATTACTCCTATAGTAATAACTATTATTAAAAATTTATTGGAATTATATAATAATCTAAACTGAAAATTTTTTTTAGGAAAAAGATAAAAAATTTCAATTAACAATGCATAAGTATCCAGTTGTGGAATGTTAGCTTCTTAAATTGTTGTATCGATAAAGTTGGTCGCGACCACGTTTTATAACACTGTAACACTGTAATCCAACGTCCTGTTGAGCATATAGCCGTGGAGGTAGTTGTTTGTTGTTATAATACGGTCGGACTCTTTCCCGAGTAAAATCGGGGCTGAAGGTATGGCACTCGCTGTTTATTTTTCATCTATTTGTCTTCCATTTGAGAGCGATCTCGGTCGTCTATTTATATTTTTGATCCATCTAGATGTACCTGATGATGATATCAAAATCGGTTGCTAATTAAAATAACTATTAGAAATAAAGGAATTTTCTTCCACCACACTGCTCTATATATACAGGGTGTTTCAAAAAGATTGGTCATAAATTATACCACGTATTCTTGGGTTAAAAGTAGGTCGATTAAACCGTACTTACCTATATACAAAAGTGCACCCAAAAATAGTTACAGGGTGTATAAGATAAAAATTTAAATGAACTTTTTTAACGTTGCTCTTAAACCGTTTGACATTTTTTCATGAAATTTTATATGACGTATTGGAGTACCATGACTAACAAAATCGAGGTAGAGGCAATATATTTTTTTTAATTTTTGTAGGATTTTGGAGGGTGTCACCGCCCCTTTCTCTATTCAACTTTTTTGTAATATAAAATTTTATTAAAAATTGAATGCTACTGAAATGCAACATCTATTTGGAAACTTTTTTGTCTCTTAGTATTTGTTTGTAAAATGTTTGGTTTAGACGATACAGCCACTTAAAATGACATCTTAAAAATATTCAATGTAAATTATACGTATGCAAAAATATCAAAATTAGGTTTTCATTGTTAAAACTATGTAGTAAGTGTATACAGGAGGAGAATATAATTTTGAACACCTGTTAAATTATTTTTTTTTATTTTGATGACATTAGTTTGTAATTTAAAAATAAACTTGATTTATATATTTTTCATACGTAGAATTTCCATTGAATATTTTTAAGTTGTCATTTCAAATGGCTGTATCGTCTAAACTAAACTTTTTACAAACAAATACTACGAAATAAGAAAGTTTACAAATGGATGTTGCATTCCAGTGGCGTTTCACTTAATATTAAATTTTATACTACAAAAAAGTTGAGTGGAGAAAAGAGCGGTGCGCCCTCCAAAAACCTATAAAAATCATTAAAAAAATATTGCCTCTTCCTCGGTATTATTAGTCATGGTATTCTAACACGTCATATAAAATTTCATGAAAAAATGCCAAACGGTTTAAAAGCAATGTTAAAAAAATTCATTTACATTTTTATCTTATACACCCTGTAACTATTTTTGGGTGCACTTTTGTATATAGGTAAGTACGGTTTAATCGAACTATTTTTGACCCAAGAATATGTGGTACAATTTATGACCAATCTTTTTGAAACACCCTGTATAATTTAACTCACATCTAATTAAAATAGGAAGCTTCTATTTAACTATAAAATTATTTAAATACGGATATACCTATAAGGAAGTCAAAGAAATATCGAATGGAAAGAACCGATATGTATAATTGTTTTTAAATTAAATTATATAAAAATAATTGATTTTATGCAATAAGTGCAGGATGCTAAACGTCACAAAGTCAAGGTAATATAAATTACTCGATTACAACATCGTGCGACTTATCATAATTATAATTTCAGTGCTGTGATTTCTGTTTATTGTTGCCAGCAGATTGATGTAAGCAGGATGAAAAAAATATACCTATTTAAACCTCACATCTTTCGGTTTCCTATGTCATAACATATACGCGAAGATAACGGATTTCTAAAAAAAAAAAATTTAACAGATCTTTAACACAAAGAGATAAACAAATCACTAAGACGAAAAACCATCGAATCTTTAACACGAAGATATTAACGAACCTCTAAGACGAAAAGATCAACGGATCTTTAACACGAAGAGATCAATGACTCTCTAAGGAAAAAAAAACAGATCTTTAACACAAAGAGAGCAACAAATCTCTAAGGCAAAAAGATCAATAGATTTTTAACGCAAAGAGATCGACGGATCTCTAAGACGAAGAGATCAACGGATATTAGAAGAGATCAACGGATATTAGAAGAGATCATCGGATCTCTAAGTAAAAATCAACAGATCTTGGATACAAAGAGATCAACGAATCTCTAAGACGAAAACACCATCTTATCTTTAACAAGAAGATATCAACAAAACTCTAAGATGAAAAAATCAACGGATCTTTAACACAAAAAGATCAACGGATCTCTAAGACAAAAGATCAACGGATCTCTAAGACAAAAGATCAACGAATATTTAACACGAAGAGATCAATGGACCTCTAAGACGAAAATATCAAAGGATCTCTATAAAAAAAATCAACAGATATTTAGCACAAAGAGAACATGAAGAGAACAATGGATTTCTATAACCATTGCAATGTGATCAACGGATCTCTAACCATCGCAACGAGAACAACGGATCTCCAGAGAACAACGGATCTCTAGAGAACAACGGATCTCCAGAGATCAATGGGTCTCACAATCATGATTATCTATAGCAGGGGTGGCCAACTTTTCTGTATATAAGATCTAATTTTTATCATAAAAGTGTGTTGCGATCGACTTGTTGTCATAGGCGTAGTCTAAGGGGAAGAAGGGATGTTAAATACATATTATGTTCATACACTGTGTTTCATTATAAGGTGAATTACAGCGAGGTATGGGTAGATAAGTAAAATATATGTTCAAAACTATTTTTATTTTTTAAATCACTTATTAAGTTTTCAAGATATAGGCTTATGAAGAAAATACATTTCCAGATCCAACTTCTGGCAGCAGCATTCTATACATGCGGTACCTAAAATTTTACAACAATTTTTAACTTAACTTAAAATGCAATTTAATTTTTTTAACAACTGCAATGTATAAGTTGTTGTACTATTTGTTCTAAATATGAAAAGTTGTTATAAAAATGCACGGTATGGCTGATAATTTGCTTTCCATATTTCATTTCGCGTTTTTTTTTTGGGCCAGGAAAAATTACCATGAAGGAATAATATGACTTACTTTTTGCTAATCTATATATCAATAGCTTGCTGAGTACACCTCGTACTGAACTCTAGATATACAGCCTATCTACCTACGTAAAAAACAACAACAATAATTATTTAAAGGGCAAAAAACTTAAGTCCAGGGGAATTAAAAGAACATGGATAATGATTAACAATATTTATTAATTCAAAGTAGCTGCAGATAAATACAGATTTGGAATTTATTTTGCTGCCTTAAGACTTAGTTTGCATGTCTCTAACCAAGGAATCATAATTAGGTGTATATCCTGACAAATCTAATAATAGTTAGTCTTCAGTATGGGAAACAGTCAGGACAGAACGTTGTCTTCGTTAGCTTCAAGTATGAAAATGCGGATTTCACATAGGTATGTAGATCCGAAACAAGAATAGATATATTCGATACATTTGGAGATAGGGATATTTTTCTCGGCTGACATGTTTCCAAAAACCGTCTTCCAATTTTTTGGCTTGTAAGATTAAGTCATTTTGTAAAATTATTATTTCATTTTCTAATGTCTTCTGATCCATATGATTTTTTTACCAAAGAACATTTTTATTTTGTAATTTTCTTTACAAGAGGTACTTTTAATTTTTAATTTTACAACTTTTTTTACCAGAGTATTTTTATTTTACTATTTTTTTACCAGATTAGGTAGGTGGCAAGTTTGAAGTTGGTACTTTTTTCTTCCAGTTCATCGAATATGATACAGTATGGCCAAATGTAAGAAATATGATTACGGTGCTCTGAAATATGACATACCCAACATACTGTTACCTGGTTTATTTATTTCGAAACTGAAACTTTTACAATATACAACAATTAACATTAACGTACATAAAACTGAAACACTGACGTCACGATCATCCACATGTTTCTTGAAACAGAATGACATTTCTAGACTGTTCTCTCTTCTTTTATTCGTACTTTTACTTATGACAACCGAAGCACACTGTGGGATGGGTGACATTGCACTGTTTCTTTTATTCTTACGTTTCGCATATCAGCCGCAGGCTACTGCAGGGTGCAGGATAACAATACTTTAGCTATTTGTATATTAAGAGCGGAAAGTGCTACTTTGCCAGTTGAGATAAAAAGTTGTCGCACGACGCACTAGCGGAGCGCGGCAAATTATCGTGAGCGGATAATAATAGCTTTCCGCTTGAATTACACTCAAGATTTGTTTCTACGATCTCACGATATTACCAAATTCAGATTTTAGGACATGTATATTTGACAGGTGCCGCTGGCGAATCGTGTGTTGTGTGTATTTTGTAAGTTATTTTTCCTACTTATGAGCAAATTGAAAACTGGGTAATCTATTTTTAATATTTCAATTATTGTTTAAATATTAAGGGGAATGAGTTTGAATATTAGATGTTTAACTAAAATATTCAGATTAGTCTACATTTGGTTTTAAAATACCGATTAGCTTTCTTTTATTCACTGCAAACGAAAATAGACAAGCTCCAAAGTAACTTTGTCGCTAATAATGTCAAATTATGACAAATCGCGGAAAACTTTCTAGTTATATTTGAATGTGCAAAAGCCTATTTTGAAAAGTGATCGTAGAAAACAGACTTTAAAGAATATTTTGACGTAACTTATTAAGATAACTTATAGATGTTACAAATATATGCTAGGATAGGAAAACCTAAAGGATTCAATATTGATTTGAATGTGAACCCAAACAAAACTTTCTGTTCTATTTTAGTTTTTAATATAATTCTATTGTTTTATAAAATAAGGTAGTTTATTTTCTATATTCTTCCAATAAATATTCCATTTTTGATTAAGATTTTAATTCAAGTAATTCGATTGTTCCAAAAGTTTTTATCAAATAGGTATGTTGCGCAATTAAAAGACAATCTTGATCGAGGCCCAATTAATATGTACATTCCTTTGATTTTAATAAAAATATTTAATAATAAGATCATATCATTTTAAAGATTTGGATGCATACAGGGTGTCCCATTAGTGCGTAATTGTTCAATATTTTAATTTGTGTTATAGACACACAAACAAATTTCAAATAAAAGGTATATGGATTTGAAAAATACATATTGATACACTGGTTTTTGGTATTACAATTTATTTCAATTCAACTTTACAATAACTCAGTTCAACTGATGTCAGGTCGTCGACTTATATAGCTTGCCTCGACCTTTTAAAACCTTCTCGAACAATCCGGACTTTTCTTTGACAAGGAATGACATTTCGAGACATTTCTGGATTATTCTTCTTTATTTACTCGTACCTTTACTTATGACGACCGCAGCACGCTACAGGGTGCTGCGTAACAATATTTTAAAAATATTTTTGGATATACATGGTGTTTAATTTTTGGAATGGTTTGCTTAAACTATATTCAATTCCAGAATTTTTTAAAAAACGTTAAAGGGTTGCCAAGCAATTACTTTTTTTATGAAATTAGAGAATGAGGTAGACCCCAAATTAAATTATCATAAGTTAGGTAAATTTACATTTACTTCAAAAATGTATAATATACAAACTTATTAGATACTAAGCTAACGAATAGTGGCAATAGAACTGGTTTATTTTATACAGAGTGTTTTGAAACATGTCTTAAATATGGCTAATTTTAAGTTCATTTACGCAATTTTTCAAATGCAACACCCTGCGTATTATTTTAGCATACAATTTCTTATAAATTTGCATATTCAACTATTTGAACATGTTAGCCAATAACACATATACAGGGTGTCCCATCAGTGCATAATTGATCGATAGCTATTTTATTATTATTTAAAATACGAAGAAATTTGTAATATAAAAGTTGTATGACTATATTTAACAATTATTATTCTTAAATATAGTTGGATAGGTAAATTCATAAGAAACTTTATGCCAAAATAATATACACTGTGAAAAAATGAAGTAAATTGAACTTAAAATTAGCCATATTTAAGATATGTTTTAAGGCACTTTGTATAAAATAAACCAGTTCATTTAAAGTTATTCGATAGCTTGGTGTCTTATAAGTTTGTATTTTAAACAATTTTAAAATCATTGCTTATCTACCTTAATTATAATAATTTAATTTGAGGTCTGCATCATTCCGAAATTTCACAAAATAATTAATTGCTTGGCAACCCTGTAATATTTTTAAAAAATATTTTATTTTTGAATACAGTATTATGAGACCATTCTAAAACTGAAATGAAATACAGGGTATTCAATTTAAAAAATTTACATTTTGATTTGTCAAGCAAAAATGCAACATCCTGTATAATTAAAAATATTTTAAAAAATAATTTTTTTAAATCCATATAACTTTTACTTGAAATTTTTTTGTATGTCTGTAACACAAATTGATTTACCGAGTAATTACGCACTAATGGGACACCTTGTATGTCGCTTTTTTACCATTTCAACTATTAATTAGACAAAGTACACATTAGCAAAAATAAAATAAGTACTTAAACTGAACTTATGAAAACATCATTTTATGAGTGTGTCCTCCTACCGTTACTACCAGGTGCGGACCACGCCATGTCACCCTTTTAGTCCCTCACTATTTTTAGGTGTACAAAAGACGAGAACAAATATTTAAATAGTTAAGTAGGTATAGTGCCATTTATAGTAATTCAGGATGCATAGTCATTAATGCACAAAGAAGTATAAAATGTTCATATAGATTTCTTCCCAAATAAAAAAAAGTCCTCCATCATTTTTAAATTTTTACTATTATAACAAATTAAATTTCTTAAAACTCTTAATACGATGATTTTTAAAATGTAAATTATTTGGCAATAATTTGCATTAGCACGAAATTAGTATTTAACATCATCGTTCTAATCTTTTATATTATTATAATCTCAAAAAATATCAACGATCTTTGGTAATCTTTAATTATCAATAAGCTGTTATAAATAGTTGTTTTGTATAAATAACATACATTTCAATTTACGTCAACTCGATGTTATATACTTATTTTAATATTTAGACGTACGTACGTATTTAGATGCACGAAATCGAGAAAACTATACACCCTAAATAATTTTAAAGATGAAGCTTTTATGAAAAAATACAAAAATAGGTCAAAAGTTATGTAAAGTTGCGTTACATAGTACCGACGCATATAAGGGGAGGTGGATTTAGGGGGTCCCGACCCCTTCCTTGGCCTAAGCAACAACGCGAATATTAGCCGAATACCCACCTTTTAAAATCACACGACTCCCGCCAACGCAAATTACAACATGAAAAAGAACTGTTTTGGGAGCGCTAAAACTCATACTTATTTTTTGACTAATTTTTTGCTATTTTTTGCCAACTATTTAATTTTTTTGCTCCTGCCGTTACCGAGAAATATTAGCCTTGATACTTAAGCTACAATGGCCAGTCCTGTATTTCTGTTTTTTTTGGCCTTCGGCTAGCAACGCCATACAGCCAAATACCAAGTACAATTAACGGGCATATGCACCATTGTCCAGTTAAATCCTCTGTTATCTAATAGTAGTATAAAAAAATAACTGTGTTAACAGAATTTGCTATGCACCATCTATTTACCCTCTTCAGTTAGAAATCAGTCTGTTACGTATATATTACTGTATTTTTTAGTTGGCTACCATTTGTACCTAACTTTAGGTGTGTTGCGATTTGCGATTGTTAGGTTAGGGATTTTTTGGATTTTTTATATTTCCATTCGTTTCTATTTTTACTTTCCTATCTGTATACAGATAAGGAAAGTATAGGAATCATGATTTTTGATTTTCTAGTTTAAAAAATGGAGAATGGAAAAAGAAGTGCCAATGTTACTGAGAGGGAAAAGGAATTTTTAATTTCCTTGGTCTAGAAAAACCTGCATATTATAGAAAATAAAAAAAAAAACTAAAGCAGTTTATATATAATAAGCAGAAAAATGAATGCTGGGAGAAATTGGCGTAGGATTTCAACACCAATCAAACTGGTGGCATTTTAATAAACTGGGACGATAAGTGCTGCTATGCTTCACTTCATAAATAATACTCGAGACTGTAGATTGTAAAACCGAAAACAAATCACTTATGTTCATTTCAAATGATCCACGAGCATGAAAGTACTATTACAATTTAATTTATTTTTGTTAATGGTTGCTTTCTATTATTTATTGGTCGGTTCTTCAATATCTTCCAATAAATCTGCCAGTACCCGAACTGTTTATTCCAACGAAATCTTATTTTAAAGTCCTTTTCATCGAACTCTTCAATTAAATTATTTCTTGGTCTCACCAGTCGCACTTGTGGAATTTCAAAATCACTCTCTGATGATAATGAGCATATTAAATTAAAATTTAACTTTCCGTATCTTATAAAACCTTATCCTAGCCCTTCAAAACAAACAAACAAAATTAAAACAGTCTGATAAGTAAAATTAACAGGCCAAATTTCGTTTGTTACATTAAAAACGTCTTTGACAGATTGTTAGTAATATTTTGTAATGGTGAATACAAAATTGTCAATTTCACAGTCAGTTATGTAGTTAACTCTCTGATAACTATTAACAGAAGAATGGTGCATATGGCCGTAAGAGGTTAAAGTAAGAGTTAAGTTAAACAGTCTATATATTAAAGTATTGTTATAATAAAGAAAATTGTTAAAGTAAAGTAAATTATTAAAGTAAATTGTTAAATTAAATTGTTAAATTAAATTGTTAAATTAAATTGTTAAATTAAATTGTTAAATTAAATTGTTAAATTAAATTGTTAAATTAAATTGTTAAATTAAATTGTTAAATTAAATTGTTAAATTAAATTGTTAAATTAAATTGTTAAATTAAATTGTTAAATTAAATTGTTAAATTAAATTCTTAAATTAAATTCTTAAATTAAATTGTTAAATTAAATTGTTAAATTAAATTGTTAAATTAAATTGTTAAATTAAATTGTTAAATTAAATTGTTAAATTAAATTGTTAAATTAAATTGTTAAATTAAATTGTTAAATTAAATTGTTAAATTAAATTGTTAAATTAAATTGTTAAAGGTAAGTTAATTAAATCCTAAATGCCCTACTAAACCCATTTAATACATATAATACTGAAAGGGATTTATACGTGGACACTCGCTTTACGTCTAGGGATCTTTCAAGACGACTTACGGCCGTATGCACCATTGTCCAGTTAAATCCTCTGTTATCTAATAGTAGTATAAAAAATAACTGTTAGCAGAATTTGCTATGCACCATCTATTTACCATCTTCTGTTAAAAATCAGTCTGTTACTTATATATTACTGTATTTTTTAGTTGGCTGCCATTTGTACCTAACTTTAGGTGTGTTGCGATTTGCGATTGTTAGGTTAGGGATTTTTTTGGATTTTTTATATTTCCGTTGGTTTCTATTTTTTAAGTTTGATTTTCTAGTTTAAAAAATGGAGAATGGAAAAAGAAGAGCCAATGTTACTGAGAGGGAAAAGGAATTTTTAATTTCTTGGTCCAGAAAAACTACACATTACAAAAAATAAAAAACTAATGCAGTTTATAATGAGCAGAAAAATGAATGCTGGGAGAAATTGGCGTAATATTTCAACGCCAATCAAACCGGTGGTATTTTAATAAAACGGAACAATAAGTACTGCTATGCTTCTTGTCAATTCATAAATAATCCTCGAGACTGTAGATTGTGAAACAAAAAACAAATCACTTATGTTTATTTCAAATGATCCATGAGCATAAAATCTAAGTGCTATTAAAATTTTATTTATTTTTGTTACTGGTTGCTTTCTATTATTGGTCGATTCGTCAATATCTTAGAATAAATCTGCCAGTATCCGAACTGTCTGTTTATTCCAACGAAATCTCATTTTATAGTCCTTTTCATCGAACTCTTCAATTAAATTATTTCTTGGCCTCACCAATCGCACTTGTGGAATTTCAACATCACTCTCTGATAACAATGAGCATATTAAATTAAAATTTAACCTGTCCATATCCTATAAAACCTTATCTAGCCCTTCAAAACAAACAAGCAAAATTAAAATAGTCTGAAAAGTAAAACTAACAGGCTAAATTTGGTTTGTTATATTAACAGATTGTTAGTCATATTTTGTAATGGTGAATACCAAATTGTCAATTTAACAGTCAGTTATGTAGTTAACTCTCTGATAACTATTAACAGAAGAATGGTGCATATGGCCGTTATACAGGTAACAAACATAAGGACTACGGTATGAAGGAAGTAAACAAATGGGAAGAAAATAACAAAGGCATAAGGTATGTTATGTTATGTTGATAATGGGGTGTTAATACACTGCGACCTAAAAGATCTATTGTGCCCCCTTCTGTCGCCACTGCACTAAGGAAATGTCTCAATGCCTATAGCGACCCTTTCAGTCCTATTTTCTCAAGGAAGTGTAGGATTTGAAGTGGCTCCAAGTTAGGTAAGTCTCCCTCTTCTATTTGATATCCTCCTAGATATAGTGCCCTTGGATTCTGGAGTGCTACACATTCAGTTAGGATGAGAATGGAGGTTTCGTCCTCCTCCTCACAGAATCTGCACTCACTATCCTCTACTAATCTCAGTTTACTTAGGTGTCCTTTTAGTCGGCAGTGCCCGGTAAGGATCCCTGTTACAATACGTAGCCTGTTCTTGCTCAGGCAGATGCAGGCTTCCGATCTTTTTTGGTTATATTCACCCAGAAGTATCTTGGCCTGTCTCAGCCCCAAGAGATTGTTCCAATTATCGGTTCTTCTACTACCCAATTCTTTTTTAATCTCTTCTAATATCATAAGGCATAAGGTAACAAGAGCTAGCTAAAATTAAAAAAGTATAAAATTATAAAGATATTCGGCAATCACAGAAAAGATCGTATAAATATTTGTATGCAGCGATATTTTTAGTTTCCAAAACATGATTAAAATTTAATGGTAATTGAAAACCAATTCACTGAAGATTTATTAACAACTTTGTTGTTTGTTGATTATCTTTCTCACAGGCAAAAACAATATGATCCAAATCACCAATATTTCCACAATCGCATAAATTGTCTCTTTTTTTTTTATTTTAAACAGATGAACTGGAATTTTACAATGTCCAAATTGTAATCTCATTATAGTGGTATATAGCGGTCTAGAGATATTGGGGTCTATTCTGTAATATTTCTTTTATATTTAACGGCCTTTAAAAATATTGGCGGCCTTTAAAATATTTTCGTATTCTCTAATTTACTTCTGTCATTACTTAAACAGATTTCTTTAAGATAGTTCTTTAATGTATTTTAAAGATCCGTTTAAATAATGACAGAAGTAAAGAAGAAAATATTTTTAAAGGCCGTTAAATATAAAGGAATTGTTACAGAATAGACCCCATTCACTGTTTGATACCATTTAGATTTGGTTATTTGTGGATTAATTTTGTAATAGTTTGTTTGATACAATATTTTTCATCATAATAATGTTGCCATTCTTATTAGATTTATATATTACATTTAGATCAGTAATTGGTACCTTAGTACATATAATCAATATTCTCCAATTTTAACGATTCATTTGCCATCTTGTCTACAAATTCATTATAAATAATGCCTGAGTGTGCTTTTACCCACACAAATTTAACAAAAATATTTTGTTGCAATAATGATGGGTGATTGAGATTTCCAAAAGTTTTTGAGACTCTCTAGAGCGCTTTTATAATCTGTAAAAATTGTAACTTCCTGGTAGTTTAAGATAAGGACAAATTTAAGTGCTTTAAGCAGTAAAACTTGACACTTCAGGTATCAATCTGAATTGATGTACTAATTCAAATTCAGGGATATAAAAAGCACAACCGGTACTAACATTATTCTTTGAACCATCTGTGAAAACTTGTAAACTTGTTCCATGTTAGTGTAAACTTTTCCTAAAAATAGTCTGGTTGTATGAATAGTTATCATTAAATGCGGGAAACATAATATTTGGTTTGAATTCAGCAACTGGAGGTTGACATTGGTAAAGTTGAAGGAACTTTGTCATATGATGGAGGTATCATATGCGCTTGTTTCAGAAAATGCGGCTGCCAAGGGTGGACTTGTTTTCTTTAGTCAACATCGATTTGTGAGGTCATATTTACATAGATCAGATAAGCCATTGCATATAAATTTCAATGAGTGGGAACATCTTATTTTTAACACAAGTTTTACACTACGAAATTTTCTTCTTAAAAAAAGAGGTGGTTCAAAGGCCTCCACCTCTAAATAGCAAGACATATTCGTAGAGCTTTGTTTTTCACGATATCTAGCTGGTTTAGCAATGTCTTACTAGCCGAACCATAAAACACATAGCCATAATCTATAACACACCTTATCAGCGATCTATACATTAATAAACATATATTAACATCAGCACACCAGTAAACTTTACTGTGTAAAATTTCAGAAGATTAATCCCTTTTTCACATCTATTGATAATAGTCTGTTCTGTTCTGTTTCTAGGAGATATATCAGAATAGGATTTGAGGCATATTTTTTTGCTAATTTTTTGCTTTACAAATATATATATCAATTAATTTTTTTGCTCTTGTGGTTCGTAAGAAATAATGGCTATGCTAGCTTGATACTTAAGCTACAATAGCCAGTGCTGTAATTCTGCTTATATGAGATATATCATAGTTTGCAGCATATTTTTTGCAAATTTTTTGCTTTACAAATATATATTAATTTATTATTTTGCTCTTATGATTCGTAAGAAACAATGGCTATGCTAGCTTAATACTTAAGCTACAGTGGCAAGTTATTGCGTTCAACGTCTACGCTACTATCCATCGCTGGACTGGTTTACGAATATCGAGCTATGTACAATTTTTAACTGGACACGACACATGGTGAAAAAACTGTGATGCCAGTATTGGGTTAAAGCAGAAATGGTGATTCCAAAAACAGACGTCTCCCATTGCGTTCTTGGTCCGTTTGCCGATGCAGTACAAACGCATGTTTACATAAAACGACTCATTTGATTCAATGTATTTAAAGCGAACGTACGTTTCATTTTGAAACGCACATTTTAAATACCGAACGCAGGTATCTAGCGAACGTTCGTTCCTGGCGAACGTCCGTTCGTGCAGACGTCCGTCCGTTCGGGCATAAAATGAGACATTTATTTCAATAGAACTAGAAACGTCCGTACATTAAATGTTTGGCCTAAAAACTGTCGTATTTTGATAGCGTAATATGCCCCATCTTATTCAAACGCCAGTAAAACTTCAGACGTATTATATTGCCATGAAATTCCTAAAGTCTACCCTGTGTCTAAAGCAAGCGTGACCTTCAGCTGGCCCCGACTCTTGCTCGAGGCGATGGAACGTTCTGGGAATGCCGCCGAGGCTCGAGAAACGGGTAGAGCGGACGGAGTGTGCCGTTTAGTCAGAGATGGAATTTTCGGGACCGTCTCGAGATTTCTAGTAGCAGAGTTGGACTTAATATAAATAGCCGACTCATCGTCGGGCAGTTTAGTTTAGTTTAGAGTATTGTAATGAAAAGTTAAAGTGTAATAAATAAATTAGAATTGTTAGTTAGTGTCTAAGTAATATATAAATTAAATGGTACGCCATAAATAAATTGTAAATAGTGAGTTTTAAATAAATAAACTATCGTTACATTGGTGTTAGAAGTGGAACTATAAATAAATAGTGGACAATAATGGCTAAAAAACGGTGTGATTTAAAAGTGGTCGAATTGCGTCGAGAATTAGAGGATCGTGTTCTGGAGACGACAGGAAAGAAAGCAGAGATGGCTGAGCGGCTTAAAGAAGCAATGGAAAGCGAAGGTTCGGATCCAGAAACATTTCTATTTGCGGATGATGCGTCTTCTATAATTTCTTCATTAGATAGTAAATTTTCTTCATTGAAAACTAAAGTTTCTTCCGATGTTTCCTCTATAAAAAATGATATTACTTCCTTAGAAAGTGAAGTTTCGTCCGATATTTCTTCCTTAGAAGAAAATGTTTCTTCTGACATATCTTCTTTAAAAACCGAAATTTCTTCCGATTTGGAAAACAAAATCTGTTCTTTGAAAGATGAAATTTCTTCTGATATGTCTTCTCTAAAAAATAAAATCTCTGCTGATGTGGAAAACAAGATGTCTTCTGTAGAGGAGAAAATAAAATAGATGGAAAAAAAGATAGAAGAACTGGAACATTCAGACCCGGCCAAGGACGGTGAAATAAAGTGTCATGAGGTGGAGTCGAAGTTAAAATTAGAAGGAGCTGTAAACTCTGCTCGTGTTAAAGCCCTAACCTTCGACGGAAAGATGTCATGGACTAACTACCTTAAACAGTTCGAGACAGCTGCGAGAGCAAACGAATGGTCTGAGAGAGAAAAGGCAGTAAATCTGACAATCGCCCTTCGAGGAGACGCTTTAGATGTTCTTCAGACTATACCCGTGGAAGATACAGATGATTTTGAGCAACTCAAAAAGAGACTAAATATGCGATATGGCCACGAACATTTGAAGCATCTATACCAATCACAGTTAAAGAATCGCAAACGGAAACGAGACGAGACCCTTTAAGAATATGAAGTAGATATTGCCAGGTTGGTGCGATTTGCCTACCCACCAGCTCCGGAAAATATGATGGAATGTTTAGCAGTTCAAACATTTGTTGATGGATTCCGAGACCACGAGATGCAGAAAACACTCCGCTTAGCTCGCCACAAAACATTGGTCGATGTCTTGTCCGCTGCTTTAGAGTATGAGGCAGCTACGCAGGCTTCTGGAGGATACAGTAAAGTGAGAACTGTAAAAGAAGAAAACATGGAAAAACTAGAGCGGGTCGGCATAGAGGGGGCAGCTTCGACCCGAAACCGTTCCAAAGACCCTCTCATACTGATAGCCTCCTTGAAATGTCGCGATCATAGTGTATACGTTAACGGCGAAGTAAATGGTAAAAAGTATACACTGTTGGTGGATATTGGAGCAACTAGGACCATTATACGACCAACAACCATAAAGAACTGTAAGATACTTCTACCAACAAGATTGCGACTGCGGACTGCCACAGGTGAAAGTGTCAACATCCATGGGGAAATCCAGGTTCAATTGGGAATTGGTACAGCAAAGTTCACTGATACTGTTATTGTCGCTGATATCGAAGAATATATTATTCTTGGAATGGATGTAATGAACTTACATGGTTTCCAGTTGGACTTTAAGAACAGAGTAATCAAAGTTGGTGCCGAAGAGGTATTCCTACATCCCTATGGGGACAGTACCGTGCAAGTTGCTGTACAGGAGGAAACGGTAGTACCTGGCAGAAGTAAAACAGTTATAGTAACACGGCTTCAAGAAACTATGGAAGAAGAAACACCTGTCATGATGAAACCTTGGAACCACGATGAAGAGGTTGGACGAGGTATTCTGATCGGAAAGGGGTTGGTCACGACTGCTAAAAAAATTCCAGTCCGTCTCATAAACGTTAATGATCACCCGATTACCATCAAGAAAGAGCCCAGAATCGGAACTTGTGTACCAGTAACTTCCATAATTCGTCAGACAACAACTTCTGATAATTCCAATGACAAATTCGAACAAATGATTGCAGTTGCTGGTCAATCTCTGAATCAATTAGAGAAGAAGAAAATAAAGGAATTTCCTTGACGATATCGTGACAGTTTTGTACCAAAAGGAGGAAAAACAGGAATAACTTCTGTTGTAAAACACAAAATTGACACTGGTGACACCAGGCCGATTCGTCAATCAGCTCAAAGGTTACCAAAGGCCCAGAGAGAGGAAGCTGAAAGGATTGTTCAGGAAATGAAGGAAGACAGGGTGATAGAACCTTCTACCAGCCCATGGATCTCTCTAGTAGTCCTGGTCCAGAAAAAGGATGGAATTTCGAGGTTCTGTGTGGATTAGCGTCAGTTTAACAATGTTACCAAGAAAGACAGTTACCCTCTGCCTTGTATCGACGATACCTTGGACACATTGGCCGGAAGTAAACTATTCTCTACCTTAGACTTGAAGTCTGGATACTGGCAGGTGGAAATGGACCCAGTAGACAAAGAAAAGACAGCTTCTACCACCTGGAAAACATGCCTGTTGTATTTAGACGACATCATAGTCTTGGGGAAGACATTTGATGAACATCTAAAAAACTTAGAAGATGTTTTTAAAAGACTTCAAGCTGCCCAACTGATGCTAAACCCCAAGAAGTGTCAACTATTTCAAAATAAAGTTAATTACCTGAGTCATGTATTCAGCAAGGATGGCGTGGCTGTAGACAAGGAAAAAGTCGCTTCTATTAAAGAGTGGCCACAACCAAAGGATAAACACCAAATAAGAAGTTTTCTTGGGCTTTGTACATACTACCGAAGATTCATCAGAAAGTTTGCAGATATTGCTACACTTAAAGGTTCTAAATCGGGTAGCCTCGAAGTAAACGGCAAATAACATGTTTTCGAATAATTTAGAGTGAGTTTATGAGCAGGTGCGGTTTCTCCATTGGTTCATTTGTGCAGTGAACACCCAGTTACAATTCGTAAAAACTCATTATTTTAAAATAAATAACATAAAAATATTAATTCAATTTTATAAGTGAGCCCGAAGGAGTGAGAAATGCTCGAAAGTCTTTAGCTAAAAAGAGATGTCACACGTTAACAGATCCGTGAAACATAGTGAAACAAACATAAAATCACTTAAAGCAGCTTAATTTGCACAATGCACACAGTGACGTCAAAAAGTAGGTCGGGGCATACGAACTTTCTTATCATTGATATAAAATAAAGATGTTATGACAATACTAAAAGTGCAGTTTTACGTCATATGTCAAACTCGAGCAAGTGGAGTTTGTCAGTTTTAGTGAGATGAAATACCATTTTTTTTAAATAGTATGACTTTAATGATATAAAAACATTTTCATTCGTCAATCTTCAAATATAAAATTATTAACGTCAAATTAATCAAAATACAACTCAAAGTGCGTCCACTTGTCATATCGCAAAATAGTGTTTATGTCCTCTCTATATTATTTGATCTTGATGTTTTCAATCAAGCTGTCAAATTCTAAATTACACCATAAGACAATTTTAATTGTGTTTATTTAAAAACGGAATTTAAATAAAACTGCGAATTTAATAAATCGAAAGTATGTGTGTCAATTCAATGATTGTTAACGAAACATGTCTCCAAGTTCCAGGTAGAATATTTACTATTATTTTTGAAGTTATGTTTATATTTTGTTTTGTTCCAGTTTCTACAAAATAGTGTGTTTTATACCCAACTCTAAAACAGAAAACTGAGTAAAATGGATACAATGTCATTGGTACTCTTTTATAGGAAAACCATCAAAATTAAGCGATGACTGAGTTTCATCAAGAAATAGGCTCTTATGGGAATTATATAAACTACCTAACTTTAAACAGACCTTAGATTGCAGTTGCCAGCCAAGAAAAATCATTGTACATTGTACCAGAAGGTATTTCACAAGTATGACAATTTTATTATATATTTTTCTTGACCCTAGTACAATTTTGTATGAATAATTGTTTTATTTTGTAGGTTGTCCCTAATGAATTTAAAGTTATAGAAATTTGTCCTATCTATAAATGCTAGAGGTACTGATAAACAGTGTCAGACTGATGTAGCATTGAGGATTTAACTCGAATGATGGTTTCGCATGCATTTACAAAAAAATGGAAGCTAAACTTACATTATTTTTTAAAGACGATATAAAAATAAATATTGCACTTGGCTAAATTAACTCAAGAAACTAAATAGTTGTGTCTATGTTAGATATGTACCTATATTAAGAAGACTTATTTACCGATATCAGTACCTGGGAGATAAACTGAACTATGTCGTACCATTTATAGAGCCATGTGAGGTATATGACGATATGTCATAGAATTGTTATTAGAACATAGAAATATGTTACCAAAACAAACAAGTCATATATATTAACAAAAAGTTTTAATAGTTATATTATTAGTAAACAATTACATATTGTGGCAATAATTGGGGCTAACTGCATTTCCTGTCAAAATATAATTAATATATGTCAATATGGAACACATTAGTGCCCAACCAACATTCAGCCTGCTCTACTAAAAAGTTGACTAGAATAGTTTACTTCCGAGGCACTGATTACCCATTAAATAATTTTCAAAACTTTGACTATAATTTTTTATTGTACCTATTTTTTCAGTCTATTATGTTATTGTTTTAGCCTTGATTATATTATTATTATACTCTTCACACGGTAGTCTGTGAGGAGTATTGTAGGTTTACTTTGTACGATGTCACGTTTTTTGTCTGCACATAAGTCAAAAACGAAAAATGATATCAACTTGACAATTTTAAGCAAAAAACAAGCTCTATAAGGGGAGAAAGCCTACTGATTTTGAAAAACTCTGATCAAAAATAGGGGGTTAAGATGGGTTGATATTAAAAAAAAATCCTAAATTAAAAACGAAAAATAAAAAGGGATATAACATGAAATCTTTAGCAAACATGAAGCTTTATAAAAAAAAGAAGCACTTTGATTTTGAAAAAAAAAATCTGAATAAAAATGGAGGTTTAAGGGGGGTTGAAATTAAAAAAAAATCATAAATTAAAAATGAAAAGCGAAATCAACATGAAATTTTTAGTAAAACTCAAGCTCTATAAGGAGATGAAGCCTATTGATTGAGAAAAAAAATTGAATAAAAGTGAAGGGGTTAGGGAAGGTTGAAATATTTATAAAATTCTAACTCAAAAACAAACAATAATATCAACTTGAAATTTTTGGAAAAAATCATGCTCAATTAGGGGATGAATCCTATTGATTCTGAAAAAAATCTGATTGAAAATGAGAGTTAAAGGGGGTTTGGTAAACTGTGAAGAGTATAATTTAGAATGCCACGCATTATATATCTTCATTCTAGTTTATATCTGGGTAATGTTATGTATTGTGATGGGACTGATCTTATAAAATAAACATTTAGTTCACTTCGTTTATTTGCCAATAAAAGGTATTTACGAAATATTTTATTTGACATGTGTGACAAATTGTGAAAATGATTAAATTTACAATAAAAACCGAAAAACGGTAGGTAAAGTTTCATATATTTTTTACATGTTCTCTCGTCTCGACGAGAAGGCGCTTCTCTCACTCGAGAGAGCCTTTCTTTCGTTTCGTCTTGTCTCGTTTCGTTTCTCTCGTGATAAAACCATATAAAATTTAAATTTAAAAAAGATATTCTTAGGACGAAGCATTAAAAAAGTGTAAAATTTTGAAGACAATAACAAATAATTTTTCAAGTAATTTGTCTCATTAGTTCCCAAATTGGTAACAAGAAACATTTAGGGAATTACCTGTGTCTCTCTTTTTGGTCGTCTATCACAATCGTTTTACTTGACTATTTGGCATAAACAATTAAAATTTGAAATAATCAGTGGCTCAAATTAGGCGTTAACTAAAAATTTAAATACTTTGTCTTGGAAGTCAGATGGGGAAGGGAGATTTCATTTGGAAGTTAATAAAAATATATTGTACGTTCGTTTGTTTTACTTTTTCTTTGACAGTTTAAAAAAAAACATTTTAAAATCGACGTCTATCCAAATTATCTCCAAAAGTAACCTCAGAAAAATTTGACTGAATGGAAATTATTACGATTCTATCCGTTGGATATTTTTTTTATACAAAGAAAGAGAGCTAATTCTGCGGTACTGATACTTTGTATCAGTGCCTGCCAGCTTAATCTATCAACATATCAACTCTAATTAATTTAAAGTATCTACGGTATGAAACACAATTGCGCCATTTCATTTGGTCAAACTTTTTTATTTAGCTTCTATGCTTGTATAATAATTACTTGTTTGTCACTTGTCTGGCGTAATTCGCGATATAAAAAATTGCTGTAGGTTACCTAACAAGTTATAGGTACAACAAAACCTGACAAAAAATTGTGTTTTAAAAAGTTTAATACAAATGGAAAAAATGTATCTTATATTTCACAAAAACAAAAAAAATCTTGTAAAGTTCTACATTACTTCGAAATTCATAATCAAGCATCAAATTTGATGAAAATTTAAAAATTTCTAATACACACTTATCATTGATTGGAATATTTACTGAAATCACGATGATAATCTTTTTCGTTTAAAATTTTAATTTAGTAGATAAAAAACTTCTTGCAGCTTCCAGTTTTTCTTATAAATGACTATTGATAAAATCCCAATTGCACACGTATTATGTGTTACCATTTAGTACATATAGAATACGTGTGTTATAGTTAACTTTTAGAGTAAGTTACGATAAGCAATTAAAATTTTTAAATAAGCAAAAAGAAAATTGCTCGAGAGGGCTCGAGAGAGCTCGAGAGAAACGAGAAATTCTCGCCGAGAGATGATACTCTCTCGTCTCGAATCTTTTTTCGAGAGAAAATGTCTTTCTCGTCTCGTACGAGATTAGACAAGACGAGATGAGATACGAGAATCTCGTATCGCGGCATCACTACATATTGGCGCTTGTACAAAGTTTTGAACCGAATTTACAAACGACAAAATTATTGGAAAAACGTGAATATCCTTTTTAAATCTAATTTGAAAATTTTGGATGATCATTTTCTATTTTTTCTTTCAGTGGAAGATTCGTACAGATTAACAGTATCATCTGCAAAGCTCAAAATCTCACCATTTGAGTTTAGTTCTAACATACTGTTGATGTATAATTAATGGATCAAACGACTTACCTGAGGGAAGTTCGATCCTAATTATGCGAGCATCCTTGTCAGTGGAAATAAAGATAACCATGTAGTACACCTATGTTAAGCCGCTGACCCACATGTTCAGATTTAAAATTTTATGTTATTCTCTATTGCTGCCTGCCTAAATTACTCATTACCTGTTGTGGAGCCTAGGAGTTTGGGGTTAAAAATAATATAAAGTAATATGGTGGTGGTGGGACTCGCATAATTAGGATCGAACTTCCTTCAGGTAAGTCGTTTGATCCATTAATTATACTTCACATCCTTGTTAGTGCAAATAAAGATAACTATGTGATTGTTTAGAGGATGTTCTATTCAAAATAAAACTAGATTTTTGCTTTCTACGTAGATGTATACAATAGAATATGCAAAAAAATATTACTATAAATTTCCCACAAAATTAACAATAATAATACTAATGAATTAATCATTAACCAATGTAACAAAAAATAATACTGAATTTTAACAATCCAGTTTTATAATTTTTTAATACTTTTGCAAACGTTGGTTTTACGTCTTAATTGTAAAACTTGTTAAAAACTACTGATCTCTTTGTCCTACAGTTTTTCTAATGGTTTCGATATCGACGCAGATTATGAGGACGGTCGAGGTACATACTGTAATGTGAGCCATTTCATTATTTAGTCATGCCCTAATCTTCCAAGTCCCTTTCTGTCCGATTGTCCGATTATCATACATAATTAAACCCCTTAAGACCAAACCTATGTGACAGCTATGGCGGAGGCACTTTCGCGAACATTCCTGAGTCATCGTAATAATGTTTCTGGTAATTTCCGGATATGAGATGTTTTGGTGGAAGAGCATTCTGGATCACCAATTTGTATACAAATATTGGTGGAGGATCAAGCGGAAGTCATTAGTAGATAGACAGTGGTGAATATAAATAGTGAACGATTCAAAGACATTCCAAATATATATAAATTAGAATAGTAGTGTTATAAAATAAATAGGTGTTTATATAAATTATTAATAAAATGTTTTAAAATAAACAAACATCACAATACGTATGTGTACTAAGTGCTTGAGCTACCCACCCAATAGTTTGGGGAGATATTGGAAGGACTGGGGCGTTAGTGGTTAGACTAAAAGGTCCCGAAGACCTGTGAGACTTTGTTTTTCTTTTTCCCCATATAATAAAAATTGCTTTTGCCGAGCATAAATTGAGGTAATTCGTGGGAGAATGAAAATACTAATAAAGGCTGAGCTCGTTGTGGAGTCGAAGTTTTAGCAATTCGTCAATGAAAATTTGTATATTGTCAGCTTCCACCTTGACATTTTCAACTTTAATTTTTGAGAAAGTCTATACTCGTTGGGCTGCAAGCATAACAAGTTTGGCTCTTAGCTGTTCTAAAGTTTTTCAAGTGAAAGAATCTACTGAAGTATTTTAAAACTCTGTTTTGGTCTCAAGTTTGAATACATTTTGGCAGGATGATCCTTTTAGAAATTTCCTAATATACATTTTCTTTTATTATTTAGAATTTCTATAATGAAAGTTAGGGCAGAAATTCCCTAATTTTTTTTTAGACTTTTTATAATGAGAGCTAGGGCAGAACTCTGGATATAAGGAGTTCTAAATGAAAGTTTGCTGCAGTGAATAACTAGGTTTAATGTTGACATGTACCGTAAAAAACATTTTTTTTTTTGTAACATGGGATGGTTGAGTTTCCTATTTTGGTAAAATCACTATGCCTTCTGCTTGGTCTTTCTAATTTTAGTACTTATGCAAGAAATGCATCAGCTACGTAACAATCGAGTTCTCACACACTTTAGATAAAAACACTTTTTTTTTGATGAGTCATAAAAATTGTAAAGAATTAACCGTTGTATTACAATGTTTTGAAACATTCATCACTAGATTTAGATGTAATTATGTAATTAGGAAATCATTAAGGTTATTTCCAAAAGCCTTAGTTGATGCATTATCGGTTTTAAAGTGTTTGCAAAAACATATGGAGCAAATGGTTAAACCAAATGCAAGACACTCAAATTCGTGTTATTATTATTATTTTTTTACTTTCCCGATTTTTATGTATTGAGGTGAGATAAGAGGCATCCTTTAATTTAATTTTTAACATAAAATTGTCCTGTAACAAAATATTCTGGGAAGACCTTAGATCTTCCAGTTTAAAATGCGAACATCTATATATTTGTTAAAGATGAATCATTTCATTTGGGTCTTAAAAAATATGAGAACCAAACTAATTTTCTTTAGAAAGCAAACATCTGTTGCATTCTTTAGTACAAGTTTTTTTTTTTAATTGAAGTATGTAGGTTAGTTTTTTCTCTAAGAGAAAACATCCTTTGGTGAAATCTCTTTTGTGTTTTAAAGATTAATTTAAAACCTTTAACATATCTTAGGATCTTCTTATCATTAGTTAAGTTAACCCACATGTTTTACAAATTTATTCAGTCTACCAGCAATCTCTCTTACCTTTATTTCCTTCCCTAATAACTCCTTCTCCCCTCTCTGTTTTTCTGAATCCTTGTTGGTTCGTCCTTTGAGTTTTGTATTTTTCCTGCTCTTTCTCTGGCCTGGTTTTCATCAGTCACTATTTAAAAGTAGGCCCCTGAAGTTTAAAGACTGATTAAAATTATTGTTTGCCTTTAGTTGATGCCTTTAAATTAAATGTATGCCAGTTTTTTCAAATGCTTTGTCTGACTTTCATATCTCTACAAGATTCTTTCCAAAATGAAAAACCATCGATATCTGCTGTTTCTATCATATTTTTCATATTTGTGTTTAAAGACGTATATATAAGATGCCTACGATGCATATATTCTGTGGTAGATATCTGGTAATACTTTTATTATAATTTGCATTTGTTTTGATGCATCTATTTCTGTTCCCTCCAAGCCTAGCTTACAGAGGTTCAGCTAAACTTCCCATCGCCTTTCAAGTTGGTCTTGCAGTATATATAAATAGTTGTCGGTTTTATTTGATGACGTAACTAGTCACTTAACTTTTTGGTTCGGGATTTAAGGTGGGGGATCCAAGTGAAAGTATTCCAGATTTTGATTTCGCAAAGAAACTTTGATATTTGGCCATTCTCCAAACCGTCTTCCAAATATTTTCCTAACTTTTTAACATTTCTTCGTTGATTGGTTTTACGAGAGATGTGTTGCTATGAGGATTGGCTCCCAGAATATCCTGATACTGAATTTGATCCTTGCTATTCGAACGTCTATGTTCTGGTGAAGATGGCGAGTTTAATGTATATACCTCTTAA
Organism: Psylliodes chrysocephalus; assembly: GCA_927349885.1. NCBI lineage: Eukaryota > Metazoa > Arthropoda > Insecta > Coleoptera > Chrysomelidae > Psylliodes > Psylliodes chrysocephalus. Next base: position 5,504,067 of record OV651826.1, read on the forward strand.
GATTCTGATTCTGAATAAACTTAAATCTATATTTACTCAATGGCTAATTCATATGCAAATAAAGGGGTATTTTTTTAAAGGTACAGTAATAGAATCAATGAGCTTTGCGTAGCATTTTTGTGTCCTTGCATTTTATAAGCATAAGACCAGAGTTACCAGATAAAAAAGACTCTTTTGTACATTTATTTGTCTATAATGCAGAATTTACATACATTCTGCTTCCAAAGTTTACACTTTAAGTAGCATTTTTTGCATTGCGATTAGCAGGGCTAGCATCTTATAAGTATAAGATCAGATTTAACACATAAAGCAGCCTCCTTTGTACATTTATTTGTTTATAATGCAGAATTGTCGTATGAAATATTATCTTTCGTGGCCAAAGTTTTGCGAAATTTACACATTAAATAACATTTTTTGCGGTGCAATTAGCCGAATTTGCAGTTTATAAGTATAAGACCAAAGTGAACACATAAAGTAGCCTTCTCTGTATATTTATTTAACTTAAATAATTTACACATAAAATATTATATTCTCGACCAAAGTTTTACAATATTTACACATTAAGTAGCATTTTTCGAGTTGCAGTTAGCCAAGTTTGCAGTTTATGAGTATAAGATCAGAGTTAACACATAAAGTAGCCTTCTCTGTACATTTATTTGCCTTAAATGCAGAATTTACACTTAAAATAGTATCTTCTCAACCAAAGTTTTACAACATTTACACATTAAGTAGTATTTTTCGAGTTGCAGTTAGCCGAGTTTGCAGTTTATAAGTATAAGATCAGAGTTAACACATAAAGTAGTAGCCTCCTTTGTACATATATTTGTTATTTGCAGAATTTACACATAAAGTAGTATCTTCCTCCACAAAAGTTTTACATTTACACATTAAGTAGCATTTTTCGAGTTGCAGTTAGCCAAGTTTGCAGTTTATGAGTATAAGATCAGAGTTAACACATAAAGTAGCCTTCTCTGTACATTTATTTGCCTTAAATGCAGAATTTACACTTAAAATAGTATCTTCTCAACCAAAGTTTTACAACATTTACACATTAAGTAGTATTTTTCGAGTTGCAGTTAGCCGAGTTTGCAGTTTATAAGTATAAGATCAGAGTTAACACATAAAGTAGTAGCCTCCTTTGTACATATATTTGTTATTTGCAGAATTTACACATAAAGTAGTATCTTCCTCCACAAAAGTTTTACATTTACACATTAAGTAGCATTTTTCGAGTTGCAGTTAGCCGAGTTTGCAGTTTATAAGTATAAGATCAGAGTTAACACATAAAGTAGCCTCCTTTGTACATATATTTGTTATTTGCAGAATTTACACATAAAGTAGTATCTTCCGCCACAAAAGTTTTGCGAAATTTGCATATAAAATAGTATTTTTCGCTCTGCATACGGCTTATATGAATGAAGTATCTTCTGTATATTTATATGTCGTCTAATTTCGGAAATTTACAGTAAAGCAGTATCTTCTGCAAGCTAAAAATCAATTAAATTATAAAGAAAACCATTCTCAAACCTTTACTAGTATAAGATCAGAGTCAACACATAAAGTAGCCTCCTCCGTACATGTCTTTGTCTATAATGCAGAATTTACACATAAAGTAGTATCTACCCTCATCAAAGTTTCGCTAAATTTGCACATTTATAACGAAGTTACTTTTTTTTATTTATTTAAGAAATATAGGATCCGTCGGAAAACCGAATTATTATTTTTATTTTATTTTTCGTATTCATCATTTAGCTTTAACGTTAAAAATTCGAGTTTTCAAACGTTTACTATATATTGAATCTTCCCATCAAAATTTTTTATAAGTCAGCGGACGATCGCCTGCATTTCCCCACCTCAATCTTCGATTAATAATCGAGTTTGCACGACGAGTGGCGAAAATCACCTGTAAAACAAGCTGCACCGGCCAGATCTCATTATCTTTTCGCCGACGCTTGAGTTAGTAAGCAGCAATCCTTAGCAGTACCAGCCGCCTCCGATTAAACAAAACCCGTTCTCCGAGTACAGGTAAAAAAAACTGATTTCTTATCGCGTTATTTTTGGAAGTAAATAAAAGACACATTCCGATTTATACCGGCTTTATTTTCTATTGAATTTGAAATACCGAAATAATTAATATTAAAGCATTTTGCTCTGTTAAATATCTTTACATTTTTAGAAATATTTATTTTCATTTCTCGACTGAATTATTTTTTTAATTTTATTTTCCGATTTTGGATACGATTAAATTATTTAATAAGATAAATAGATTTAACGATTTAATTGCTGCCAGGTCTAGGTTAATTTTTTTTTACAGTAGTTGGTTCTTTTATTTCAATTTTCTTTCCTTTAAAATAAATACAGGGTGGTACTCGTAATTGATTTAATGATTAAAAAAATAATGTCTGAAAACTAACTAGTGTTTTGTATGCGTGATTGTGTCGCTACACTACTAGTGATTAGACATTATCCGTGGATTTTTTTTTATTTTTATTTTTTATTTTATTAAAAAGGGGTCACGACCGAAAACACATTTTTTTTATTTTCCGTATCTAAAAGTAAATACTATCTGATACCTAGCCAGTGTTTTGTATGCGTGATTGTGTCGCTACACTGCTAGTGATTAGGTATTATCCGTGATAAAATTTAGTTTTATTTTCCTTTAATTTTTTTTTCGATTAAAGTTTAAAAGAAAAGAAAATATTGTCTGAAAACTAACTAGTGTTTTGTATGCGTGATTGTGTCGCTACACTACTAGTGATTAGACATTATCCGTGGATTTTTTTTTTATTTTTTTTTTTAAAAGGGGGTCACGACCGAAAACACGTTTATTTGGTTTCCATACAGAAAAATAAATAGTATCTGATGTCTAGCTAGTGTTCTGTATGCGTGATTGTGTCGTTACACTGCTAGGAATTAGATATTATCCGTGGTTACATTTTTTTCTTTTACTTTGATTTAATTCCAAAAGGGTGGGATATTAGATGGGAAGTTAAACTAGTTACCTGGTACCGATTAATTTTATTTTTCATAATTGTTAATATTGAATTCTATTTCCCCTATATTCCCTGTTCATAACTAAATGCTACCGTAATCCGATTTAATTCAGAACTCCGTGTCATTTGCTTTTATCTGTATATTTATCTAAATCACGTCTGATTGAGCTCCGACCTGTCAAGCCATCGTCCGCAACCGCTTATTTTTGTTATTTTTTTGTTCAGGGTTATAACGACTCATAAGGGGGTGGGCTTTGAAATATTTTAATTTTTTATTATTGTTATTAGCTTTCGTAAGCAATAGATGTATTAATTTTCAAAAAAATTTGGCTTATAATTGTGTCGACCTTTCCCTTTTTCTCTTTCAGCTTCGACAATTCTTTAAACGTAACAATAACGATTAAAGCCCGTTATTGTTACCCTCTTATGTGTATAGTCTTACATCAACGAGACCCCTGGAGTTTTTCCGTCATCTCCACTAGAAGCTACCTGTGTTGTGGAGCAAACCACATTAATAAAACTGGCGCTCGAGTACTTCCGAGTCATAGGGTGTCACTAGTAAGGGTAATATTTTCTTAGAGGCAAGAAAACACCTTACAAAATGGCGCCCGAGCAGGGACCCTGTTGATTTCTGTTAGTTATTTCCGTAGCCCCTGGTATACCCGATATTTTCTCTCAAAAATTTCTTTATTATTTTTTTTATTTTTTTTCTTCAGATTGTAAACCCGTCCGTGAATTATTCTGCCAAGTACCGTATTTATAAGCCAAGCGTAACAATAATTATTTATTATGTAGGTTTATTAAAACATACTGCATTTTAAAGCCATCCCCGGTCAATATTTTTTTTTTTATTTCATTCTTGTTCTACTTCAATACTTATCTGTTCAACGATCTCAAATCTTTTTTTTTTTCTACCTGAGCAAAACCCACCCGTTTTCGGATATTCCCAGTTAATGTCCGACAAGAGTACTAATAACAGAATTTACTAAAAATGCCGGACACCGCCGTTATTATGCCCGAACCGATCCGTACCCAAGACTGGAAAATTTCTTTTGGAAACCAAGATGACCCTGCTGCATTTCTAGAAAGACTAGACGAAATTTGCATTTCGAAAGGCATTGATAAAAACCGATTACTGCCATACTTGCCCGAACTGCTAAACGGGGAACCCGCTTTGTGGTTCCGCAACAACCGATCATTTTGGAACTGCTGGAATGATTTTGAAAGCGACTTCCGAATTTTCTATTTCTCTGTAAACTATCAAATCGACTTAGAGGTCGAAATTGGCCGAAGGTTGCAACGAAGAAATGAATCTGTAACTAGTTATATAATCGATCTTCAAACCTTAATGAGACGACATGGGAACTTATCTGCTGAACAACAATTAGCTTGGCTATATAGAAACTTGTTACCAGAGTTCCGACAACACATCCGAAAGACGGATTACTCCAACATGTCTACGTTTTGTCAAGTAGCTAGGGAGTTCGAGTTGTTAAGAAAGGAACTCCAGAATTTTCCGACTATGAGCTCCGCTCCGAGATATACTAGCGTACGCTACTCTCAGACCGAACCCCGCCGATATCACCATACTGATCCGCCACAAAGAACAGATAGCAGCAACCCCGTTCTAATAGCTGCTGCAGTCCCAGTTACTCAGTATAAGTCACAAAGATTTGAACCACAACCATCCACCTCACGTGGAGAAGTGTTGTGCTGGAGATGTGGTGAGAAGAGACATGTCCGCACTAACTGTACAAATCCTAGTAAGTTGTTTTGCTCGAGATGCCTAAAGGAAGGCTTATTAATGAGAGATTGTACATGTAATCAATCAGCCGCAAAACGAGATAGAAGCTGTTCGAAAGGGAGGTCCAAACAGTTTCAACCGACACTAGCCTCTCAGGAAATTGTTACCATACCCGACCATGATTCCCGACCGCACTTGAACTTAGAAATAGAGGGTGAAAATTTCTTTGCACTAATAGACACCGGAGCTTCCAAATCCTACATTGGTAACAGACTAGCGAAACATATTTCCCATAATAAGCAACCCAGAAAAGCAGTACCGACTTCTGCAAGGTTAGCCAACGGAAATATAATCCGTATTCAAGACACCTACCAGGTAAAGATGAAGCTCGGCAATCAGAAAACTGGCAATCAGAAAACTTCCGAAAAAATAGTACATTTTCCTAACTTAAGTGCCGACCTAGTTCTAGGAATGGACATCCTAGAGAAATACAATTTCAGACTAGAATTGGGAACAGGAAAAATTTCAATAGGTGAGATGCCGATGCCACCTGTAGACAGAGCCGTTTCCTGTTACCCAATCGGAGTAATTGACTCCAATGAACCGACCCCGACTGTTGCCAATAAACCTGTAGTTGTCAGAGCCATGGTCCATGCCGAACGTGAACCTCGTACTGTTCTGGATGCTCCTGAAAAGTGGATGATCAATAGCAAAAAGGGCAAAGAGTCCACTTCTCTGAGTTCCCTCATCCGTACCGTTCCTACCTGTCCAGCAACCCCAACGACAAGTAAGAAGTCGATAGATTTCAAGTCAGGGTTACCGAAGACAACAAAGAACGAAACCAAAGACTCCAAACTCAGTGAAAGCTGTGATAAGGATGACAAGGAAACTAGTAACACACGCTGTCCGTTACAGACTATAACTTCACTTTCTGAGAAAGAGTTAACTACCGAACAGTCCCGTAAACTAGATGAAACTGTATTGACCGCTTTTCGCACTACTGAGGGACCCTCTGAATTAGTTCCGCATGAAATCCGTTTAACAAAACCCGAACCGATTAAACAACGAACAGATCCTAATCCGAGGAATCTAATTCCCCAATGGGACCAGGCCCCATCGTTCACCGCTCCTTCTAATAAGCCCAAAATCCTTAATTTGCCAGACATAGTACCGTCATTAGGGGTGCCAAGGTTTCCTCTGGTCAAGTCTCCTCGATCGTCTCTGCCCGTGTTGATTCATATTTCCAAGGTGATACTCCCCGACCAATGCCCCTTACCGAACTCAACTATCAACCATCTGTGGTCCGACACCGGAGTCGCTCTCCAGGGTTATGAACCCTCGTCCGATTCATCCCTTTTTGAACCCCCGCATCGTTCCCACAATTTTAGCATTAGGGACTCCGATAGTTCCTGTGACGTCATAAGTCTTTTCGGCTCAGACCTTTCCGATGAGACTCCATTTTCCGACGAGAATCCCGCTCCCGTTATTGAAAACAGGAGGGTATCAACCCCGATTATTGTTGCAGATTTCACTACCCTTCCCCCAGGGCTTGCCGAATGGTACGCCACCCCGCCTGATAAAGAGATCCACTTGCCAGTAGACCGAGGTCTGTGTTGGAGGTGTGGATATCCCGGCCACCGGAGGGATACTTGTAGTAGAAAGAAACTTTTATTTTGCTCCCGTTGTGATTTTCAGAGACTGTAAATGTTCTCAGCTGCTGACTCATCCGAGTATATCCGCTACAAGTAATAACTTCTCATTGCGCTCCCGATAAATTGGAGTGCAAACCGACCTATCTCCGCGACGCCATAGCGTCGGTATCCAATGTTATTTAAAGTACTGAAGTCCCGAAGAAGAAGCAAGAACCAAAGACGCACGAAGAATTTTACATGTTGTAAATTTTTTTTTTAGAATTTGTATTTGTTAGGTAGGCTGGAAAGAAAAATAAGCGTAAACCTGGTTTACTCTTATTTTTTTTACCGAAGAAAGGGAGGATGTAACGAAGTTACTTTTTTTTATTTATTTAAGAAATATAGGATCCGTCGGAAAACCGAATTATTATTTTTATTTTATTTTTCGTATTCATCATTTAGCTTTAACGTTAAAAATTCGAGTTTTCAAACGTTTACTATATATTGAATCTTCCCATCAAAATTTTTTATAAGTCAGCGGACGATCGCCTGCATTTCCCCACCTCAATCTTCGATTAATAATCGAGTTTGCACGACGAGTGGCGAAAATCACCTGTAAAACAAGCTGCACCGGCCAGATCTCATTATCTTTTCGCCGACGCTTGAGTTAGTAAGCAGCAATCCTTAGCAGTACCAGCCGCCTCCGATTAAACAAAACCCGTTCTCCGAGTACAGGTAAAAAAAACTGATTTCTTATCGCGTTATTTTTGGAAGTAAATAAAAGACACATTCCGATTTATACCGGCTTTATTTTCTATTGAATTTGAAATACCGAAATAATTAATATTAAAGCATTTTGCTCTGTTAAATATCTTTACATTTTTAGAAATATTTATTTTCATTTCTCGACTGAATTATTTTTTTTATTTTATTTTCCGATTTTGGATACGATTAAATTATTTAATAAGATAAATAGATTTAACGATTTAATTGCTGCCAGGTCTAGGTTAATTTTTTTTTACAGTAGTTGGTTCTTTTATTTCAATTTTCTTTCCTTTAAAATAAATACAGGGTGGTACTCGTAATTGATTTAATGATTAAAAAAATAATGTCTGAAAACTAACTAGTGTTTTGTATGCGTGATTGTGTTGCTACACTACTAGTGATTAGACATTATCCGTGGATTTTTTTTTTATTTTTATTTTTTATTTTATTAAAAAGGGGTCACGACCGAAAACACATTTTTTTTATTTTCCGTATCTAAAAGTAAATACTATCTGATACCTAGCCAGTGTTTTGTATGCGTGATTGTGTCGCTACACTGCTAGTGATTAGGTATTATCCGTGATAAAATTTAGTTTTATTTTCCTTTAATTTTTTTTCGATTAAAGTTTAAAAGAAAAGAAAATATTGTCTGAAAACTAACTAGTGTTTTGTATGCGTGATTGTGTCGCTACACTACTAGTGATTAGACATTATCCGTGGATTTTTTTTTTATTTTTTTTTTTAAAAGGGGGTCACGACCGAAAACACGTTTATTTGGTTTCCATACAGAAAAATATTGTGTCGTTACACTGCTAGGAATTAGATATTATCCGTGGTTACATTTTTTTCTTTTACTTTGATTTAATTCCAAAAGGGTGGGATATTAGATGGGAAGTTAAACTAGTTACCTGGTACCGATTAATTTTATTTTTCATAATTGTTAATATTGAATTCTATTTCCCCTATATTCCCTGTTCATAACTAAATGCTACCGTAATCCGATTTAATTCAGAACTCCGTGTCATTTGCTTTTATCTGTATATTTATCTAAATCACGTCTGATTGAGCTCCGACCTGTCAAGCCATCATCCGCAACCGCTTATTTTTGTTATTTTTTTGTTCAGGGTTATAACGACTCATAAGGGGGTGGGCTTTGAAATATTTTAATTTTTTATTATTGTTATTAGCTTTCGTAAGCAATAGATGTATTAATTTTCAAAAAAATTTGGCTTATAATTGTGTCGACCTTTCCCTTTTTCTCTTTCAGCTTCGACAATTCTTTAAACGTAACAATAACGATTAAAGCCCGTTATTGTTACCCTCTTATGTGTATAGTCTTACATCAACGAGACCCCTGGAGTTTTTCCGTCATCTCCACTAGAAGCTACCTGTGTTGTGGAGCAAACCACATTAATAAAACTGGCGCTCGAGTACTTCCGAGTCATAGGGTGTCACTAGTAAGGGTAATATTTTCTTAGAGGCAAGAAAACACCTTACACATTAAGTAGCATTTTTCGTTTTGCAGACTGATTGTATGAATGACTGCACCGTTAACACATAAAGTAGTATCCTCTGTATATTTGTTTGTCGTCTAAATGCAGAAATTTACACATAAAGTAGTATCTTCTGCAAGCTAAAAATCAGTCAAATAAAAAGAAAAACATTCTTTTCCTACCTGTGCTCTGAATTTCTTTATTTCTTTTTCAATTTATCGTATTTCTGAGACGATTTGCATTTTCGATAGTTTTTACCCATGTTTTTAAAATAGCTGGAAGGTAGTTGGTCTGAATAATGTAAATCACGTGAGATAAAAATTGATAATGAGTAATTTAGGCAGGCAGCGATAGAGAATAACACAAAATTTTAAATCTGAACATGTGGGTTAGCGGCGTAACATAGGTATATTACATGGTTATCTTTATTTCCTCTAACAAGGATGTGAAGCATAATGTAAATAAGATCGGTCCCAAACCAGTAACTTGTGGTACGTCATAAGTTACTTTTTCTCCATTACTAATAATACCATCTAATTCAACTTTTTGTACTTTGTGTGATAAGTAACTGTTCAAAATTTTTTTCTTAATCCATACCTCTCCAACTTTTCTAGTAGTTTTTTGTAGTGTTCTGTGTCAAAGGCTTTAGAGAGATCTAATAATACAGCTATTGTCGGGATTTTTTTATTTAAAAATTCGTAAACATTTGAAGTTAATTTATGAATGGCATCCTCCGTAGACCGTCCCTCTCTAAAAAAGCCATATTGACGGTTACAAAGTATGTTGTATTTATATAGAAAATTACAGATTCGAGTTTTTAATAACTTTTGTTAGAAATTATTGTCTGTAATTTTCTATATCTTGCTTACTCCCCTTTTTATGTAGTAGTTGGATTAGGCCACTTTTTCCAATTTCTGGAAAACAAGCGGTATCAAAACAAACATTTGTTAAATACTTTAGAGGAATTGCAATTTCACAGACTTTCAGCCTCACCCGCCGCGCCTTTCCCATACAAAATTGCGCAAATAACCAATTTTGATTACAGAAAAAATGCACATCTCTAATATCTCGACTAAAACTGAATTATGGTCGATTTCCTTTTCACCTGCACAAGATAGGTTTATGAAGCACACCAATAGTAATGCAATAGCAGATCTAAATCACCTGTATTTCTCGAATATCCACAGTTTTATGCAAACAATTT